>CM046067.1:10418087-11018087 GCA_025215515.1 Schistosoma japonicum | reverse complement strand
GCGAATGCCATTAAACGATTGAAACCAAACTTATGTGCTTAAAAGGAAACTGTCATAAGCCTCTCTTTACCCTGGTGACTTAACTTTTGCGTTATTGTTTTCATCGTTATTATTCTCTTTGGTAACATCATCCTTTTTTTAGATGGTTAAGTTCAACTTTCGTCGTTAATTATCTTATTTAAAGTTTGATAACTGAGTTTTATTCACCTTTTTCTTAAATGCTTCCAACCACCTCTTATTGTGTAATCATTTGACCTCTGATCTCTATTCTGCATTCTGGTACCTTCTCTTGGATCGTATATAATCACAGTATTCACAGTATTTTCTCCAACATTTTAAGCCATGTTCACATGTTTATGTAATCTTGATTTCAACTAACTCCATCCATTCTCATGATTATGTTAAAACTTGTTTCAAACATTAATCTTGTAAAATATTATTCTGGTTGTATGCAGTGTCTGATGAGAAACCGACGAAATGAAATGAATCGTCATCTTATTCTGCATAAATATTTGTTTTTGCTCTCATGAAAATAATAAAGGTAACAAACTGTATGAAATTTCTAAAATACATTTGTTTGGTTAAACTACTACAAATAGAAATATACAGCTCTATTGAATAAGTTCATTGAAAAGAAGATTTACTTTACTGACATTTCTGATTTCATTATACAATGAACTTCTTTAATAATAATAATAATAATCATATAACATATTATTGATATAGTAACATTATAAATTATACTATTACAAAGGTGTTTACATTGTGTACTTAGTAACTTTATGATTCGACATTCATAATAATAACCACCAGTAATAGTCGATTCAATTTGTCAATAGTTAATTGATTCTATACTTTTAGTATAAATATACCATGATTAAATAAATAAATTTTCTTATAAAATGAATTATGTCATTGTAAGTAATACATTTTGTTGTTATTGTTGTATATTTCAATGATATTTGAATATTTACAATTAAGGGGATTGTTGTGGAGTTAGTTAATTTGTTAATGCTGATATCCTGAATTGATCTGAATCACACAACCATTGACCACCTGGAAGCACTGGACAGCTGTTTCGTCCTAGTATGGGATTCCTCAGGAGTGCGTATCCACTACCCTGTTGTGGATTGAACCCACGACCCTCTGGCTCCGCGACGAGCGCTTTACCATTAAACCACTGAGCTAAATATTTGTTCAAATCAACTTTTTTGTTATAACACTTAGATAAACTGATATAGTTTGATTTTGATTCATGTTTTATATTATGTAACATTCAATGTATTAAATGATTTTAAAACCCCGGGAAGAAAATTTTCATCAATAGATAATGATCATTTATTCACTATAGATGTAAGGTTATGTGTATTATGTATGTATGTTTGAAGAACATAAAATCTGGCATATATGTTAGTTGGTTCAACTTTTAACATTTTAACAGAATAAAAAGATTAACACAAAGTTTCTTAATGCAGTAAGCTACTTCATAGATGTCAATAATAAAACAAAAATAGATTAGAAATATAAAATATGGTCTCCATGATGAAAGAATTAGTTTGTGGAAATAAAGATATGCAAAATAATTTTAAGCTTATAATTGAAGGAAGGGTTAAGAAAAAATATACCTGCATAACTGTGACCGATACTGAATCCTGTCACCCAGAGTCTCCAACCATTAGTTAAGGCATTTATGTGGACCCCAAACAGGTAGTCTGGATCTACTAACATTAATCACACCAGAAGTCACTGACTTTATGCACTGATATCATGTTATGGCTTGTCCGCCATTAACATTTTCTATTCTTCTCCAGCATCAGTCAGTATCACTTTCCGAGGTAGGCTGTGGTTGGGTATACGTATAACATTCCCAGTTCACTTCAGTAGATGAAGAGTAACAATCTTATCTTTTCGTTAAGCATAGTCTCCTAATTCCCGATGTTTAACCTCAATATTACTCATCCGGTGTTCCTAAAAGACTTACAATCGACCAACGGTATTTAAATCCAGTAGAAAAAATATAGGAGCTAGGTCTACCGAATGAACTACTAGTAATATTTACTAAAGTATCGAGTCCCTTATATTTAAGCTAAAAAGATCGGGATGTCGTTTACAACAAAATATCTACTTAATTGATTTACAACTATTCAGATAGTGTTTTTAACTGAGTTTTGACTCTGTCAGCTATTCTTAGAAGGTATTCAGTAAATAAATTCTATTCTTATCATCTCTCCAAAGAGTGAACAATAAGGAAACTATATGAACCACTATAGTTAAATATGTTGTAAACATTATATGAAATCGTGCAAATACACATAACTGACAAACTTATTAACTGAACTAGAAGAGGAAAATTAATCGAAATAATGTTCATCCACATAAACAGCAACTTAGATGTTTATGAATTATATCAGTAATCTGACTGTTTACATGTTTACATAACTTTTCAAATCACCCTTCAAAAGATACAAGTAATTATAAACAGCTGTTTTCGCAAGATACCTTTTATCTGATGGCCAGAAACAATCATCAACAACCTCTTGGGATAGAGAGTATACCAACTTTTAGCTAAGGAAGAAATTAGGAAACTTCACCGGAGGTGGATAGGATATACATTGAAAAAATCAATGAACTGCATCATAAAACAAGAGCTAACTTTGGGTCCTCAAGGCCAAAGGAAGAGTGTAAGACCCAAGAACATAATGCTTTGGAAATAAAAAGTAGACTTATGAAAAATGCACAGCACTTGGGACTAAATGAAAAAAGAGAGTTCAGGACAGGGTTGGTTGGAGAATGCTTATCAGCGGTCTATGCTTCATGTGGAGTACCAGGCATTGAGTGATTGATTGATTTCAAACCATATTAAAAATAACTTTACCACATATAAATTTTAATAAAGTAGTAGGTTTACTTGTATAATTCATAGGAATCAATAATGTGAACAGTGTGTATACTAAATGAAACTTGTATTCTATAGAGAATTTTGTCTATGAAAACAATCTAATGGAAAATGTTTCTATCATTAGGTAGTATGTTTAGGATAGTGTTAGAAGAGTCAAGTTGATTTTTATAGGGCCTGTTTTAAAAGTATAATTTGGATAATCAGTAACAACCAAATGTAAACTTATTAGGGCAATACATGTATCTTTCGTAAGTAGATTAGTTGTTAGCCTCTATGTAAATTCATTCAATTGGTATTATTTATATTTTATTTTTAAATTTATGTATTAACTACTTAAAACTAATTAATCAACTTATATTTTACATTTAAAAAATGTTTGATATCAGGTTATAAACATTTTGATTACATCAATATCATTTATGATGACAATGTCGTAGAGTTGGAATTGAACTTAACTATAAAACTTGAGGTTTAGCTTTGAAATATGTTGGTTCTTTTCATACGAAATACTTTATTTACATAAGTGGAAATCATTATTAATTAAATATTATTAACTCTAATTTTATTTTGTGGAGATTGCTGGATGATAAATTAATATCATGAATTTGTCTGAATTAGATAAACGCTGACCACTAGGAAACACTGGACAACTGTTTCGCTTTTGTGTGGAACTCTTCAGTAGTACGCATCCACGTCCTTATAATGGATCAAACCTGGGATCTTTTAGTGAAGGGAAGTGACCAATGGAATCCAACCATTTAGGGTGTGCGGCAATTACTTACCAATAGCAATCACTAGGGCCACACAAACATATCTCTAACTGACTGGGTTAGAAATATCGACCATTAGAAGTTGGCTAAGTGGTCTAATAAACTTTATTACTTATCGATGTTAATAAGCTCGATCAACTGTGAATTGGAAATAAATATAATTAATATTCATAAATTTCAAGTTTTCATTACAGGCAACTAATAAATACCTCCTAAACTCATGTAATATAATAACCACTTTAAAATACAGCAACATTACTATGTTGTAACTTGAAGGTACTTATGTCTTCTTGTTGATTTGTTATAGAATACTATTGATCAGATTTTGTTGCCATATGTACATTCTAACTGGATTGCCTCGATACAGCAATATTTCATAAATATGATGTAAGTTGGATTGTAGCTGAAAACTGGAATCCATGACGTTCTTTCTGTTTTATTTATGACTAGTCAGAATATGTAAATGCCTTCAAGGTTTTAATACATATGCGCTGGGCAAGTGTTTCTGATTAGTTTCAGTTTACTAATGATGAATGTGGTAACGTTTCACATCAGACGAACTGAGTTTGAGTCCCCTGGTAAACGGAAACAGTAACTGGTAGGTATACTTAGCTGACGAGTTGCAAATATAATGAAATATGAGTTCTGGATTCGACTTACCAGCCAGAAGCCAACTTAATTCATTACTTTAGTCATTTGTTTAACTGAGCATTAAGTGTAAGCAATAATCGATCAAGTCATTTTTGTTGTAAACGCCTAGCATTGAAATTATGTTAGTCAGGTAGATAATTACCTGGTATTAATTTCTAGCTATTATTTCACAAACAAAATCTATGAAATATATCAAAATCTCTGACAGCCATTACTACTTGTAGCATTATTGTTAATTTTATTACTTATAATTAATACAGTAGTAAATAAAAACTAGCAAAATATTATCTAGTATTGAAATCTGATTGATACCGTTTCTTTCTGTGCATTTGAAAAAACTATCTGGTTGTGTATTAAGTGTGTAATAAAGAAATATTGCCAAACTTGTTAGTTAGGGATTTACATAAGCATACTTTTGGAAGCTGAATCGAGGTACTTTTATGGTGAGATGTATCAACATAAACTGATTGTATTAATCAGGAAATGATGTCGGTTTGGTACTACAGTAAAACAAGCATTGGATATTCATCACGCTAGGCCAAAAGTTGATAGAAGTAGAAATTCCACTGCTGGCCACCAGCCACCTCAGCGGTACAGATAATAAAACGTTCAAAATCAAGCCAGAAGGCCTAGAATTTGATTAACTTTAGGAATCAAGTGTGCTGACTGGTGTGGTGTTCCCTACCTCGACGTAACAGCTGTCTAACATCCCTCTTTGATCTCTAATGATACTCAACCAAAATTAATCTATGACTAATATACTTAACTAAACTTCTAGAGATTGTTTCAATTATTGACATCAAATTACACAGATTTATAAAATTGGTATTTTCTTTGCATAAATGTTTGTAAATGTTTTAATATTTAAGTGTGCTCAATATTTACTACTTGAAATGAAACAACTTGCTATTGACTTAATAACAATTTTTTACATAAGATTAAACTAGAAACAAGACATAATCATCTGACATTTGAATAGATTCCTGTTAATTAGTAATAAATCAATTGACCTTCTATATACTATTGACATGAATTCCATTAGACCGTTGTATGTACGGATATACAACGGTCAAAAACATGGTTCTTTATATGACAATTTAGATTTTCTTATGAGAAGTAAAGATTAAAGTTGATTAGAGAGGTAAAGAAATTGTTTCACGTGTCAACTTCTTTTCATTTATTTATGTCCATAATAAGGATTAATCCATTATTTCCTTACTTAATAAAACTTATTAAGCAATTGATTATTTATTAATCCTTTATTAATTTATGCCTTTTGTTGCATATTTATCATTAGGTTATATAAGTTGATTGCTGAAGTAGTAGTAGTGGTGGTAGTAGTAGTAATAGTAATAATAGTAGTAACAGTAATAGTAGTAGTAGTAATAGTAGTAGTAGTAATATTAGTAGTAGTATAAGCTGTATAAATAAAATAAGAATTTATGAGTATGAATAGTTGGATTATGTTAATAGATCTGAAATTCATGTTCACTTATACTTTTTTAATTAATGATCCGTATATTGTAGTTAGATCAAGAAGATAGTGCTTACACAGAAGTATGAATATCATTTATATTCATTAACTTTTCATAATTTTTATCGAATGAAACTGTTCAGTAGTTGATATTTATGACTTTACTGAAAGAATCGATCTCACTACTTTTAGGCTTAGTGGTGAATGTTTAATTGCTACATTACTGAGCCAGTAGACAACTAATGCTTAGTATTTCTAGCTCCAGGCAATTTGAGATATATTTACACGACCTCATTCACAGCCATCCATTTATAGTTAACTGACCTGTATTCAATATGGCTGAGAACCACTGATTACGTCCCTTAAATATAATTTCAGAAATTACCTACTGAAGTTAGTCGTAAGTGATTGGGTATTGTGAATACTGTTGAATTTGATGAACTGCGACCATTCAGTGTACTAGGCAGTTATCCATTGATAGCAACAGATAAAATCCTACAAATATATCGTGAACTAAGTAAAGTTACAATTATCGACTGTTGCATGCCGGTCAGCCTAGTGATCCAACAGTCAAGCTTAAGCTTCGAAACCTGAAGTTTATGGACCGGAATTACTTGTTAAGTAGTGGGAGCACACTTCCGAGTAGTCCCACACTAGGGTGACATATATGTCTAGTCCTTACTCCTCGTTTACAATGATTGCCACAGGTTAGTTCATGATATAAATTTAGATGTTAATAATTTCCAAGCCACCCAAATACGACCTATCTAATGATTTCGTTAACTCCTGCATTGTGCTTGTCATTGACGTCCATGGTAATAAAAAATTAAGTTGAATGGCTGTTTTAGCTAAGAATTTTATTTGCTACTTAACAGTTTACATAGTGTAGCTAATTATATTTCATCCCTTCTATTCAAACTGTTCAGAATAGCCTAATATAGATAGTAGAGCTTTCATTGTTCACCTTCCTGAAGAATTCAATTTCTACCAAACTGTATTAGATGCCTCCTCCCCCATTTAAAATGAATTTGTCCCCACTGATAATACATTTTCAATCTAATATGTTACTTCCGAGGATTTAAGAATAATTTTCCAATTGAGTCCATTACTCATAAGTTTGACTGTCAGTATTACCATAGATACATACAATTTGCCAAGCACTATATTATTGATCCTTTTTTAAGTTACACTTGTGCAGACCTGATAGTATCACTAACCAAAAATTGATTTGTGTATAATGTTTGCTTAGAATCTTCTTACATTTCAGTAGTGTCAAACAAACCTCACAAATTAACCATGTGTTTCTCAGAAGCATTCTCCTCATTAAGTTCCTAACAACTGTAATGTACGTTGTAAGTGAATTTACCAACTTGTAATATGGATGGATACCTTTCAAAAAGTGATAATTTTGAGGATTATGCTGTAAAGCTTACATTAGTACTATTACTTCTTTTAATCAAATTATCTAGAATTACCAATTTACATATGACAAATTCAATTTTCATTGTAAAGTTGATGTACTTAATCATATTAATAGTCTTTCTGAAATGTTTATTCAGTTAATTATGTCGTATACTAATAAAGATGTGATCCAGTAATATTGTAATTGAATAAGTGGCTTAGTTCACTTCAAAATTGTATTATATTACATTACATGGATGCATTAATACATTTTAAGTAATCTGTAAAACTAGTGACATCACAGTTGTACTGTGAAAAAGTCACGGGACGTTCTGCTACCTACTTATTATGGATGACTTTATGAGTAGTATTTTCCACAGTACCTTCATTTCATTGATACAGATCATCTATAGAAAATAAACAACATGGATAATAATTACAATAATCACAGGTTATATTTACAAAGTATACTTAATTTAGCGACTATGCACAAGTATCATTTAAGTTGGATTGTAACTGGTAAGTGGAATCCACGACGCGAGTTTCGTTCTATTTGGGAGCCGTTGGCTAGATGTAACACCATCCCAGTATTGATGTCTACAGTGGAATTCGAACTCAGTTCATTTTGTGCCGAATGCCACCGCGTTTACCACTAGACTACTGAGTCCAAACAGTCACTCTTGTGCAATGGGCGAATTGATAGTAGGATGAATTTGTATATTTTCATTGATTTCTTATAGACTGAAGCTGGTCAGTCACTGTGGTTATATATACATCCTGACTGTCTGAACTCAGTAGTCTAGTGGTGAACGTGGTTTCGTTTGACACGAAACGGACTGAGTTCGAATCCCACTGTGAACATCAACATTAGGATGCAGGTACATCCAGCTGATAAGTCCCTAATAGGACTAAACTTGCCAATCATAACCCAACTTAAATGATACCTTTGAATATTCGCTACATCAAGGCAATCCGCTCAGGATGCACATATAGCCACAGTGATTGACCAGCTTCAGTCTATAACAAATCAATTAGAATATACAAATTCATCCTAATGTATCCTTGAATTAATGTCAGATTTCAGACATTCAAATGTAATGTAATAAGCTCTTTAGTTTGGTACATTATCAACACTTATCATACTTTCTTCATTGTCACTTTACTAATATTATTCTTCAGTTCAAAAGAGCATTCAACCTCATGACTTATTAGATTGACCTTAGATTTCTGAATTCTAACTTAATATTTTATTAAGTTATACTTTGAAGTATTTGTAAAGTCAACCACTGATTAAAGTAGCTTATTGGTCATATACATGGTTAAAACTTTCTGGTGATGCTGTAAACCATAAAAGATACTCTAGTTTAATTTATATGTATTGCATTTGATTGTCGTCGTTATTTTTTTGTTTTATTGATAGTAGTACGTCTATTGTTTATTAATTTTTTTCATAAAGTTCATCCTGAAGGTGGCCATTCAGTTTATTGTCGTAGTTTAGTTTGTGATGATTGTAGTGTTGTATTTATTTGTGAGCATAATAACAGTTGACTTATATCTACCCATCTATCTGAATGAATATGTTTTTTGAAGATGGAACTACATATTTTTACAGTATTCACCTTTTCAGGTGAAAGACATTACAGAATTAGTTCAGCAGATGGAATAATCTTGAAATAAGATAATTGTTGTCGACTTAAATTCGAGTAAGAATCTTTATTAAGTAATCATATTTTATAAATGTTTCGATATCTGTTTGATTAATTCACAACTGTTTTATTAATGTCGAAGTTGCGAGAAATGCTACTATCTTGTAAGAATAAGTAATTCGATGTAAGTTGTAGCAGTTTTATAAACTTTACTGACAACCATTGTTTTAAAACTTTAGGCTAATATTGTCTGATTTAGATTGTGGCTGGCAAGCAAAAACAAAGACACGCTTTTCGTTCTATTTAGGACTCGTCACATGTATGTACTTCCATTACAGTGTTGATGTTCACACCACCACTCAAATTCAGTTCATTTCATACCAAACGTCACCACGTTCACTATTAGACTGCCATACTTATGACACGGTCATGTATATATAATTGCAATGCATTAAGACCTACCAGTTGAAGAAACTAATGACCCGGAATCCGTATGCCATCCACAATCCAAATCAAACGATACATATGAATAATCGTCATATAAAGGCAATCTACTCAGGATGCACATATGGTAACAAGGACCGATCAAATTTACTTCATAACAAATCAATGAGAAAATTTAAATGCACCCTAATTAGTTACACCAATATGTTTATATATTCTTACGAAATTCACTTCTATTTAATTTTAAATACTTTGCAGTAACTGAAGATAGGACTTCACTTCATGTTTGTATTGACTTGAAATTCCAAGTGAAACAATGTACATTCCCACTCAAGAATGTCTTTACAGATATAAAAAATGTTGACTGTAGGATTGTTTTTAACTCACTTTTATCTTGATAGTTTTCATTCTGATTACTTCAGTGAAGAAATTTGAATCATTTTGTTGAGAGAAACGTTGATATTTATCTATTTACTTTTCAATTGCTAAAACTCTATAAATGTCATTTATATATAAGATTTCCCACATTACAATAAGCGGGGTTGTTGTGGAGATAATTAATTTGTCAATGCTGATATCATGAATTGATCTGATTCAGATTGCAATTAAATATCAGCTTACTAGTGACTAGCTTCTTGACGTAATTCCTGGAGTTCTAGTGTGAAGACATGACAGCTGGAGTTTAACCGTGTTTAGTGTGGGGCAATCATCCACCGATGACAAAGGATGAAGTCATGCAAACGTATCACGAATTAACTAAATTAGAAATATCAACCGTTAGGATCCGAATGTGTGGTCCAATGGTAAACCGCTCGTAGCAGAGCCAGAGGATCCTGAGTTTGATCCCCGATGGGGTCATGGAATCACACTGCTGAGGAGTCCCATACTAGGACGAAATAGCTGTCCGGTGATTTCAGGTGATCAGTGGTTGTCTGATTCAGATCAATTCATGATATCAGCATTTCCCATATTCTTGACGCTAAGCATGTGTTAAACACATAATTCACATTATGACAATCAGTAATACTCATTAATCATAGTGGTTGGACTTTTATTTAAAAGATATCAAGAAGTAAGTTAGTAATACTAGAACGTATTGAATCATGTTTCATGACACAGTGAAGTAATGAATAATGTGTATCACAAATGATAATAATTTCAATTCACAAGTATATTCGATTAATTGTTTTATTGAAACTCTAACTAAAATTACCCTGTCCTCATTTATATATATAATGAGTATTAAATATTGGTGTAGTTTCAAGATTGATTTCAATTCATTTACCATACGGTCATACATAATATTACAAATTACATTATGAATGAATCCTTACTTAAATTTCAGTCATAAGACATCAAGAGTGACAAAATGCTTCCAAGTATCATCTTATTAGTGTTTTATTTAATTCTGAGTTGTAAATTTTATGAATATTAACTTCCGATCAAAGATTATACTAAGTTATATTGTTATGTGTACCCTTCAGTTTTGCTAAGGATAGAGGGAGTTAATCAATCGATGCTAGTGAATAGGTGAAATCTTATGGACATCGTTGGTTTCACTTTTCAAAACTATTAGAATAACATTTATGAACATAAAGTTTGAGAAAATCCAATGAAGATCAAATTTCTTAAAACTGAAAGAAGTAAATTCTAATGACTAATTCAGATCTAAGAATAATTTTAGTTTTGATATTTTTAAACCACTAACTGACAGTATATAGAGAATTTATTCAATTCAATACATTTCAATGTACTCTTATCAGCTGTTAATTGTATGTAACTCGAAATGTTAATACGCAACCTATATACAGACATTAAACTGTAGTTGTCTGTTGTGGGGATCGTTGAGCTTGAATTCGTCATCACGTATTCCCCCTATACAAACAATCATTGAAAACCGGGGACTGGTTGTGAATACCTAATACTTCCTAATTCTCAACTCTTCACGAAATATATCTCTAAATGACTGTAGTTAGAAACATCAATCATTGATCTAAAGGTTGGTTAGTTGGATCAGTTGTTTAACTGTTAAACCTTTGCAGTGATGCATAAATTCTCTAAGATTGATTCCCTGATTTAATCTTAGATACACACTGTTGCCAATGTACTAGTTTTCTATGACTACCTATCTAAGTCAAATACAAAATAATAAATTCACATTCAACAATCCTCATAACAATCGATCAAATTTTAATGTTGTCTTTTCCACATTTCATCTGTTAGTATATACATTATGCACTGATATGTTCAGTTATCTACAATGAATAGACTTGTATATAGCTGGTAAGAGAGAGAGACACAGAGTACAACAAAATGTATTCAATTCAATGTATTCCACAAATACTGTCTATATTACTTTATTCCAATTTTTCTAGGGTACAAATTGTCGAAAATTTAAAAGTTTTCCCTCTTTTTTTTTTCCCTTATATTTTCGATATAAATAAATTTACATCTCTAAAATAGGAACTAAATCTGACCAAGAAAAAAGAGTCCGAAAATTTATTAACCAATCAAATTACTCTTATATAATCTATTGATCCTATGTTGTTAAATCTATCAGTAGATCAATAGATTTTCCCTCTGAATTATCTTTATCATTGTTGTTCTTTTCTTGTTCTACATATATATAATGTATATATGTATGTCATTTCTACAATACGTTCTATGAGATTATGATTTCTTTTGCCTTATTAGAAGAGTAATTATTTTTCCTTATATAGAACTATACTACAATCAACTTTATAAACATATAGAATATAAATATATTGAATTGAAATGAATGCAAACTTATTGAAATCACTTGGTAACAAGAAAAATCAACTGTAATACTTTCAATATTTGGTTTGTTAATGTATCTATTCAAACTTAATAGGTCCACAGTAAATGATGTAATGCACATTTCAGGTTGATTTATTTATCAGAGAAACATACAACAAGGAAATATTGTATTGTTTAATTAAGCTAATTGATATTAACTGAATATTATCAAGTAATAGAATTGGAGTTTAAGTTATTATCAACAAAAAGGTGGAGATTAGAGATATTTCTTTTGTATATATACATATATATGCATGATATTCTCCAGTTATGACTTCCGCATTTTCGGATATATATAGAAAGTCGATTGATGATAATTACATGGCTGAGTCGAAATTAATAACATCTCAAGAATATAGTAACAATAGTAATAGTAATAATAATAATAATTCATTCAATTTGAATAATGGTAACAATGACGATAATAAACCTAGTGATGGTATGAAATCATTTAAACAAGGAGATAATTATGGTATGTCTGTCGGTCTAGTAAAACAAGTGGATTCTGATGATACGGTAAGTTATAGATCGTGTTGGTATAGTGTTTGTAAACAGTTGGTAGTTATTTGAAGAAAACATTGTGATTATTTCAAAATAATATGAAGAGGTTTAAATTAAACAGGTTTTATGTATGTTATGAGCTCTACCGTATTGATTTTTCAGGGCAATTTGTATGTAGGCCGAAACACTAGGCCAGTTACAGTGATTATGAGATAAAAGTAATCTACAACTGAGTAAAACTTTACAAGAGTTAACTTGATTGGTTATAGTACAGTATGAATATAAAGTCACATTGAATTAATTAATACCAATGGAATTGCACACTATTTACCATGGAATTGTTCTAAAATAAAATGAAAATAATTCGCTGTGAATTAATTAAATATAAACAGAGTTTAATAAATCGAACTTACCAAATAGATTAACACAAAATCATTCCCTTGGTTTCCTTGGTTCCCTTGTGTTTCTAGGAATTTGACATCCCCATAAATATACATAGATTACATTTTCTAGGTGATATTATGATGACACGCATTAAGTTTAGTTGTTTTTATTGGTTACACATCATTACTGGTTGAGTACTACTAAAAACTAGGGTGCACCGGATAGCTGTTTTACTCTCGTATGAAACTTCTCATCAGGCCGCATCCTCTAATCCCTCAGGGACTCGAACATAGAGCCTTCCGATTGTCGATCGCCCAACCATCTGCATCACTGTGCTGGCTGGCGTTCGGTGGAGTAATTCCTACTTCCATTCCTTTGTGATATAGCTTGAGAATCAATCAATGGCACTAGTGACTAACCTCAGGATGTTCTCTAAGTTTTATACAGAAGTCGTGGTTAGTGGAGTCTAGACTTGATGGAAGTGTCACAGTTATCATCGACGACATTGACTGATCATTGTTCAGTTTCATAAACTGATAGAGAAAGGAAACTAATTCACTGGACACAAGCCGATCCAATATTAAAGATAGTTAAGCATTTTCCGTGAGATGTAAATGCTCTGAGTTCTGTTGGCTAGGTGGAGGGAGTCGAGGGTGTTTACATCAGGTGCGTCCAATTCTAAAAACAAACAGCTGTCTATTAGTGCTACCTGGTTTTCGATGGTACCCAACAGACATCGCTATGTGATGAATATAATGATTGATTTTCGCTATGTTTTTAAATAGAAGTTATATAGAATACTAGGTACATAGTTTCAGACTAATGCTAAACAGTTAATTCTTTCAAATTATTTCAACATTGTGAGCAATAATTCCAGGACTAATTTAACTACAGAGTAACGTGAAAGAATGTTCTCCACAGTTAACTTAGTTTAATAAATTTCAAATAACTTATCATCAGCTTTATGTCCATTATGAACATCAACTTCAGTAAATGTGTTTAATCATTAGCTTTCTTAGGTGCGTTTAACATTCTCTTATCAAAATAGTGATTGGAATTTTCTCAAGAAAACGGTTAAGTAAGGATTAATTAGGTAGATTCTTAAAATATATGGAATATTCAGTTTGTTTATGATAATTGTTTGGATGGTTTGGATAGTATTCATGGAAAGTATATAAACTCTACATGATTGAATCTACTTACTGATAGTTATACTCCTCTGAAAGGTTTGTGTGACTGACTCTGCTGGAATGTATTTTTTCTTCAATCAAAACTATAGACTGTAACTAGAAGGTGAATTATGGCGTATAATAATATTTTAAAAAATGTTTTTGAAGGTAGGCATGATGATAGTAATATTTTATATTCGGTATTTAATTTCCAGACCAAACAATTCGATTCTTTAGTTGTTTCTATTCATCACAGATTGATATTGGTTAGACACTACTGAAAACTAACTAGCATTAGGTAAGCTTTTCATCCCAGTGTATATCTCGTTGGCAGTGCATACTGTCGATTACTTCAGATTCATTGTCTAACAAAAATTTTCCTGCTTCTTCTGTCTGACATTATTCTATTGCATCCAAATTATTTCATAGAATTAGTTACTAGTCCTAAAGTTAAACTGAGAGCAAAAATAAGTAAGAAACTAGACTACTTAAACATTTTCATGTTTATTCAAAAGAGAATGTTGTGAATGAATGATGAATAGTCATTGCAACACGTTCTGATCAGGTTCTACAATTCTCAGTTCAAAATTAATGATCACAATACACAAAAAAGTAACCAATTTTGAAATAAATATGTCATTTAGATATTGAAATAATAATTATTACGTAACTTATTCAATGTGTACAAGTTTAGACAACAACTGAAACAAATAAGATGATTAATCCGATTGTATACGTGTAGAGAGGTGACACGAGGTGACAACGATTACAATCAGATCAAATGTTGTTAGTCAATAACTGAATATTAAGCAAAATAACATTAACCAAGTTAGAATTTGTGTAATGACGGGAGTAGTAATTGAAAAATCCGTCACATTTGTGCAAGTCTAGCATTATTATTATTATTAATAATAATAAAAACAATTAAAATCAGACTAAATGTTTACTTCGGAAAGTTACGTCATATACGAGATGATTCGAATTAAGCATGAAGTACTGAAGTAGATTGCGTCATATTGAAATTCACTATTCGAATCCTTGATTAATAATAATGACAATAGTAATAATGGTAATATGAAGTGTTGTATATAATAAGAACAAAAAATAATACTTGGCTGAATAAATCTAAGTTATGGAATTACACGGAAAGAAAAGGCTAAATATACAATAAGTTATCAAATAATTAAGGTGATAACGAACTTATTAGATGATTGATTGACTGCAGCCTGATGAAGAAATTGAACGTATTTCTTCTGAGTGTATACAAAACTTTGGCGTTTAAACGCGTATAACTAACGATTCTACCATTTGAATAACCATCTGGCTAATTGGTCTTGCTAGATAGGGTAGATTATAATGAATGATTGATTCATGCAAAGTTGAATGATCCGTTTGAACTAAGAAGACTATTGTAGAACTTCATATTTTAATATCTAAATTATTTATTTGTCTTAAAATTGGCGATTTTATACTTCGTAATTAATCATTTTGAACTCTTAACTGTAGAACCTGATAAGGATTTCTCCAAAAGTGATGTATATTTGATAAACTATGTTGTATGCATTAAATTCACATAGAAATTTTCTGTTGAACATATCACTGTCTCTAAAATAATAAAATATCTTAGTGTAATTTGTATATTTTAGCTTCATGTTGTTTACATGAACTCTTTAAAATAGTTTTCAACTATTTCACATCTCATTATAGTCTTCTCAGTAGTATATGGATAATCAATAATTTATTTTGAGTCACAAGAACATTTACTTTCAAGGTATAACAATTTGATTAGTGTTTGAGTTGGGTTGTGGCTGACAAGCGGAATGTAGGACGTACGTTTTGTTTTATTTTAAACGTTTCGGCAGGATGTACCTGTATTCCAGTATTGGCGTTTACACCGGGACTTAAACATAGTTCGTTTCTCAATACCACCACGTTCACCGCTAGACTACTCAGTCCAGACAGCCACACTTGTGCAATTGGGATGTGTATATAATGAGAATGCATTTGGATGTTCACGTTGATTTGTTGTTGACTAAAGTTAATCAGTCTGTGTTACTATGTGTGTTGCAGTTTGGACTCAGTAGCCTAGTGGTAAATGAGGTGGCGTTAGGCGCTAAAAAATTGAGTTCGAGTCCAGATGTAAACATCAACACCGTTATGCAGGTATATTTAGGCAAAATAGGACAAAAACGACTGTCTTGCATGCCACATTCCAACTCAAACAATACTTGTGATTTATCGCCTTATCGAGCAAATCCGCTCAGGATGCATATATAGTAACGAAGACTGACCAGTTTCAGCTCATAAGAAATTAACACGAAGATCCAAATACATTCTTATTTAGGTGATGTTCTTTATAATTAATGTAAAATGATATACTTTACCATTTTTAATCACTCATCATGAAGTAATAAACAAATCATTATTATCAAAAATATACTGGTCACAGTTAGGGTAACATACAAAATCAATGAGCAATAGTTAACTGTGTTGTCTTCTTATATAGTCCAGTAATACTACCTTAAATTAGGCAAGCACCACTTACATAACTGTCTAAACAACTTATCCATTTGATAAATCAGGATGACTGTATATACGCATCATGATACTGAAAAATCATTTTTCGCAGTTATTAATACTGGATCATTTATCTTCACAACTGACTTTCATCAGTGTAGTATAGATAGTAAATTTGATGGGAATCACTGTTTTATAATGTCAATAACTATGATAAACAAACTGATTTTCTAAAAATGCATTCTGATTAATGCTTAACTAATGAACACAGCATCAATATGAATATGTTTGTTTATGATAATAACTTCATTTAATTTCGGTTTACTGATCAAGATAATATTAAGCTGGTTGCATAATGATGTCGTTATGTCATAATAGAAGTGCAAAATCAAATTGTTAAAGAATTATTAATATCATTTACAATTGGGGGAGCTGTGGAGATAATTAACTGCCGTTTCTGATATCACGAATTGATCTGAATCAAAAAGCCATTGATCACCCGGAAAAACTGAACAGCCGTTTTGTCCTAGTATGGGACTCTTCAGTAATGTGATTCCACGACCCTATCAGGGATCCAACTTTGACTCCATGGAAAACGCTTGCCATTGGACCACTGAGTCGGATTCTAACGGTTGATATTTCTTATTCAGTCCATTCGTAATACGTTTGTGCTACCAAATTCATAGTCATTGGTGGGTAACTGCCTCACACCCGACACGATTGAACTCCACCGGTTACGTATTCACACTAGAACTTTAGGAATCACCTAAAGAAGCTAGTCACAAGTGAGCTATTATTTGGTCAGAAAATCAGTCTACATTCTTTCACGCATAATATTTTTAACTATTAATGAAATATTATGACCTAGGTAAAATAATTGACAAATTTTACGTCTTTTGTCTAAATTAGACAACCGTTAAACACTAGAATCTGGCAATAAACACTTTTTTCTGCTTAGTACGGCACTGTTCAGAAGCGTGCATCCACGATCCAAAATCGAGTTCATCACAGTGGTGAAGGCTTAGATGTTACACCACTGATCCAACAGACATCTAACGCTTGATATTTTAAGATATATTTACGCAACCTCATTCATAGCCATCCATCGATAGATGACTGCTTTACATTCTACATGAATGAGCTCTACTGATTATGTGTTCCCACCATAACTCCAGTAATTACATGCTAAAGTTAATCGCTAGTGGTTTGATGTTGACTATAATTAATTACTGTGGAGACCATGGACACTAGTTCAAATTCACCATTCTTCACAGTACCCAGTCAGATAAAATGCTAGTAAATTACACGATAGTGACAATCAACACTTAAAAACTCTACTATTGGCTCCTTTATTTAGTAGTATAACATTAAATAAGTGGGAAGTTAGTTACTATTTGAAAATATCAAAATGTATGCTGAAATTACTATTTTTCAGGAATATAAATTGTTCATAGCTCAGACGTAAAATACGCATCTCCTTGTTAACTTATTTCCAGTACTCAGTTACACATTGTATTGTTTTGTTATTTACGGTCGTTATATATGCTCAATGACAAAATGTTTAAGTTTTCAAATAACAGACAATCAATATCTATTCGTTAACTTATAAGAAACAAATATTATTTTGTAGATTCAATTACATAAATCCACTTAGAAGTTAAACTTTTTCAATGTTCACTGTGTTGTATGTATCATGACAAGTCATGTATCCTGTCAATTTTAAAGGGTAAGTGTTATAAAACGAAGCGATGTTTTCGTTAAAGTCAACATTTCCAACCAATAAATTTATTATCTATAATTGTCTTCTACAAGTATGTCAGTGTAGTGTGGTATAAAATATTGGTAAGAAAAACATCAGGATATTAGAGTTGTGACTTGAAATAAAATCATTTATGAAAAATTATATTTTAATACCTTACTTTTATTGACGTAGTGAACATCAACAAACAGTCAAACTTCATAAAGTTTTCATATCAGCACTTAGTGAATAGGAGCTACCAATTAAACTCCAAGAAGAATTCTTATTGTTTTGATTAAGAACTGTGGTCAATAGTATTCAATTATCTTAAATGTTAGACAAGTATCACTGATGTAATAATATAACCACCTATTCTGTTTAATTAATGTTTATAAGATGGAAAATATCAATGGTAAATTTTTTGATTAAGTTCATGAGATAAATCAGTTGTATCTCAGTAATGAGAAATCTGATGACATAAATTTTGTGGATATCATATTCACAAACATAGAACAAATGTTGATGTATTCTACATTTTGGAAAAATGGTAATCTACATTCAGTTTTCATTGACCTTTTCACTTGAAAATTAGGAAACATTAAAGTAAACCTTAGTAAAATTCAAAATATTTCTATGATTCTAGTTTCTCATTTTGATGATTCCATCTCATCACGCTGACATGATATGATAAGAAGAACTACTATATAGTTGTGTGAAGATGTTTGTAACTAATAACCGATTAACTAGAATAGTGATTTATATGTCTAATATTGAATGATTCTTATTTATTACGATACATTGTTACACCTATTCATTAAGTAGAATATTACGCAATCTATTGTTTTGTTTTAATGTTGGTTTAGATTATGCTTAGAAAAACACACCACACCGACATCATTGCGTAATTTGTTTACTTCTAACAATTTATGTTTTACTGCCTGTTTTTCTAAATCCTACATCAAGAAAGAGAAAGTTTCATTACAGATAAAAGACGTAGTATCTAATCATGTACATACAATCTTGTTTAGACCGATCAAGAAAATAATTAATAATGTTATACATTATCCATAGTCATAACGTTATTTACATTAGACATCAAACGTTCTACAACGATGTGCCTATTTTATAACTTCCAACCGTTCATTTGTTAAAGAAATCAGTCTTTTATGTTTTTGTTTATCTGTGATCATTTCATTTGAAACATGTAACTTGCATTATTATTGTTAGTATTTGGTACTGTGATCAATAATTTATGAGTGACCTACATGATTGATATTTTATGATCATTGGTAAATTTTAATGAACTTTGATCCTATCTATTCTGCCCCATGTATTTTGTATATAAGTGTATTATTTTCTTATAAAAAACTATGAGATATTTTGTCCTTTAATATCCGTTCATTGGAACGGGGGAAGGGACATTGGATCTATCAGTCAGGTTTATGAGTAGTTAATACTCGGCCATGATCAGTCCAATATCCGTATACCTCATGAAAACGTTCACTTCCTACATAACAATATTCTGGTTGTAAACGTTTAAAATAAGTAGTATGTAGTAACAAAAGTTAAATTCTTCATGTAAGAGAGTAAATGAAAAAGTTTTACAAACTAAAGTTGTCAATCCGTTAATTTAATTTCTATATATATATATGAAGCTACTTGTACTATGAGAATATTACTGTAATTCATGCTTTGAAATGTTGATATGCCTTTTTACTATTTTGATTTACTATAAGCTATAGAAAATCTCTTTCTTCATATAATGATCTACACATTTATGTATATATCAAACATAAAAGATTATTGTAAATTACTAGTTTCATATTGTTGTATTTCCTTTGAACTTTTGCAGGAATTAATGACAAATGCACCACAGAAAAGAAACTGGAAAGGAATTCTACTAGCATTACTTGTAATCATGTTTATTTCTTCACTTATTTTAACAGCAAGTATTTTAACAACACCGAGTAAGTCAATACTTTAAATGATTGAAATATTAAAAATTAAGTGTTTTTTTAACTAATAATTAATTGAACCACTGAGCTGGCTCCTGATGGTTGGTATTTCTAATTCAGTCAATTCGTGATACGTTTGCGCGATTTCATCCATTGTCATCGATGAATAACTACCCCACACTTGACACGGTTAAACTCCACCTGTCACGTCTTTACACTAGAACTCCAGGAATTACCTCAAGGAGCTAGTCGCTAGTAAGCTGATAATTAGTTACAATTAAGGGGCTTTTTGTGGAGATAGTTGTCTGGTTCAAATCAATTCGTGATATCAGCATTGACAAATTAACTATCTCCACAACAACCCCCTTAATTATTAATTAATAATTGTTCTCAATGATAAATCAACCATAGCATATTGGATTTTTATGTTATTCTCTTAGTTCATTGAACACTCGGTTGATTACTTACAATAAATATTATAATTCTGTTGTGTAAAATCAAACTTTAGTTTCATTTAAGTTGGATTCTGACTGACAATTGGAATCCACGACGCACGTATCGTCCTATTTGGGACTCATCACCTTGGTGTATCTGTATCCAAATCTAGATGTTCACAGTGGGATTCGAACTTAGTCCGTTTTGTGTCAAACACCACCGAGTTCACCACTAGACTACTGAGTCCAGGCAGTTACATTTGTGGAATGGGCGAATCGGTAGTAGGATGAATGTTTATATTCCCACTGATTTGTTTTAGACTGAAGCTGGTTAGTCACTGGTATACAAATTCATCCTATTTCCAACTTTAGTTGTTGTATTTTTGGTTCTACTACTAAAAGTATGATTAAATTTAATCTAGTCACAAATAATAATCCTTCATTATTTCATAGTCTCCGATGAATAAATTCTTAAACATTCTAGTTTTACCTATTTAGAAGCTCGTAACACACAACAGGATTCTTAGAATATGTAATCTAAAAATACAAGTATTCAGTTACTTTCTAGCTAACATGTCTGCCAGTTAGTGAGGAAATCACACTATCAACTGCTAGTATACCGTGTTCTGATGATATAATTATAGTTCATAGTTGAGCATTACCGTATGCTTATATATGCAGCAAACTGATACAAATCTAAATAAAGTAAGGATAGCGGATATAGTAAAACAAAATGAATTCATTCATTTCACCGATTCTATTCTGATGATCCTGTACAATTTAAGTAACAATAGACAAAATCATTATTTAAAATCGATTCTTAATGAAAGTTCTCGAAGTCAGGTTCTTTTTTTTCAGACGACTATGAAGCATGAAGTCAAAAGTTATGTAAACATGAGTTATATATATTTGTAAAATTCCAATGAGTAGAAATTAAAATTTCTGATGTTTCGCGGCTTAGTGTAAGTCGCTTCTTCAGAGAAATGAATAAATGTAAACATGATTTAAAATTAATAAATTGACAGAATAACGCCCAGAAATCCTCGAATTGGAGTAGAATATACCCTTATCGAAATGAGTCCGATATTCTAACAACTTTATATCATTAGAGGAAAAGCAATGAGATAAATGAATTCATGTTATTTTGCTACATTCGGTATTCTTACAGTGTTCAAGTTTATAAATAGGAAAGGTTGTTTGAAACCCACTTACTTATCCTACTAAGTAACCGACTTCATTTACATTCAAAACATGATACGATTACAATGAAGATATTGTAAATGTTGTTAAATTTCAAGAAAACTGAAGTTATTGAAATAGTATCCATGGTGGTGAGTTTCTTGGGAACAATTTTCCAAAAAAGCATACAAGCCATAATATCTGCATGTATATTGCACACAATTTACACTTAGGTAAAATTACGTCAGAACTGATGTCACCAGTAATTTGTTCAGTATTGACTAACGTATATTGTACTTGAGATATCACGTAATGTTTGATCCATCAGAGACTTTGTATATGTGAGTGACAATAAGCATTATACTTTGAAGAAATTGTTACAATGAAAAAGCAGTAAAACTGCAAACTAATGTATACAATACAAAAAGGTACAACGCGGTCTTTTGAATTAGCCACGTTGGTTCATGTGTACATAAAATAAAGCTACTTGAGTAAGGTAGTACTTCTGACTATTTGTGTACAATGGTCAAAGTCATTTTTCCAAGCTTTTGAGCACGGAATATAGTGAATAACCTGGATATGGAATTCACAGAAGACCTGGCTCTTCTATTCCACACACAGCAACAAGTTCAGGTGAAGACTGACAATGTACCGGCAGCCACTGTAATCAACAGTTAAACTAAACGTAGACATAGGAAGAAGTAGGATCTTTAGACATAACACAACGAGCACTAACCTTATGACACTTGACAGAAATGTTCTGAAAGACGTGGAAATTTACACACACCTGGGCAGTATCACAGATAAACAAGGAGAATATGATACAGATATGAAAGCATGGATCGGCAAAGCAAGGCCAGTTTTGATGATAGCATATCACATTTTCTTAGAAAACAATTAAATATAAAGTTGTCACTTGTTATTAAACAAGTTACCTACATCGTAAGAAGATATTTACCATATATTTAGAGTAGACGAATATGATTCCTATTTCTTATTAAGTGTTATGTAAACTGATGAAAGTCACCGTATTTATTTTTGAAAGGAACAACATTTTTACTTTGATTAAGTTGGATTGTTACTGGCAGAGAGAATCCAAGACTCGTTTTCGTCTTGTTTCGAACTCATCAGCTGGATGTACCTGCATCCTACTGTTGATTTTCACACAACCACTCAAACTAAGTTCATTTAGTGCGAAACGTCATCGCATTTACCATTAGACTGCTGAGTCTAGACAGCCACACTTGTGCAATATATATGTATATAATTTCAGTCCATGATAAATCAACCGTAAGATCTATCTTAATTATTGTTAAAATTTGAGTTAACAATGGACTCGTTGTACTTCATAATTTAAATTCCAATCTTCATGAAAACAAACAGATAGTATAAATGGAGAAAAAGATTCTAATATACAGCTTTACTTAATGGATGATATTAAGCGACCATCACCTATTTTGAATTTTGTATAATTTCCTTCCTCCAGATTTACTTGAGCTCCACTTTTGATTGCTTCTATGTCGATATCAAGGAATCACCTCCAGAAGTTAATAACTAGTGAATTTATTATTGTCAGTAGCATAGTGGGCGGGCGGGGAATGGGTTATGAACATTGGTGAGCTTTGTAGTTACTAAGACAAACTAAATAAAGCTGAATAATTATTCAAAACTAGTAAGCCCTGAATAATTTATGGTGAACACGCTTCAGTAATCAAATAAAAAGCCTCAGTATTATCGTATATATTCATCACAGACTGATACACATTTGCTGTAATTGAAAACCATGGAAAACTGGACAGTTGTTCTGTTTTAGTCTAAGACAATTTATTAGTGTTCACTAACAATGCAAACACAGGTGAAGCGTAAGACCTTCTGATTTAGCTGTAAACGTTCATATATTAGCACAACTAGGTCAGCGTACAGTCGTAGGATTCCAACTTCAGTCAATTTGTAAAGTAGCTAAACGGTTATCTAATACCAGTGGCCATAACTGTCTTAATTCTGGGTATTACGAAATTTACTTATGTCGATTTGTGACAGACACAAAGACAATAATAATTAAGATCAGCCTTCACAAAATCATCTCTTACTACACAATTTAATTATATCACCACATTTAAAAGGCTTACGTTAAATAAACAGAAGTTTATACTAACACTTTACATTTTATTGTAGCGAATTCTAATTGAGCACCATGTCATGTTTATAATCTAAGGTCAGCCAGTCACAAACAACTTAGTACATTAAAACAGAAAGATCAAATTTACAGGATAACAATGCATTTTGACAAAAAGAAATGAATAAAAATGATGTGTACGAAAGAATAATAGAACATGGGATCTAGAAAATGATAAAAAGTGAATACACCTGTGCCCTATGACTGATTCTGAACCATCTCACCAAGTCTTTAACCATTCATTAAACAGGTGGTTTTTATCTACCAACATACGTTGGATACACAGTTTATGTTTTCATAGATTAATGATGTGTTTTCGTTTGGTAGCTAGTAGCTTTTTCCATCTTACTCCTACGCTAACCAGCATCCTGAAAGAGGTAGGCAGTGGTTAGAAATACACAATACATGTCTCAACCAACTCAGTCAATAGAGCTTTACAACTTAATCAACTAATATTAAGTCAAATGCTTTCTTTTTATTCAAAAAAAGTTTGTAAATGCAGTTTGTTTTCACAATGTTTAACACTTATACTTTCTAGAAAATCTCTTAAGATTTGTTCACACTGATTATTTTCTTTAATTAGCAGCCAGTATGTCCTTTAAAAATGGTGAGATATAAACATATTAAACGTTTTTATTTTATATCTAATAAGTTATTTGGTTTCATTTCTAACATTTGCTCAGATACTACTGAAATACAACATTTGCTAAAATAGTTTATGCATACGTAATAATAATTAAATTGATTAACTTACACAGGTATATGACCATTAGGTTTTGTTTAATAAGAAATATTTTAGTAGTGTTTTCTATTATTTCACAAATGAAATCAGTGTTTTTCGCATGAAATTTTTTTTGTATTTTTCAGGTGATTAACATAATATTTCAGTGGTGGTGGTGGTGTTGTAAATTAATCGAATCACAATGATTATCTCATGATTAATATAGTAACCTTTTTCTAGATCATAAATTTCATATACAAAACGATATGATGATAAGATATCCGTCTCTCGGGTATACTGTACTAGGTATACTGTAAGGCAGTCTGATCCATGTGAAACATCGACTACAAAAATGAAAGATAAGAATAGAATTTAGGCCTGTGATTATAGAAGTTTTTGAAGCATCACTAGCATATTATGAAATAACTGAGTAAGTAATATTGATGCTAGACATATAGTACTAGGGAAAAATGATACACCAGTCAATGCATCTTTTAAGTTTTGTCAACTGAGGTAGTTGGGACATAAATTACTTATGATCAGTAACTGCATGCCTCGTCCAGGATGCTGGTTGGTGTAGAAATACAATGGTAAATAGCTAGCTACTAGCTACCAAACTATAATACATTATCAATCCATGAAATCATTAACTGTGTATCCAAACCATGTTGGTAGATACAAACTATCTGTTTGATGAGTGACTGGAGACTCTCGTCATCGTGTCTCAGAATTGGTCACAATTTCCTGAATGTATTCCTTCTTTATCTTCTTCTAGACCCCATGTTCCATTATTCTTTCGTACAAACCTTATTCTCCATTTCATCATTTAAAAATGATTGTGATCTTGTAAATTTAATCTCGTCATGCTAATGTGGTATGAAAACTTTGACCAATGAGCATAATTGTCAGATTATACGTTGTTCACAACCGACAGACTGGTAATTTTTTATTGGAAATGTAAGTTTAGATGCAAAATCATATTTATACAAAGGTTAGCGTTTGTATATAATAGGCTATTCAGAATGTACAACTGTAAGACCTTTGAAGTTTGCTTTCAGTAATCAGAAGACAAAACGTCGTTAATCCTTAATGAAAGCTGAATTATGATTCCGATTTTGTAGACTAAAATAATTAAGAATTACTTATTTGAAAACCCATCTTTCTAAAATATGATCCCTGTTTAAGATATATATGGAAAATTCTAATTAACACATAATACTTCTCACAGTTCTGAAGTCAATTCTGTTTATGAACTCTCATTTTAAGTCAAGTGTTTGTGTGTTTAAGGATGGAAACTATGATGGATTGAGTGATTGGTTCATTGTGCATATTCTATTCATTTTGTCTACAATAATTTACGATTATTTTTTCTATCACAATGTGTTGTGAAAAAAATCTGTAAACTAACTTACATTTGTACCACTGCATGACGTTGATGGTGGCATCAATGGAATTAGTGGCAATCCATTATTATTAATTAGTTTATTATTATTTAGTTCATATTATGGTTTGATTGTGTCTTGACTACCATCCAGAGCTGGAAAAAATTTAACAGTAAATTAATTCTTGCTAGTAATGTGATTATCTTTAGACGACTGAGCTAGCAGCTAACAGGCCTCTATGTGACGTATTATGGTCGTATATTTTAAAACTGTCGTGGTGTTAAGTTTTCACTGCTCCTGAGATAAACAGTATAAAAAATAAGTTGTATCTATGATATATTTATTAATAAAACTGCTTACAAAGGGAATCATGCATAGTGAATTAAATTAGTTTAGTGGAGGTACATATCAAGTTTTGTTATTTGAATCCGTCACAGATCGGTTAGGCATTAGGAAAAACCAAGAAGTAATCGATAGCTGCCTTGTCTTAGCACAAGATACCACAGCATTCCTCACCCTTGACTCCGACATACACTCTAATTCAGTGTCTTCAGGTCTCATGGTGGGCACCTCACCCTCTATACTATTTGGCCAACATCCAATCATACAGCCTCTACTTTTATCAGTTTGCGATACGCTGCAGCGGTCATCCATTGTTTTCAGTGATAATTGTTTCACTACGGATATATCTTGACTCCTCAAGTCATGACATCGCACCAAAGTGTAGGAATACTTACAACTAAACTTAATATGTACATTCGCAAAACTATTTAGTTAAGTTATAATGATCAGCATTCTAGTGACTAACTTCAGTATGCTTCTGAGTTCTTAGTGAGAAGTAGTCACTAATGGAGTTCATATATGTCGGGAACCGGACAGTTATCACCAGTGCCAACGGATGATTATCGCTTCATACTACAAATTGATAGATGCAAATTTTCACCGCTGGACACCAGCCAGGACAAGTATGCAGATGGCTGAGCATCCAATGTGGGACATGAAAGCTTTAGGTCAGATCCCTTGTCGAAATCTACAGTGTACACTGTTGAGGAGTCACATACTAAGATATAAAACAGTTATTTAGAACTTTCCGCAGTTTTCATTGGTACCCAACTAACATCAATCTGTAACGAGTATACCCTTCTTATTTTTGTTAGCTAAAACGATAATGTATTTAAAAATTAAAGTTTGCAATCTATTACTTATCGGATTAGTAACTAATTCAGTCTTAGAAAATGGTAAGATAAAGTTCATTTACATATTGTTACTAACTTTGTGTTTATGTGTGTGTTCACCATATAACTGATTTGATTTAATCTACTTTAACAATTAATTTAATTAGGGAGTTGTGGAGATAGTTAATTGTCAATCCTGATATCACAAATTGTTCTGAATCAAACAACCATTGATAACCTGGAAGCACTGGACGGCTGTTTCGTCCTGGTACTCGACTCTTCAGCAATGCGTATCCATGATCCCATCAGGGATCAAACTTAGGACCCTCTGGCTCTGCAGCGATCGCTTTACCATGTGCACTGCTGAAGAGTCCCGAACTAGGACGAAACAGCTGTCTAGTGCCTCCAGGTGATCAATGGTTGTCTGATTCAGATCAATTTGTGATATCAGGATTGACATTTAATTTAATGTTGTTCAAATGTGCAATTACTTATTTGTTGAGTACTTTTGATTTGCATAGTAACGACTGAATACACCTTCATGTTTAAAAATGTTTGAAATATTTTTAATTAATGTAAAATAATTTTTCGAATTTATCATACTTACTATTATGGTCAACAAAATGAGCTAAACTGTAAAACAGTAAAGAAATGTTACTCAATGTACTTCTGTTTAGTTACTTGTAGAGAAGTTAGTGGGTATCATATGGAGTATTGTATAGCAATGACCTGTTACCTAATATTAATCTACATGTTTTCGATCAAGGTAATTATGAAATGCTTAGTCTCTTTTCTTTTTCGAATCATATTCTCAGTCTTTCGAACTGTCATTATTATTGCAGTCGTTACTTTAATTTTATTTAATAGTCAACTTAGTAGACCAGTGTGACGAGGCAACTTCAGCTGGTTTGCAGCATTTACATGTCATGTGGTGGCTATGATATATATATATATATATATATATATATATATATAATGGCACTCATGACAAATGACTAACAGTTAACTTGCCGACATTCAAGATTTTCATCAGTTTCAACTATATTATTTTCGATATTTTGAATAGAAAAATTAAAGCCATTTGTTCAGAATAGGATGAACTCGTTTCCACGGTTCCTCATCAGCTGCATGCAATCTGAAATAACTTGGAGAAGTTGATGTTTGAAAGAAAGTATAACATACTTATGAAGTTTGTTGAGATTTCAATTACATAAATATGATGGACATATAAACATAGTAATAATGTTCGATAGAATATTGGAGATAAACATTATTAAAGAGAAGATAAAAGAAACAGTAAACAAAATTCTAATCAGCATATAAGTGATTACGTAATAAGAAAATTATGAAAAAAAAACAGTTGGTAACACTTGAAATTGGTATAGTTTAAGCTCAGTCACCAAAATTACTAAATTTATTCTTATTTTTATCATAAGTAATTCAGGCTGAATGTAACTGATGTGAAACCATGGAAATAAAATGAATTCACCATGTTCTGTCCTAGTTTACATCAATGCATTTTCAATACTAACTTTTGGGATAAATTGTATTTTGTTTGTGTTTTAATACTATAACATCTGTTTCCGTATTTATTGATTTTGTTTCTTTTTTTCTCTTATTTCAGAAGAAAAAAAGATCAGTTATGGATTACCATTTACATTTTCTGATCTTGTACATGTAAATAAACTTTTGGAATCATTTCATAGTGAAACAGTGAATGGTATGATAAATATTTATATTAAGAATCTATTTAAGTAATATGTTTATTTACTTGATTCAATTTGACTTTTTCAACGTACCTTAACAACAAAAAATGACAATTGTTGTCTAATTAACATTTGTCAATGATATTAATCGCCCTTTCCTTTTCCCCCTCCTACATAAGTATTATTTATACTTCAGGTAAACGTCACTTTTCCAAGAGTAAAATATGATTAGTTCATGGCAAAAGTGTACAGTTCAACTTTATTTATCGATTTAGTACCTTCACATTCTATGGTAATATATCTTTTTTCCAAAGATTGTTAACATTACAATCAGAAGTGGTTCAGTTAAGTTTAGAAATAATAAAGTAATATGTATATGCTTCATGATTTATAACTACTATATATAAGTGGTAATAATAATAATAATAATAATACAAACTCGTTTATACTTCATTTTAGAAAGTATCATAATATCAATAGTCTCTCTTTCAGAACATTTTCAGAACTGTCTACTGTTCATTTTTCCAATTAAGATATTTCAATTTCAATATAGAAAGAAAAGAAAACTAGCATAAAGGCAGAATATTGCCACCTGATATATAACTTAACACTTACGTAATTAAACTAAAAATTTAATGAATGTTAAATTATTATTACAGATGATGAAAAAATTTACTAGTGAATAGATTAGTTTCAAACAAAGTGAACAGATGTAGCCATACTATGATTTCGTAGAACTTTTTCTCTTTATAAAGGTTTAACAAAGCAAGAATAACAATTGATATTGAATGATATTGTTATGACGCGTGAAAATCGGGGTTGGTTGGCCGAGTGCCGATTACTTGTGCCTAGTCGACAATTGCGCGTCTGCCCTATGCTTACTGAGTCCTAAGCCGGAATGAGATGAACACAAGAAGACAGACCGACCAGACAGAATAGAATCATATTTCATACATTCTTTAATGTATCCATAAAATCAAACCGCACAGTAAACCAATTAGAAATCTGACATTAATACTGAACAAAGGAAATAGTGGTAGTGAATAGGAACAACTTGTGCATAACCAATTAACTATAGTTCATAGTAAGAGACAATTTACTAAGAATATACTAATCAGGAGGATAGGTTAATGGGAATGTAACAATCATTGAATTCTATCGATCTAAATGTAACGTAGTCACAAGTTAAGTAACTCAACATCACAGGTACTTTATACAGATGAAAAGATTTTGAGAGGGGGGGTAGTCGACAGGAAACCATGAACCTTAGTTTCTTGCTATTTGGTACTCGTTAGCAAGACTTACCCAAAATATTTAAAGGAACTCATACTTCCAAGAATATTCGATCTACGACAATCCAGCTTCGCTGCCTGAGACTGACCTTTGTATGTGGTAACTGACCACTTGCAGGACTGAGTTGTATCCATAAGGTTCATCACTGCGTAGTGGTTAATTTGATTTTTATCAAGTTGTTTGTGGTACTGGTCGAGTTCTATTGATCTACCCGTAACATAGCTACTAATCTAAGTGACTTGATATCACTGGTACTAGATAGAAATGAAAGGATGTTTCGATAACTCTATTTCTTTAAGTAAGTTTTGGTTATTCATTTCATCAACTGTTGTTAATCAGTTTGAAATTCGATTAAACTAACAACTTCGTTACTGTTTTGGATCTATTTTTTTTTTGAAATACTATTTTTTATTCCAGATAGTTTCATTTATTTAACCAATAATCATGACCTAATTTTATTGGATACAATAACTCTGGAAGAAACACTTCTTCTATCTCATATTGTTATACAAGAGGTAAGAAAGAAAAATTGATCTGTTTTCCTAAAAATACTCACTGTGCATTTATTTCCATTTCAATACAATTCATTATGTTATTCTTATTACATGCCTTATTATACTGGTGAATCAATAACTTGCTTACAATATCTCGATTCATTTAAAGTAAGACAAGGTTGCTATCTTCAGTAACGAAACCATTGGATTATTTCCATTGAAGTCATAAATTAGAATACTTAAACAATCAAAAGTATAATCAATTAGATGATATTTTCTAGCGTTTCTGGTAATCAAAAACATACATGCATCTGAAACTGCATTTTCTATGTCTATTACTCATTTTTTAAATTATTGTATTTGTTGTACACAAATTACTTGGAGTTTCAAATTGTTAACTCATTAATGGAATGTTGTCTTCGTTTCTTCAATGTGAGAATGACTAAATGAAAAACATAATGTAAGACAGGGGTTATTTTAAACTGTAAAATTGGTAAATCTCCTAGTATTGTAAAACATTATGTATTGATCCTAGAACTAATCAAGTGTTTATGAATTACCAATGAATAATGCATTATCTTGTGTACATAGAATGATACTCATTAGTTTCTCAATGAATTTTATGAAACCGTTAACCAAATGGTTATGTTGTATATGATAAGTCAATAGCTCCATACTTGTATAGAAAGCTTTGAAGTTATTATGAAACAATTGATACATAATGTGTTGTATACTTAAGATTAGATGGTATTTTATTCTGTTAATTAAAATCTTTTCTGAATACATCAATGATACGTTTAAACAATTAAAACATAAATAAGTCCCTAAACTCAACTGTCTTAGATGATTAGACTAGATGACTAGACTACAAACATCATCTGTGAAATAAAGCCGGAATAAAAAGTTTTGAAATCACTGTGTACTTTATCGCATTCGAATGAGCTACCTCTAATCAAGTCACGGAAGCCATACAAACATAAAATACTTATCTAATCTTTTAATGAGAAGAAAAAATAATGATTAAAGATTTCTCAAACAATTCAGAAAAAGATATACCTAACTTACCTATTCCGAAATTGTATAAGATGCGAACCTAAGTTTTATTTCCTAGTTCATATTCTATACAAATCAACTAAAAGAAGTCGACTTTGATAACTTGTATCACAAATCATCTGATCAAAAGGCAGTTATCGGTAGTAAGCGAAGTTGGTTCAAATCAAAATTAATCAGTTTTGCTGGTAGGTTTTATATCACTTCATTCTCTCAATCAAGGTTCCTGACAAATAATGTAAAATGATGGAAACCGAGTGTCAATTAGTTCAGTCAATCGTACTGAAACTGTATTAATTAATTAATTATGCACAAGTAGTGATAATTCTACAGGATCCAAAAAAAAATCATGGATACAACAAAAAAAATAAGTAACTATATCACATAAAGGGCAACTAAAACATGCAATAATTTTCTGTGGGTAACATAAAGTGGACCAAATCCATTTAAATCACAACTACCATCCATGTATAGACAAACTAAACACCAAACATCTGATGTACCGATGAGACAAATGATCTATATGGTTAATTTGCCTGACTTTAAACTACCCAAACAATTAACAAACAAACTAAAACTAAAATCGTAAGGCATTAATTGTCTATGGCTTAAAGGATTTTTTAGAATGTACTGAAACAATAGGTCTACGGAAAATCATAATAAGACTTATATTCTCCTATGACCGTACCTCACTGTCCACAAACACTCCATTAAGAAAAACAATTAACATCATTAGCCAGTACTTAGAACCCATACCTATGTAGAAGGCTAAGTTGAAACAACCAATAAGAATACTTACAAAAAATGTCCGATTCCAATTAACCAGAAAACTATTGTCAAACTGATGGTGCAGAGATAGGAAGTTCACTCTGACCGGTTTATATTGATATGTTTGCATGGAATTTATAAAGAACAAAGCTCTTATCTACCACCACAATGACAAAATTATGTAGTAGGTGGATCGGTGATATATCAAACCAGCTATTAGAAACTTTCAGTATGGCTTATCGAAATATTTTATTTGAAATGGAATCTGAGAAAAATTACACGTTCCAACTCATCAACCACAAAAATTTTTAAAAATAATGGAAACTATCAAGGTTGATATCTCAGAGTGAAACGTGAAGAGAAGAGAAGGTTCATTTTTATGGTTTCTGTCCAATAAACCTCAAATATGTTTAGCTAAAATACAGATCCCAAAATCTATGCTCAATCCATAAACTTTGACAAGAATACACAGTAATAGAAAGATGCCTTGAAGAAATGGATATCCATGAATATTTATAAAGAAATATAGTAACGAATATCATTCGAGTAAGACAACTAATGCACCAGATAGGAAACCTGTATTCATCCGATTAACGTTTACAGGTGATTAAGTATCAACAAAGCTGAATAGCAATCTAAAAGCAAGAATTATTCACAGGTTTACTACTGAAAAATTAGTTGATTATATGCCACAAGAATATCAATATTTCAAACAATTGACAAATACCCGTCACTTATCATCGACTTCATTTACTAGTTCATATATACTTGCAAAAGTAGGTTCATTAGAGGGACATAATAACAGACCTTTCCACTTTTAATTGAACACCTCCCAAAAAAACTTAAGTCTCAAAAAACCAAACCTTTAAACCCAGTTCAATTGTAACTAATCAACTCGACATATGACATGAAGTCAAGACGATTGGTGATTTTGAAGTAACAAAACAATACAACAGTGTTAATATTTACGGAAGCCGTCGTAATTAGAAGATTGATACGTAAGCTTTGTATCCAAGAGGAATCAATCATAGAAGCTTCAGCTAACTTCTTTAACTGTTATTACTTCATCGTGTATTAAATAAACCTAATTCTCTTTCTACTTTTATTCTTCAATCTCACTTCCGTTATTATTTTATCATGCAATCAAGTAATTTCTAATTTATTCTACCCATATATTAAATTATAAACTGCCTCACTTCGTAATACAATTTTTTTTATTGCTCTGACGACTTATAAGTCCTATCTGATTCCTCATCTGTTTAGATTAATTAACCTCTTTCCACGTTACTTAGCCAATCCAGTTCAAGTAGTTTCTAGAAAGTTCACTCTTGTCATCTACAAATACTTTGTCGATGACCCCTTAATTCATGTTAACTTCACTTGTAAGGATAATAGGTCAAATGACCTTGCAGTATGTTTTTCAATGAAGATCCATTTTCTTCATCCGAGAGTTTGCCGATAGTGATGATACCAATTCTTCTTGTAATAAGTTCCAGTCGTTGACTACTCGATGTAAAGCTTAATTTTACCCAAACGTGGTTTTAAGACTTTATTGTGGCCACGGTGATAATCGATCCTAGAAGGAGTAATTGATAGTACAGGTTAATGCCTAAGAAATCACTGAGCATACGGAATACTAGTATGAAGTCTCCATTCATTCTAAGGTAATACGAGAGGAATAACTCTGTAAGCTATAGTTGTTTCTCGTGGCTCAGTCACGATTGTAAATATCTCTTGACAAACAGTGTTTATCACATAAACTACAATGATATTTATATGATACACTGACTATAGTTAATTGCATGTATGCAGTTGATAAGAACGCAAGCATTATCATTCTGAGTGTATGCACCATTACAAAAGGAATCTAATTGTATGAAATACAGTAAATTTCAGAAATTCTGTCTTAAAATGTCTTAAAAGTTTATTGATTTTCCCAATGAACTGACAAGTTTAACATCTACTGATTACGTAATGTTATATCAATTGTACTTGCTAACAAGATATTCATATTTAATGATTTTATGTATACTTCTTTTAAAAAATAAAATTCAATACAGAAAGTTGGATTCATGGAAAAATTCTTTATTGCACCTGATTTATCAGCAGCGATTGTAGCATACGATATGAGAGAGGTAAATCAGCCTTAATTTATATTCTAATTACCATGTTGTATTCTCATTATATTCTTTTTGCTTTAGTGTTTACCGAATAGTAAATAGATGAGAAAACAATAGCTTGTCTTAATAAATTCCTACTACATGGTTTTATGTTAAGATACATTATTATGAATCCACAGATGTAGGCTATAAACTATGGAACAGTTTTTTAAATATAAGTCAAATAGTTATAGAATGAAGTTTGTTTGTAGCTAACCAAATAATCTACGAGTACGTCTTTTTATGTTTAAGACTAGTGTATATATCCCAGTATTAATTTATTCACCAATTACTGACAGTAGCAGTATTGAAATAATGTGATAATGGATACTGAATAGTAAGTTCCTGGGAATTATAGATCATTGGACGGTGGCTCAGTGGGTGTATAACGTACATCATTTCTTGACATCAGAATTATGTGATTTCAAATAGAAATGAGTATCAGAAAATGTATGTTTTATGAATTTGTCCATGATATATTTAACAGATATAGTGCTTAGTTTTGACCTGACTACAATACAGTTTTAAACATAATTGGGTCATCTAAACATTTAATGTCAAGAATAAACTTTCATTATGGTACACTGAGGTCCTAGTAGTTCTATGGTCATACAGTTTAGAATAGCACTACAGCCATCAATTTTCCTATCACTGCAAATACTCCTTTTTAATAAGTACCCATTTAAACAAACCCTGGATGTAACAAGGTCTCCTTAAGATCAATTGTAACTGTTTAGTGTAAACGACAGAATCTCTTTACACATTAGTTTTTTCTGAAGACGATCTGATGTTAATTTCTGTCATCTCTGCGTTTTAGGTAATTAGATCTGTTTACTAAGTTAACTAAAACACAGAATGCTGTTTTCGGTTAGTTTATTTAGAAGAAATATAGAAGGTACGTTTACAATATTTAGATTAGAATTAGATTCATTGTATTGTAAACTTGAAATGAATTTCAACAGTTAAAAGTATCAGACGTTTACAGATTCGAAACGAAGTTTCCTTTAACAAATGGAAGTAAAATTTACATACACTTTAACATTAAAGATACCAGTAAGTTACTATACTAATTTTATAAACAAACCATTCTTACACAGTGGAGAAAATCAATAAAAAGTATTTTTCCTGTTGATTATGTAACATGTCTGATTGAAAGTCATTTCATTAAATATTCTTATTAAATTAGTAAAAACACAAATCATTTGTTGCAAGTAACGTTTATTATATAAATTCTCCTATCATTTTTCGCCGTTTAGCCTACTCGACGTTGTGGAAAGTCAAAGTACGATGTCGTACGCTTAAATCTGTAAGTGATAAAGTATTTCAAGAAAAAAAACTATTACTGGTAAAAAAAATGATGTCACATTAATTTTTATGGTTCAGGTTAGTTTATTTAGATGATTAAATAACAAATATGAAATATGTAATATAGTGCAACTATCATCGATTGTCATTGGTGATAACTGTCTCACTCCTGACAAGTCTGGACTTAATCAGTGACGACTTCTTACTTGAAGTTTAAAAACATGCTGTAGTTAGTCACTAGTGAACTGATTAGTGTAATTCAATCTAAGTGTTTCAGTGGAGATTGACATTAGATTTAGTTATTTCTACTCGTCACAGCTTGATGTGGATTGGGTACCACTGAAAACCATCATTGCACTTCTATCAATTTGTGATATAACAGGAAGATCAACTGTCTCAACACAGCTATTTAGTACTCGCAAGATTTTGATGATACTCACTGATCATCAATCTATGACAAATAGAATTAGCTAGACCTAATACCTATCACCGGAAACAGGATAACTGTTATTACTCGACTGCATTCAACAATTCACCTTACAAATTGAAACTATAACAATATAAACAAATAGTAAATTTTTGTAAAAGAAAAAATCACTTAATTATTCTAATTTAATGTTTCATTATTTATGTATTTGTATAGAATAAATAAGAAAGTTCAACCAGATAGAAGAATGGAAATTGGAGTCACTGATGAAATGATAGAACAACCATTTTTAGACTTTGCTAAATGGTCACCAACAAGTGATTGTATAGTAAGTTATAAGAAAAAGTGTTATATTTTATTTTATATAGAAATGATAGTTGAATAAAGAATAGACAGTAGTTAGCAAACAAAATCTTCTTTTTGACGATGTTATTCACATTAGATGTATAATCATATACATACAAAGAATTTGAACATAATAGTCTATAATGACATCGTTGAAGAGAAAACCTTCTTCTCTGAATAATCTTCATTCTTTCCTTAATGATTCAACAGGTTTCTTTTGGTTATAATGTTAATTGATTAAACCGTACAAAATAAATTTGGGATCCATTCATCTCAGCTGTAAGACCTTTGGTGGTATTTCAGATCTACAACTAAGTAAAGCTTTCTTATGAAATATCTAGGTGTAATTGGAATTTTACACGAATCATGGACATTTATAGTATAAAAGAACCACTTTAAATGAACTTTCGTTTTACTTGGGACTCATTGGCTGCATGTACTTCCATCCCAGTGTTGCTGTTGACACTTGAATCTATCGCTATATCGAGGCCATCTCCTCAGAATGCACATATGGCAACAGAGGCTGACCAGTTTCAGTTCATTACAAATCAACGGGATGATACAAGCCTATTCTTAATAGTACAAGGAAGATTTAGATTTTACATAAATTTGTTCCGTATTTGTGTGCAAAATATCAAATCACTATGCTGGTTATAATTCACTTTAAATCTTAGACCGTCTTTACATTTTATAGCTGTACATCCTGAAAAACACATAAACTGTTCTTGGTACCTAACACACTAGTGGGAATAACATTTTACTTGAGTATTGTAAAGATTGTTATTTATCAATCTAATATCATGAATTAGGCAACCATTGATAACCAGGAAGTACTAGAAATAACATTATCCAAAACTGTTACTACCCTCTAAATGTATTTTGAAACTGTGTACTCATTTAACATTTTTAAATAAAATTTTAGTGAATAAGTGTTGTTCTAAACAAAGTGTTATATGCATTATTTAAATTGGATTGTAACCGGCAAGTAGAATCCAGGACGCACGTTTCATCTTATTTGGGACTCATCGGCTGGATGTAACTGCATCCCAATGTTGATGTTCACACTGGGATTCGAACTCAGTCCGCCTTATGTCAAACGCCACCGCGTTCACCACTAGGCTACTGTGTCCAGACAGTCACACTTGTGCAACGGGTACATATGTAATTCAGAATAGGCTTGTGTCATCCCGTTGATTTGTAATGGACTGAAACTGGTCAGCCTCTGTTGCCGTATGTGCATCTTGAGCGGATCGCCTCTATATATCGGTAGTACACAAGTTATATTTAAGTTGGATTGTGACTGGCAAGTGGAATCCAGGACGCGCGTTTTGTCCTATTTAGGACTCATCGGCTGGATGTACCTGCATCCCAATGTTGATGTTCACAGTAGGTTTCGAATCGCTATATACATTACACGTAATCATATATTAATGAAGAAAAGTGGTTGATAACATAAAACTCTACATTACTTATGATTCTTTAGAATTCAGTAAAACATTTGAATTTGTTATTACTAATAGATTGTTCTCGGTTGTGTACTACTGATAAAAGGGGACTACCATGGAACAGTTATTTTGTCCCAGCATAGGATTCAGCAGTGTCTATCTTCGATTCCGACGGGGAATCAAACTAAAAGCCCTCAAGTATCACGACGAACACTTAGGCCTCTGAACTATTGGATCGGCCTCTTTCCTATATACAAGTCTTTACTTTCATCAGTTCGTGATGTAACGCGACTGTTAGTCTGTATTACTGATGATAAACGCCTCACTCTCTACAGATCTAAACTCTACTAATCAAGATTAGTAGCTTTATTTTATTTAATTCAAAAAGTCGCTTGGCTTTTTGTACAGTTTAAAAACATTCTTTTATCAGAAAACTGCTAAACTCAAATATAAAAGTGATATTGAAACTGATAACCAATCCATCTTACAACATCATACTGTTTATTGCATTCATCATCATAATATATTTATTGTATGGAATTAGTAACTTGTCCAAAACACTACATGAATCCAAAAAACGACATAGGTTCTTATTAGTAACGATCATTAGGTAAACTTTCGTATCGATCGATTAATCAACAATATCATAATAAGGTCAACAATAAAATAGGATGAAACTAAAGTAATAGTAGTAGTAGTACCTTGAGATTAATCGCACTACTACAAATTAGGAGGTCTCAGTATATGGTAATGGTGATTACAGATGAGTAACAAACTCTCAGAACTGTGTTTTAGAACACTATTTCAATTATTCTAACTGTGGGTAATGTAAACATTTCCTTTCAATGATTTTCACGTTCCTCTTACCCTATCCTCCTGATTAGTATATTTACTCTTAGTAAATTGCTTTTTACTATGAACTACAGTTAAGTGGTTGTGTACAAGTTGTTCCTATTCACTACCACTATTTCCATTGTTCTGTATTAATGTCAGATTCTTAATTGGTTTACTGTGTAGTTTGGTTTAACGTACATATAAAGGAATGTCTAAAATATGATTCTATTCTATCTGGTCGGTTTGTCATCTTGTGTTTTTCTTATTCCGCCTTTAGACTCAGTGGGCATAGGGCAGACGTGCAATTATTGACTAGACACACCTAATTAGTATTCCATCAACCAACCAAAAATATCTCGCGTCATAACAAATATCTACTTACATATCATCTAGAATTCATCGACATTTAACAATGATTCAACTTAATAATTAAGAAACGAATTTGTTTCTCTGTAGGATTACGTTTATTCATTATTTTAAATGGATTAGTTACTCGGCGAATTAATCACTTTCATTGTATACTGAATAGTTATTACTTTAAACAAATACTTCTTTTCTTTTGTACATTCATTTTTTTACTACTATAGGCTTTTGTAATTCATGATAACGTCCACTTATTATTTAATCCACTTGATTCAAATAAAAAGAAAACTATAAATCTTACACAATCTCTACCTCAAGGTGATATATCTTATGGTGTATCACCTTGGTTATATGAAGGTAAGTAGTTTGTAATTTAGTAGTTAATTACATAATGAAATAGTTTTGTTGTATGGAGCTGAAATCTGAAGAACTACAAAAAGCATCATTCATAAGATACAAGTATTTAAAAGCAATTGTCTGCGTAGGATACTTTGGATCCGTTGGCCAGATACTATCAACAATAACCTCCTATGGCAGAGAACAAACCAACTTCCAGCCGAAGATGAATCAGACGCTGGAGGTGGGTAGGGTACACATTGAGGAAACCGGCAAATTGTGTCACAAGACAAGCATCAACATGGAATCCTGTATGTCAAAGAAAAAGAAGGAAAACTCTTGAATACATTGTGTCGAAAATTGAAGACAGACATGAAGAAAATGAAGAGCTTTTAGGAAGAGCTGGAAATGAAAGCTCAGGATAGAGTTGGTTGGAGAATACTGGTCGGTGGCCTATGCTCCACATGGGATAACGAACATTGATTGATTGGTTGACATAATGAAATGAAGTATTGTACAAAGTATTTTATGTAACATAAAAGAACAACTATGATTCATTGGATTAAAACAATTGAATTGATGAAAGTAAACGAATGGAAATTTTAACACATGATGTTTTATCAGCTTGTGTTCCTTTAACGTCATACGAATCATCTAGACAGTGTCAGCATTATTTTTTGATGATATTGTTATGATATAAAATGAAGTTAAACCAACTAGCTCATAAAACAGAATATAAAGAATACCATCCACTTGAGCTACAAATATTCTCTATTATCATAATGTCAAATGTCATTTTTAGTTAATGATTTTCAAAAACCTGTTACGCGAGAATTAGTATTGAGATACTAATCGGAAATTAGACTGAGCAATTAAAAATGCCTCATTTATAGTGAACAAACTAAAACTACTATAAATATTTTGATAATTACTTATCATATACTATTTGTTAATGAACTATGTTTCAGTATGAAATCATTGGTGTAACTATTACACTTAAAAAATTACTTCATCTTCAACCCATTATAAATTCTCGAACAGTTTTAATGTCAATGAAAACTGAATCAATCAATCATTCAATGCTAGTTACCCCATGTGGAGCATAGGCCGCAGACCAGTATTCTTCAACCAACTATGTATTGAGCTTTCCTTTCCAGCTCTTTCCAAGTACTCTTCATTCTCTTAATGTCTGTCTCCGATTCCCGAAACAATGTATTCTTGTGTTTTCCTCTTTTCCTTTGACCTTCAGGATTCCATATTACTACCTGTCTTGTGACATAGTATGGTGATTTGCTAAATGTCTGACCTATTCACCTCCAGTTCTTTTTCCAATGAAAATTGAAAGTCTTATCAAAATCCATATAATGTGTAACTAAACTAATTATGATAAAAGATAGTTTTATTTAATGGATGACACTTTTATTGCTTGTAATGATCACCCGGATACTTCTCACATAATGGAAATTCTCAACAAAGTACATTTATATATTTGATTTATTATGAAACATAGATACAATCAAATGGATCTTGGAATTTAGTAAAATATCAATCACCGATTGGGATGATTTGTTTATCAAAAGGATAAACGGAATGGGATCTATCTAAACTTGGATAGCTCCTACCCAGTAATCTACAAAAGAGCATTGGTTTGAATACTAATCACTCATGTAGTTAAACTCTGTTTAAGGGACAGAAGTGAGTAAAGCTTAATTATGATGGAACTTTGTCGGAATGAAAATGAGTATCTACGAGATAGTGTAATGAAGTATGATAAGACTAGAACGAAGGAATGTGATTAGTGAATCACTGATAGAAGGCATATTTCTATAAAATTTAAATTGATGTAATATTTAAACTGATTGGCTGTAGATTATATTCTATGCTGAAATGAACCTGTCTGGTCATCAGACTATTTCCAGTTAACAAAACAAACCGCCCATTATGACAGTCGAATTTTAAAAATGTCTTCACCTGTCACCCAAATCATTTCTAGCGATTTCCTTGAAGAACTTAAAAAAAGAATCTATGCCTACATATGTAAGCACATTCCTAGAAAATTGATGCTAAAATGCCATTAGCTTCCAGCACTACAATTCTGAAGCACTTGTCTGACAATCGAAATGAAGTTGAGAAATTAAAATCTTGTAAGGGAAAAAATCTTTTCACTAGGTTTTAAAATCCAACCCAATATATGTATACGAATGACTGTGTTGTCGATCTTGCCCTGTTTTTGGTTAACTCAGTTCGGAATTGTATTATGTTACTGTTTCTTTTCATAGCCTTAACCAAACGACAAGCTTATTTTCACATCTGTTTTTTTTAAATCACTCACTAAATCTTTTCTTAGATATTAAACATCTATGACATGTTCCTCTTTAATATTTTTATATTCCTAGTTCTATCAATTTTTTCCTCTAGAGGATTCTTATATTTCTAGACTAATCGACAACTGTCTGAATAATTCTCAATTATTCTATAGTTTGTCAATGCTAATATCACGAAGTGATCTGAACTAGACAACCATTGATCACCTGGAAGCACTGGACAGCTGTTTCGTCCTAGTATGGGACTCCTCAGCAGTGCGCATCCACGACCCGACCGGGGATTAAACCCAGGACCCTTTGGTTCCGCGACGAGCGCTTTACCATTGAACCACTGAGCCCGGTCCTAACGGTTGATATTTCTAATTCAGTCAATTCGTGATACGTTTGCGCGACCCCATCCATTGTCATTGGTGGGTAACTGCCTCACACCCGACACGATTGAACTCCACTGGTCACGTCTTCACACTAGAACTCCAGGAATTACCTCAAGAAGCTAGCCACTAGTAAGCTGATAATTAGTTACAATTAAGGGGGTTGTTGTGGAGATAGTTATTAAAGTTCATTATTATATATTTGTGTTGGTTCCAAAACACTCCTGATATAACGTATATATATATAGTTGATTGAATTAGTCATAGTATGATGTTGTTAAGGTACAACTGAAAACCCGAGAGGACTGTTAGACAGCTATTTCAATCTAGTATAGGACCCTTTAGCAGTGTACACACCGAATTCCACTTCAGATGCATTAAGTTGGCGAACACCTAACCCTCTACACCACTGCGCCAGTTGGCATCCAGTGATAGCATTTTTAGTTCCATCAATTTGTGCGATAATCATCCATTGTCCTTGGTGAAACTGTCACACTTCAGATAAGTTTGAACTCTACCAGTCATGACTTCACACTGGAACTTCAGGAACATGTTGTAGTTAATCACCAGTGAGCTGATTATTGTTATTAAACAACTTCAGTTCAAGTATATATATATATATATATATATATATATATATATATATATATATAATATGTATAACAAACAAATTTATTTGTAGAAGTACGATGTATGAATTAGGAAACGCAGATTTTAAATGACCGGATTAAATCTTCAAATTAATCTATCAGAGTCAAGCCAGTGACTTCAGGGTTCTTGCGAATTTGAATTAAAAATGCATTCCATATACAATATATCATAGCTAGAATTAGTATTTATGATAACGTTTAGTAAAAATTTACCATCCATTAATGGAAATGTGATTTGGTGTTAGGTTTTAAAGTAATAAAACTAGTTTTGTAGTAGGAATATTCGATAGATGAAACTCTTAACCTCAGCAAGTAGATCCAGCTTCATCTGTCAACATATTCAAAAAGAAGTTGTATCAACTGAGAAACCCTTATCCTCAGGACTAACACAATTCAAACTTCTAAAACTAAGTCAGTGGATCAAGACGTTAGGGCTAAATCATATAAAGTTGAAGAAATAGTGTGTATTAAATATGGAAAACAATGTATTCGAACCCAGGGCTTCAAAAAATGTTTATATAGGCTTTTTCTTGTAACAGTGTTCTACCCAACATTCCTTCAAAATTACACGAAAATTAACGAAAAATTTCAAATCCAGCCTAAAGTTTTGATTTTATTCATAAATGTTAGTTCAGGAGTGATGTAGGACTGGACAAGACTGGACGTAATGTAATTCCACAATTAGTATTTAACATTATGAGTTTGTTATAAGGTTGAGATTTAAATTTGCACTTAAGGTTATAACCCGATTTACACAGTACATAGAATTCATATACAGTTTTCTTGTTAATTAGGTTACATACGTTAGTGAAGTGAGGCTAATTATATTGTGCCTTCTCTATATGAAAATCGAGTAAAATGATATTTAAGTTGAGAACCACATACACATATGATTTACCGTTGATACCACTATGGTTTGCATTCATCTGTAGTTAAATTTTTGTCTTTTAGCATAGATTCTGTTGATGGTGGCAAACTGTTGCCATTCTTCACTTAAAATTCACGTCTAATTTCAGACTATTGTAATAACAAATTCATTGAAACACTGATAATAAACTTCATGGAATAAGGTTTTATTCTTTACATTTGAAGTCAAGGAAACGGTAGAGAAATGCTAAAAACTGATAATAAATGTCAAGTACACAAAAAGAAAAAGACAGAGTCAAGTTATTCCTAATGACCGTATTAGTAACAAGAATAATAGAAGTTTAGCGCTAAATTATCAGGACTAATTGAGAATAAAACGTGAACAAAATATAAATTGAAGGTGTTACTGTAAGTAAATACGATTTGGTTATGGAGCTAAATGTTCAAAAGTTGTAAGGTAAATAAACAATCACTCAATCGATCAATGCCTGTCACTCCACATGGAACGAAGGCCACTGATCTACATTCTCCAAGCAACTCTGTATAAACTTTTCTTTCCAGTTCTTCCCAAGTGCTATTCATTCTTTTCATATGTGTCTCCAATTCCAACGGCAATGTGTTCTTCGATCTTTCTTTGGCCATCAGGATTCTATGTTAATGTCTATCTTGTGACTCAGTTCGATGACTGTGTCAATGTGTATCTTATCTACCACCAGTATTTTCTGCTAATCTCCTCCTCATGTGGAAGTTGGTTTGTTCTCTGCTACAGTAGGTTGTTGCTGACGGTGTTTGGTCAACGGATCTGAAGTATCCTGTGAAAACAGCTGTTTAGAAATACCTATGTCTTTTGAATGATGCACTTTGTAGTTCTCTAAGCTTCAACTTGATACAATACAATTGTCTTCATATTTGTATTGAAAATTGTCTTTGGTGTTTGCTGAGAGTTGGCTTGGGTTTCAAATATTTCTCCATTGTAGAAATACTACCCTTGCCTGGTCTTTCCAATCCATGCCTTCACCTCTGCATCATATCCTGCTTGTTAACCAGTGATAATGCTAAATGTGCGAAAGTGCTTACTTCTCCCAGAGCTTCTTCATCAGGTGTTTTTGGGTTTATACTCCCTGCGTTATATCTAAGCTCTTGCTTTTTCCTTTGTGTATGTTTAGGCCTACTGCTAAAAGCAAAAGTTGCTGCTACACTGTCTGACATGGTTTTACCATGGTGATTTGTTGAGTGCTAAAAACCGTCGACAAAAATTGACGACGGAATAAGCAGCCACATTTACTATGTTAAGCGCATTTTTAAGAAAACGTAATGCAGAAAACGCTGAGAAAATAGACAAGTACTACAAGAAGTCGATTATCATAATAGTACTATGTGTAACAGATATTCTTTTCTAATACATAGATTTAATGTATGACAACAAATACCTACGTCTTTTATACACTGCAGAATACCCTCATTGTTATTTTACTATGAAGTCAGCACGCAGATTTATTAAGGTATTGTTTTGCACAATTCTTCCTGCACTGACGTTTGCACTTAAAAGCGTTTATACATTTTCCAAGTTGTCATTTCCTTTAAATTTTGGCATTTTACTTCAATGTGCTATGCAGACCTCTTGTTCACAATAGTTATTATTTAATTCAAGGTGGTCTAGCGGAGACAGATATTAAGTTCGGTTGATTTTATTCATAAAAAATAGATGTCACCAGATAAACAATAATAAACAGGTGAGGCATTAAAATTTAAACATTCAAACCGTGAGATAATCATCAGCACTGGCAATGACTAATCGTTAAGCTATATCGTAAATTAAGTAAGAATTCAACTGTTGGATGGCGGCCGGCACACTAGTGTAAATGGTTACGCGTTCTCTGTGATATTTGAAGACCTTGGTTAAGATTCCCTTGTAGAATTGAGGGTTTTCAGTCTTACCTAACTAACATCAATCAATAACTAAAAACAATCAATATTTACTTAAAATTCGTAGCAATGTAAATTGTTGTTATTAATAATCGTATTATTAATTTTCACTGTAGAAAAGAATTTCTGTACAGCTTTAAGAACCAATTCTCCGGTAAAGAAAACTAAACTGTCACTCATTTTTCTAATTGCTGTCACTACATATTATTTACACTAACGACAATTAAGATGAAACTAACTTAAATAATGTTGATATTGTGAATTAGTTAAAGTTAAGCAGCCACTAGAAATCAGGAAATTTTGTTTTGTTTTAGCGTTGAACTCTTCGTTAGTAGGCATCCACAATGCATTAAGAAATCGAGCTTGGGTCCTAAAGACTTGATAAGTTGTAGAAAAGCACCACTGAGGAACCATATACTAAAACAAAATAACCATCCAGTACCAGTTCCTGGTTTTTGATGGTTATGTAACTTACACCGATTCGTGATAAAGAAAATTCAAATTTAACAAACTCCACAACAGTTAATTAATAAATTAAATAAAAATTTTCTGTCCTCATTCAATTCATTTTCTCATTATTCATGTGATTTACAGAAGAAATTTTACATACAAATGAAGCATTATGGTGGAGTGATACTGGAAAGTATCTAGTTATTGCTGCATTCGATCAAACAAACGTTAGTACCTATGAAATACTTACATTTGATGATGCATATGAATTTAAAAAGAGAAGAAGGAAAATTAAATATCCAAAAGTAAGTGAGAATTTATGATTTGATTAATGGGAATTTCGTTGATTTTACAGTGAATTATTAGTCGTATTTACGTTTGAATTAAGGTGGCTTTTGAAGATTTCTATTCGGTTTATTGTTTGCATTTGTCATAGAATGATTTAACCTGAGTACTATCATAAACCATGAAATACTGCTAGTCAGTTGTTTTTTCTTAGTATGAGACTGTTCAACAGCAGGTAGCCCTCACAACTCACCGGCCGATTGGACACAGGACGTCTAATTCTTACAGAGATAACCTAATTATTGACACAAGTGAGCTGACCCTTGGTTGAATTACAACTTTAATTAATTTGTGATGTAGCTTGATGACCATTTAAGGTCATTGGTGATAACTTTCTCACTTTTGACATGTGTGAACTCTACACTTTACTATTTCTCACTGAAACGTCAGAAATAATTTGAGGTTAGTGAGTAGTTAACTGATTATTGTAATTTGGTTGGGGTAGTCTAGTGGAGATAGGTAACTAATTGAGTTATTTGCTATAAATTCATCAAAGTAACGATTCCTCGATTGGACACCATTTGCTTTAGTGGTGTTAAAGTCTAAGCGTTCACCGCAAAACCTGAAAGCCATGGGTTCAACCTTTTCACAGAATAGAGTGTATATTGCACTGCAATTCTATGCGAGGACTGTTCACTTACCCAGTGTTTCCTGTTTTTAAATCCCACCTAACTGCGGTGAATTAGAACAACAAATTAAATTCATTGAATATGTCATAGACTGATGTTCGTAGGGTATCAATGAAAACCAAAGAGCGATGGACAGCTGTTTCATCTTCTGGTTTCCAATGGTGCCATGCGAACATCAATCTGTGACGTATTTAATCAATTAAAAATATCAATTTCCCCAAAAGCCATCTGAACTTAATAGTAAATTAAATATCGATCTTCACAAAGCCACTTCAATTCAACTACAATAATTGTCTAATTAGTAACTAGCTTCAACATATTATTTATTTGTCTGAATAAGTCTACTGAATTATTTACTCTAAAGGTATGCGAATATTCTAATATTGTTCTGATAAGTTCGTTTATGGTTAAACGCGATCATTATTGAGTAGCCTAAACAGTGTTAATGGACAAAGTATATCTTGTGTAAATATGCTAACATAAAAACTTAGCCTTTTTACTATAAGTATTTCATATTGTCAATATAGAAACATTCCAAAGCGTTGTATGATGACTGTAGAATAGATTTTTAAACTCCATATATTAGTTGCTTACTAATTATGAGAATAATATCAGTCACTCAAAAGCACCTTCGAACCCTGGACAAATGTGCTTAATTCCAACCTCCCACATCATATCAACACGACCGACTCAAATTTACATGATTAGTATGACAATATAATTCAACAGGGTGGAATGAAGCAAACGTATGTAATAATGAATGATGGAATTTGAAATCTAGAGGAACATAAAGACTGGCAGTCGGATAAAAATCTAACAGTGAATATTTTATGAAAACTCTAAAGTTGACACTTTGATGTTAAAAAATATCTTGTACACAATTGTATTTGAGTTAAGTTGGTTTGATATTAATTGTTTATGAAGTATGTTGGTTTTATACTGTTTGGGACTTGTCAGTTGAACGTACCTGTGAATTTCATATACGTTCCCCTTGGAACGGGTGTGGTTATTTGAATTCAATAACCTAGTGATGAACGCGGTGGCGTCTGGTAAGAATTAAACTTACTTCCAGCCTCTGTGTAAATATAAACACTGTAGAGATCATTCGTTTTTGTAGTCCTTCTGATATGTATTCGGCTACCCGTATATGTAGATCATTACTACTACCCTTAATGCGTGTGAATCTACACATGTATATACACGAGATGGTATACAACAGTACTGAACTCTATACGATGAAGTTTTTTTAGGTATTCTTTAAAAGATCTAACAATATTACAAGATTTTTTATTACTATGTACTGCCAAAGTTTAGTTTACATTTGAGAGCCAAATAGATAAGAAAATACTTTAGCTTTCATGACAAGCATACACAAATGAAAGCTATCAAGATTTACATGTAATGATGGCTAAGCACACCCAAATTACTACAAAAACTGATGATCTGTGATCGTAAAATAGGAATACATGATAAAGTACCATCGTCCTGCAATGCCGAACATTTAGTTGTGACAGCCTACTAAAATATAATGTTGTAGTGTTGAATAAAAGTCCCTTAGGGTGTGTAATAAGATTTATTCAAGACTACGTTATACGATTTGTCTTAATCTTTGAACAGTTAAGTTACGTCTAATTTTGTTTATAATGGAATAATTGGTGCAGTTATTTATTTTATAGGATAATTTTTTAATGAAGTAACGTTGTGTCTTACATTTCATTCCTAATGTATAAGTTATTACATTATTCAAGTTGAATTAGAAGACCCAAATGCTTTTCAAATCCAAACCTGTTTTGTTTCAAATTGAAATCACTACAGCTCAAACTTTCCATTTAACATCAGTTTTTTTCATCTCTACATATATGTGGATTACTGGTTAATCCCTATAGATTAGAACTACACATACAAGTGAACAATATTATTTTCAGATCGGCTAAAATAAAGTTTTGTATACACTTTTATGTACTTTTGCAAAGCAAGCTGAAAGGTGTTTATTGATTCGCCGGGAAACCTAAGTCATGTCAAAATAATATATCGTATACCACCATAAATTTCTGACACTGTCTGATAACGCCTATTATCCATTTACAATTCTTTATAGATTCCAAACAACAACCTTAATTTATGTAATCAGAATAAAGACGTTACATTTCTATCTCTTTATTGGCCAAGTGAAACTTAACAGATGGTTCCATTAATTCTGCACATATTTTGATTTTTATTTATTTCTTTTATTCCCCCCCTTCTTCACATTTGGTTCATTGTTTCCACCATCTATGTTAAAAGAACTGTCTAACCTCATATTTTCTATTATATAATCACTTTTAACGATTGTTACTTTAATACATCTAATTTTCTTAAATTCTAATCTACTCCTTGGATTGAATGTTATATTGAGGGTATTTTTATTGTTTTTATCACTACCACTAGTACACTAGTCCTCTGACTATCGATTTATACTTCTTACTGATTATGATTATTTATTTAATCATTCTATTTCATCTTCATCACTTTTCATATTTGCATAGCAACATTACTGTTTTTACTTAAATAAGACCTGATAAAGATCTGACAGAACAATTTTATTTACATGCATGTTTTTTTCTAATCTACTAAAAGTAAATGTAATTTTTTTCTGTATTTTCAGGCAGGTGAAACATCTATATATAATAATCCAGTAGTCACATTATATCTATACGATATGAAAACAATGAATTTTCAAACAATTCCACGACCCCAACCAGTTCCTCGGTAGGCATATTTTAAAGTTGTCTACAATTTTTGTCATTTATTAACTGGAATATATGTCTTCTGAAAGATCACTATGTTTTACTACCTTAAAAATATTATGGATATACAGATATTTAAATGGAATACAAGTTTACACATATAAATATGCAATAATCATTAAAATATTAGTACTTTCGAATAGGTTCTATAGAGAATGGCCAAATTTTTGAGATATACATTAGTCACAGATCGATCTTACTTAAGATATCATTGATGAATACAATCTAAGAATCGAATTAATCTCTATAAAACTGCTTCTACTAATTTATGAGTTTTCTCTTATTAGTGATACATTAGAAATGAAATATATCGATAGTTGCATTGAGTAATTATTGATCGGCATTGATAATTTAATGAAAAATTGTTACAGTGGAAACAACATCAAACGTTTCAACATCTTATTATTCTTTCCTTGATACGATTGTAGATAAGTACTTCTACTTAATCCCACATTATGACATAATGGCTGTCAATTACACTTTATTATTTAATAGTATCTAATCTAATATCAATTTGTAATAAATGTGACACAAATCATTGCAACAAATTAAGTTTTAACGCAAAACTATTGAAACTCACTGAGTACTTAGTTCAACGAATTCAAAACTATTTAATTAATAATAAAAGTATACATTGAATATAGTCAGAAATACTTGATTGTTCTGATTTGTAGTATTGCCCTACTAAATGACCTAAATAAGCAGGTGTTATGTTGCGTGAAATTTGTTGGTGAGTGACCGAATGCCAAATGAGGTGTGCCTAGTCGATAATTGCGAGTCTGCCCTATGCCCACTGGATCCCAAGCCGAAATAAGGAAGAACATGAGCCAACCAGACAACACTAGCGAACTGCAAGTTTATTTACATAAATACATCGATTTTTATATCAGTTAATTTACAGTGATTATTCATCAACATTTTGTCACTAGATTCGTGTGCTGATGTCACAATGAAACATAATTATAAAGATTTATTTTACTCGACATAATGACGTGTTGAAAGAAGCTCTTAAATGATGATTATGTCATACATTTTACAGTGTATTAAATTCTTACTTAAAATCGATATCATAGTTATAATGTATTAATATGAATTATATCAAGTTTAGCTGTTCGTGATTGTCATAGACTAATATTAGTTAGAGACCAATTAAATCCAGGAAGTACTGGAAAATTGTTTCAATCCAATACAAGTCTCCTTACCAACGACTATTCTACTAGGGAAATTGACGATATACTTTTGAAATAGCTTTCTGATTATTCTTATATTTTTTTGAAGTGAATCAGTCATTTAAATATTTTATTATTCTGTTTTATGTATAGAGATGGTCTACTAACAATGGCACGATGGATGAATGATGACATTTTTATACATTCATGGACTAATCGTATACAAAGTCGTGGTTGGATCAGTGTGTTTAGTCTGTCTTTAAATCAAAGTTGGGTTGTAAGTTCATATAAATGAGTTGGTTTTATCATTTACTTTTTCTTTATTATTATCTAGACCCATAAAATTAAGAGTTGATTGTAAAGATTATGATTTGATTGCTACATATCAGGTTAGATAATATTCTTCTGAATTTATCTACAGATTCATTGGATTTAAATGAACGATTTGATTTTCTATTACTTGAGATATAATATCTAAGTGATAATCATGCCTTTTTTCTTCTTATTCACTAACTGGTAAGCTTGATCAGGTGGTTTACAATTTTACTGCACTCAAGTTTATCTTCTACGTTTTAGTTAACTTCACATTGAAATATTTATTAAACTATTCTTCTCATTCAGCAAATTATTTTGACGAAGTTTATTGACTTTTGGATTCTTCCTAAATGTTTTTACTTAATAAAATGTGAACTAGTTGACAGAAAGCCTAAGAGAAATGGGGTGAACAGTTGGATTTTGAATAACGTTTTGCTCATTGAAATACGCTAATCTGATTGGTCTCATGTTTGTTTGTCAAAACTAACCTACTGTGGAAAGTATGCTAATTAGACTATCCTATTTGTGAAGGATGAGACTTCGAAAACTTCCTTATCACAGTGGCTAATTCATTTAGTTGAAAACCTGTAGTACTGTTGGATTATTAATTATAGTGTTGAATTTAATTGGTTGCATTCCTCATAGACTGATGTCCACAGGGTAGTGACTGATCATCGCTAATTGATGGGGGCGAAATTCTACCACTAGACACCAGACATTACAGTGGTTTAAATGGTTAAATGTTCACCATGAGGCCTAAGATTCATGAGTTGGTATGTTTATCGAAATTAAGGGTGAGATTTACTGAAACGTTTTATGTCAAGACGAAATAACTGCCAAATAGTGCTCTGTGGTTTTCAGTGGTACCCAGCCAACATAAGTCTGTGACGAATCCAATCCAGCAAACTTAATGCCTATCTCTCGATGAACACAGTGCAAGCGAACCGGACCCAGTATTTTTGTATCCTCTATAGTTTATCATCACTGATTGTATGCTTATAATTGTAGAACCTAAGAAGAATTTATCGTAAACAGCATTCTTCTTTCAAGCATATTTAATTTAGCTATTAGATAAAAGTGCAATTTAACATAATAATGTTAAATTTGATGCTTTAAAGTGTGTATTACCTTACAGAATACTTTCATCACCTACTCTTATTCCAAATAAAAACGGTATTAAATAAATCTGTAAATTATGGACACAAACCATACATTCTAAAGCGCTCAAACTAGTTTAAGCTGGATTGTGACTGGCAAGCGGAATACAAGACGCGCGTTGCGTCCTATTTGAAACTTGTCGGCTGGATGTACATTTATTCCAATGCTGGCATAATAAGTCAAGGAGAATATACAAATTCATCCTAATACCAATGCGCCCGTTGTACAAGTGCTACTGTCTGGACTCAATTATCTAATGGTGAACGCTGTGGCGTTTGACACGTGACTAACCGAGTTCGAATCCCACTGTAAACATAAACATTGGGATGCAGTTACATCCAGCTGACGAGTCCTAAATAGGACTAAACTTGCCAATCATAACCCAACTTAAATGATACATGTGAATATTTGCTTCAATAAAGCAATCCACTTAGGATGTACATATAGCAACAGATTGATCAGCTTCAATTTATAACAAATCGATCAAAATAAACAAATTCATCCTAATGCTTAGAATAGTATTTTGTTATATACGCTTAATTGTTGTTTCAGTCATTACATTATTTTATCTACATTACTTTCAGTTCTTTAAAGTGGGTTATGAAAATGGATGGGTGGAGCTGGTAAGTCAAATACCATAAACTTTTATATTCAATAATTAAATACAAATTGTAATATTCTACTGTGTTAAGATTATATTATGCATGCTAAACAGGCGGCGCATCGAAATGTATTAAATGACTTCCCTGTGTAACCAAGTAAATTACTTTTAACACCACATCTAATCAACTTGACCACTCACGTTTCATTTAAATAAAAATGTAACAACTAATAAATTACTTGGTTTTTAGTGAGAAAACGATTTTCCATTATGTATGTATCATATTACCAGTTTAGTTAATCGGTTAGTAGTAAATACAGTGGAACACAATCGTCCTAGTTATTGTTGCCAAATATTTGATCATAATGATTGAGAACTGTTTAGCTAATACGATTTAATAAATTATCACCTAGTAGTCACGACGTCATTGTATACAACTTTATGTTTAGCTGACATTTTTCTTCAATATAATTTACAGTTCACAAAGAGCTAAATGACTGTTAATCTATATTCGTCCAAATAGTCTTGACTGAAGAAATTGTAAAAATTGTGTATGATAGAATCAAAGGTTTCATTATTAATTACTGTGAAATGACATAAAGTTTCAGTTAAAATGTTAATTACAACGTATGTTTGCCTATTAAAAGTACAAATCGCATTTGAAATAATCTCAACAATTGAAATTCAAAGATTACAATGTTTCATTTGGCAGTTTAATCTCAGATTCTTCAGGATAAATTAATCAAAACCAAATTTATATAATAAGAGGTCAATTAACTAATTTCCATTGTCCACTTATATAATGTAAAAAATATATATGAGACATATCTGACGTTATAATGTATGTGTATAAATGTGATCAAATAGTGATATGTACATGTATGTTGTTGTGTTACTCAAATGTTAGCTGTTAGTGAGTGCCCGGAGTAAAACGTTGGGATCTTTGCATTTCAAGTATAATTTATGCTTTGAATGTCTTCTACTTACTAGACTTCAAATTACCATCACCATATTCAACTAAATTGCTACGTAATTCTATATGTCTACATATCTCTATCACCCAATGAATACTTTCGTTTATTCAGAATAAAACAGAAATTATATGCCTATGATAAATACTACTGTCAAACAGCTTAAGCTTTACAAACTTTTGTTAGTGACTGAAAATTGATATTTATTTTCAAAACAAGAAACTAATTATAAACGTATTAAGCATCATGTTGCCTAATAAACATTCGTATTTATGTCTAAGTTGGATTGTGACTAGTAAGCAGAATCTAAGACGAGCATTTCATCTAATTTGGGACTCGTCGATTTGATGTACCTGAATCTCAATGTTGATGTTCACAGTGGGATTCGAACTCAGTCCGCCTCGTCCCAGTGTAAAATTCAGCATTGGGATGCAGATTCATCAAGTTGAAGAGTCCTAATTAGGACGAAACGCGCCTCCTGAATTCCGCTTGTCAGTCACAGTTCACTATAGACATTACCTGTGATTATTAGCTGTATTGAAGCAATCAGCTCAGAATGTACATATAGCAACAGAGACAGACAAGTTTCAGTCTATGACTAATCAACGGCAAAAATACAAACTCATCCTAATTCTTATTTATTAGTTCAGAAGTAATTTGCTTCATTTAATACATCTCAAATAAGTATAGCACTTATTTATTTGGCTTAATGGCAACTATATCAATTCAAATTATGCAATAACGTTTTCTTATATTCTATTCAATTATATAATGAATTTATCATTTGATTAACTAATTAGAAAAAAACACTTAATCCATTATTCTCCTTGTTTAGTTAAAACAAATAAGTATAGAGCCTATAATTGACAAGGAAAACAGTGAAATGTTGATTATACTTCCAAGAGATTATTCAGAGAAAGGATACAGAGGTATAGCAAAATTGAAAATTGTAAGTTATCAATTTAGTTATTAGCGTTATTTATCGTCTATATGAAAATACCTAGCTAAAGATGGCATGTAATTATTTCAAGTTCTCTTCATAATGTATCTCATTTAAACAAACGTGAACACGTAATCGTCTACATCATTGTACTGGCCGGTATCCACTGGTGGAATTCCAACTTCCATCAATCTATGTTATACAACAACAATCATTTAATAACATTTGTGATAATTGACTCACTGTCGACAGGTTTGACCTCCATCAGTCACGACTTCTCACTAGAACTTAAGAAATACCGTGAAGTTAATCACTAGTGAGCTACTTATTGTTGGTGAATAGAAATGATTTTGTGGAGATCGATGTTAGTTTTAGTTCACAGTGTGCGTTTCAATATAACTATTGGTAGGGTACCACTGATAATAAAACTGTTGAGTAATCAGTAACAATATCCTACTAAACAGTTCTCTGATAATAACTGTTCATAATTTGTTAGATACACAATTATTTGGACATAGTACAGCAACGTTGTCATGAAATAAACATAAATACCTGAACATACAATTAATTTATATTCACAGTTTAATTCATATTTCATGGTATCATGTAACGTTAAGAGTAATGGCGAATTGCCAACTTACCAACAGCTTATAATACATAATATTTCCTTAGAAACGAATAATGTGCATTTAATTTACAATTAAACAGTGAATTTAACAAATGAAGGAAAATGCATATGTTGAATTTACTAGTTTCAAAGACATGAAGTACTTACCATCTAATGTTAATTATTTATGAAGTATGAAAAGATTATAAACTCTTCTATCATTACATTAGCTAACAGTTTATGATATGACGGTGAAATGTTTGCTTATAACGAAGTATTGATATTCTTTTATAAATCAGTCAGAAATTGACGACGATTTCTAGCATGAAATGCATGTCAATTGTTTAAAGACAATCCAACCTGTATGCATCACATGACCCAATTAATAATAAAGCATCGAACTGTATTTTAAACAAACTAAAGATTAACAGACATCAAAATGTTATCATTAATTAGTCAGCATATGATTACTTAACCTTTAGTGATTATCAAAACGATTAATACCACTCATCACATGGGATTATCTGTAAATGGCTTGTTCTATTGTGATGTATACTACTCATAAGGTCGCTTATACATAGTGAATAGAATAAGTAACAATAATCACAAAGTGAACAGCCGACAAGGTGAGTTTTAGGATGATAGGAAGCAAGGCCTATTTACAATAAGTAGGAGGGAGGAAGTGAAGCCAGCCTAGAGTCGACCTGAATCAGAGGATGCAATGTGCAAATAGATGATTGAAGGCCATCTATACACTATATATAGTGTTTTCTATTTTCACCAATGTGATCTTTTTCTGTCCAACCACATGTTTTTTATGCTACAGGTCAGCGTTGTGTTTTTCTTGTTCTACCATTGTCTACATTATCATTGTTGATAATTTACTTTTAATTTTATTTCTGAAATACTATTTCAAAGTAGTTAAACCATATATACTTTCCACTATACACTAAACAATTCAACTCGACATTATAATAAGTCAAATGTTAGTTTAAATCTGTTGTTGCTAATTAACAGTACACACTGTACACTAATATCAGTGTGTTCATTAGTCACTTAGTTCAATGAAATACAACATATTTTAGTTTGTATACTGATGTTAGTCAGATTTTCAAATCTCACCGTACACTGGTTAATGCTAGTTGCTGGAAATGGAAAACTTATAAGACATCATTATCAATCATTCGACGACTTTCTAAAATATGTCCAGGTTGAAATCTAAGTGTTAACAACTTACTACTTTAATAACTTTTCATCAATCTACAATTTTTGTTGGTTTCTAGAAATAGTGTGTTTTAAAAATGTTTAAACAATATAATTTTCAGCCAAAATCATCTACGGAAGCTCTTCAGTTACCTAAATGGATGATTACACCAAACTTTGATGTAAGAGATATATTGCACTATGATGGAATTGATGAAATTATTTTTATTGGAACAGGACCAGATCCTAAAAATGCTCATATCTATTGGTAAGTGTACAAACTACATATTGCATTATATGTCGAAAGCTATGACAGTAAGAAATAAACTACCTCATTTATCAGTATTAAAATGTTATATAAGTTAGTAGAATAATGAAAGATCATACTAAACTTAAGAATGAACTTGTAATTGTCAGTTCAGAGAATCTATTTTACGTAACTTTTTGTAGAATAAATAAAACATTTTTTCGTTTTAACTTCGCTGATTGTTTCCTAAATAAATTGAAGCAAACACTACCTGGGTTCGAATTGTATGACCCTTATTTCTTAACTTTACTAACCTGTGATGAAATACGCTACTGAAAAACGTCATCAACTAAATAATAAATTATTTTCAACTCTCATCGAATAAAGTGACTTTGATAAGTCCACCGAGCGAAGAAAAGACATTTGTTCTGTAATGATGTTAGACGAATATATTAAATAAACAATTTAGCAATATTGAAATATTTTGTCAATTACCAGTATCCTAACTTTCATATCAACCAATATTACAGAAGTAAACAGATGTTTATAAGTCCTTTCTTCATTATGAAAACAATACTCAAAGAGAAAAAAGACTGCACAGTATTTTCCTTGGATAATGACCAATTTCATTTAAACACACGGTCACCAGGTTTCACGGCGAATTCTTAACCACCTGCACCACTGTGTTGGCGGGTGTCAAAATGGTAGGACTCTTGATTACATCAATTCGTGGCATAGCACGTAAATCATCCGATGTTACTGGTGATGACTGTCTTACCTCCGATATGTTTGAAGTGGACCGACAGGCTGGACCACTGGTGCAGTTGGTTTAGTATTTACTGTTGGGCCTTCTGGTCCTGTGTTCGATTAACTGAAAGAATCAAAGGTGCCTACTGCCGAAGATAACTATACTACGACTAAACAGCTATTCATTCCTCTTTGGTTTTCAGTAGTACCTAACCATCGTCAAACTTCAATCAATTAAACTTAATACGAGTTTCTACAAAATCCCTTAAATTCAGCTACATTATTTTATTCATTATTCGTTAGTATACAGTTTCTGAATAAAATAATTGTTTCATCTTTAAAGTTTAGTGTGTTTTCATGCAAATCAATTGGGGAAACAGGCTTATTATTACCTAAACGCCTACTAATGAAAAAAATATCAGCACATTAAAAAGAACCTACTGAAAAATATTCTTTAAATGAGCTTATTCTTTACTTACAATGACAAGTCATCTATTCACCAGTTAATGTAGAAACAGAAAAATCAATTTTTTATGGCATCTTTGAACGATAAAGAAAAGTTAAACAAACTGTGGATATTTATAGAACTATATTAAGTGTTCTTGAGAATAAGCTATTCATTACAAGAGTTTTATGTATGATTTAAAACTTTGAAGTTATTGTTGCTAAAATATTTCTACTTGAATGAGATCAGAGTAGATCATTTGTGTTGTAATACTTTTTTTCCATCAAAATTGCATCAACTGATCATGAAAACTTAAAATTTACTTCGAAAAAAAAAAATCACAAACTGTACGTTATCACTACAGTTCAGTTTGGTAACATATTGAATAAATGGTTCCATCACTTGTAACTTACAGTAGTGTTATTCAATTAAACTGATAACTTTGGAAATTTTCATACTTATTTATAGTATGAATATCATTCAGTGTCATTATATACCCTATTAGAGAGTTGCTTCAATTTCAGCGACTTTATTTCCATTCTAAACAAAATAATCAGCACCTACTTTATGTAGAGGTCAATGTTTCGGATACATTACAAGTAATAAATTACTTTGTTCTAATGATTAACTTTTAGAACTTATTGTTACTGTAGGTTCTATAGTCTTCAGTTATTCTTATATTTTTGATGACTTTCGTTTTCAAATATCATTTGACCATGCTATTGACTCACCTCTTTTCTGTAGACTGGATCTACATTGTTGTATCCATTAATGTCAAAATGATTTGTACGCCATTCTCCATAAAATTATCTGATATTTTTATCGTTCATGACAAGTAGGCCCACTGATAATGATAATACTAATGTATGTGTACATGTATTGTGTATCCACTTTGTTTGGCCTAATGTTTCTCTTAGCTAATAGGATCTACTCTGTAGATAACGTTCCATCATAAATAACATTTACAATTTATAGAGCTTCAAAAATTGACCCAAAGACCTAAGGTAATAATTATAAATACCTAATACTATTCATAAAATTCAACAAGAAAAATATAATTGGATGTTGTGGAGGTTGTTGACTGTCAATCCGATATCACGGATCTGTCTACAATATGAAAAAATATAATCTGAAGTAGCATTATTTTCATCAGTTCAATAATGTCATCATTATGTCTATGGAACTAAAACAACTGTATTAAACCATAATTCTGATTTTTTCGGAAACGGGATAGGTGGGGTGAAGGGGGTGGTAAATTTTACAAAAACGATTAGGTCTACTGTTTGCAAATGTTTAGTATGTTGTTTATAAATAGCCCCTTTGTATTTTCTTTCATTTTCTTTATAATTTTGAAGGAGTTCTACATCCAAAGGAAATATAACTTGTCTTACTTGTGAAAATGTAAATAATACTTATAATTTTGGTGAAGTTCTTTCGAATGGAAAGTATTTAGTTCAAGAGGCTAAAGGTCCGGGTGTTCCGAAAACATTTTTAAAAAGAATTGATAAGAATTTTACTGATATAAATAGTAAGTTAAATTGTATCACAACTTGTTCATTAAGTTGGCATTTTCTCTTCTATATAAAACACATTTATATCCTCCAATGTATGAATATTTCCAAATTACATTGAATTTTTACAGATAAACCGCTGAATAGGGACAATATATTAAGTGTATACAGTCCTAAGTCCTTGCCATATTATAAATTACAATATTAATACTAATCAACTTAACTCGTTATTGAGCGTTGCTAAAGAATAGACAAGTAGTAAATCCGCCATTACTGCATAATTAATCCCAGTAAATATGTGAGCTCTATCAAACACTGATTGCGGTACAGGTAACTTATTACTAACGTCTCAGACTATAAAACTGGGTGATGCAAACTAAAATGTTGTAGTTGGCATCAGTTTAATCGAGATTTAAGGTAAGCCTTGCTGACAAGATCCAGCAAGCACAAAACCAATATCCAACAAGATTTCTTCTCGACTTATTGCAACTGTTTAAAACCAACATATCTCATTTGTTTAATTCTGTTTCACAAATGGTATCTTTTAATTTCAATGCCACTTTATCAATTGTCATTGAATTTATAGTTTATGCTAAAGCGTTCAAAGAATATCCTACATACCACTCTGAAAGATGGAACATACTGACATAACCATTCCATCAATTGAAACTTCTTTTATGAGTGTGGATGTAGTTTAGTGAAAGGGCACTTATATATTTACTAAAGCAATTATTAATCCCTTATTTATCCCCGTCATTTCATAAAAACGTTGTTGTATGATAACTTGGCGTTTTATTACAGAAACATTGTCAGCATGAATCAGCTTGTTTTTAGAATACACTAAGTTTTCCTTATGTAGATTGTGGTATCATGAAGCATCAAATAAAGTGCTTTGTGTGAGGAACTGAAGTGTGAATAAATAATAAATTAAAGCCTATTGAAAATAATAAATTATCGGATTCGATAAGATATACTTTTGATCTATGGAAAGTCTCCTGAGAGTCGTAATGGATTGACATGCTTCAGTTTTACTCAACAAACTTTCATGTAATAGGATTATGGCTTGAAGTACATGTTCACTTAAATTGAAAAATTATCAGTGTGTCTAGTTTTAAGTATCCAAAGCATTCACATATCATTTGAAACTCTAATCTACTTGCATTTAGGCAAGTGCTTGATCGAATATATTCTCTAGACTTAATTAGAACTCCTAGGATCATACTAAGCTGCATACTACTATGTTAAGAAATTTTCGAATCAGGTGCCAATTTCACAAACAGTTTATAAATTTCATGTCATTAAGTAAAATAACTAAACATATTGACGCATTTCCCTTTACTATTAAATACATAACTAATTTTCCCAATCGGAACTTAAAAAGCAATAAATATCTAAACACTAGAACCAAAGTAAACACAAATCAGTAAAATAGTTATTTCAACCAGTATTAGTGACAAGGAAGAGGATGAAGTTAATAAGTTATAACACAACGAAAAGTCAATCCTCATATCACGAATTGATCTGAATCAGATAACCATTGGTCCCTATTGCTGATGATTTCCGGTCGATGGACATTCAGTATCATGAGTAGACAGTTGTTTATGAATACCTGTGCCCTCCTTAGGATGTTTGAAGTAGTTCTCCACGTTTCCGTTCCATACAGCAAAACTTTCTTGATGTTCGAATTGAAGAGTCTAACTTTGAGGTTGGTTGACAGTTGTTTGAAGTCCCATATATTCTTCAGCTGTAGAAATGCTGCTCTTGATTTTCCAATCCTTGCCTTTAAATCTGCATTGGAACCTTCTCGTTTGTCGATGATGCTGTTCAGGTATGTAAAAGTATCCTCTTTATCCAGAGTTTTACCATCATGTTCAACAGGGTTGGTGCTTTTTGTGTTGTATTTAAGGATTTTGCTCTTTCCCTAATGTATGTTCAGGCCTATTGATATTGTGGTTGCTGCTAAGTATTTGTTGGTGTGTATGGGATAAAAGAGCCAAATCATCCGCAAAGTTAATACATCAAGTTGCATCCTACTTGTCCATTATATTCCGTACATCCTCTCAGATGTGGAGGTTTTCATGATCCAGCCAACCACTGGAAGGATAAGAAAAGGCGAAAGTTGTCAACCTTGTCTGATTCCGGTCCTCATTGGGAATGCATCTGTCAGCTGTCTCCATGCATGATTTTGCACTGTATTCGTCATAAGAATTCCGGATGATGTTGACGAGTTTCTCTGGTACGCCGTAATGTCGAAGAAGTTTCCATAGTGTTCTCCTGTCTATACTGACAAATGTCTTTTTATAGTCAGTGAAGTTGATGTGCAGTGAGAAGTTACTTTCAAGTGATTGTTCAACGATGATGAGTAGTGTTGCGATTTGGTCTGTCCACGACTGATCCTCGAAGTTGAGCGCCTGCTGAACCTTTTATTCTGTTCAATATAACTCTGTGGAAGTCTTTCCCTGGTACTGACAAAAGTGTGATCCCTCTGAAGTTGTCACATTTGCTCAAATCTCCTTTCATTTGTATCTTAATAAAGTGCCCTCCTTTTCAGTGTGCTGGCACTTGTTCTTTCTCCGAGATCTTTCTGAAAAAACCGTGGAGCGTCCTTGCCTTTATGTCTATATCTGACTTGAGTGCTTCGGCTGGTATACTGTCAGGTCCTGCTGCTTTCCTACTTTTAATTTGTCTGATGGCCATCTTGTTTTCCCCCTGTCGTCGGTGGAGTGACACATAACGGAAGATCTGTAGATGCTGCTTTGATATATGGTGAGTTTAGTAGAGCTGGCCTATTCAAGAGTTCCTCAAAGTGTTCTACTCATCAGTTCCTTTGTTCTTAAATCTCGGTGATTGGCTTTCCTCTGGTTTATTATATTTCCCTGCCAGTTTCTTCGTTGTGTCGTATAGATGTTTCATAGTTCCTTCTCTTGCAGCTTTTTCAGCTGTCATTGAAATGCCTTCGATGTACTTCCGTTTGTCGGCTCTAATGCTCTTCTTTATTTGCTTATTCGCTTCTGTGTATTCACTTTGTGCCTTGAGTTTCTCTGCTATTGTTTAACTGTTGCTGATTTCTGCTTTCTACTTCCTCCTTTTCTAAATTTCGCTCAAGCGTCTCCGTGGAGATCCATCCGTTATGATGGTGTTTCTTGTGGCCCAGAACCTACTGATACATTGAAGTTAGTGCTTTTTTGATTCCTTTCCAAATGTCTTTCATAGTAGATTCTTCTTTTTTCGGATCTTGTAAGGATTAAAACTTATTTTTATGAGTTACTTTGAATTCTTTGAGTCTGTCAGTATCTCGAAGAGAGGCTGTATTGAATCGTTGTAATGCTGTTACTCCAGTTATCCATTGCTTCTTTAGCTTCAGTTTCATTTTGGCAACCACTAGGTAGTGATCTGAAGCTATATCAGCTCCTCTCCTGTTTCTTACATCTTCAGTCGATCTGAATTTCTTTATTGATGCATATATGATCAAGTTGATTTTCTGTAGTATGACCCTGTGAGACCCATGTAACCTTGTATATGTGCTTGTGTGGGAATATTATACCACTTACAACCATTTTATTGAAAGCTCATAGATTTGTATATCTTTCACAATTCTCCATCTTTTCTCCCAGACCCTGTCGTCCCATGATGTCTTCATATCCGGTGTTGTCCATTTCGACTTAGGCGCTTAGGTCCCTCAACAGGATTATTAGATCCATTCCTGAACACTTCACAAAAAATTGGTTGCAAATTATCATAACGCCGATCTTTGTCTTCGTCGTTGCCGTCATTAGTGGGTGCATAATATTCATTGTAGTCCCATTCTTCATTGCTTTGAAAGATAATTTGATGATCCTGGATCCATGTGGTTCCAACCCTTGAAGTGCATAACGTGCATCAATTGATAGCGTCAGAACGACTCTCTGGATGTTAAGGGCATTTTTCTCCACATAGCCGGAGTATATTAGATTCTCTCTCACAGTAAATGTTTTCTGTCCAGTTTGAGTCGAATGACTTTCTGTGAAATCGAGAAATGTCAAAATGTATATTTTCATTACTGCAGCTATTTTATTGTTGTTCCCACTCTTTCACATTGTCCGAACATTCTATGTACCCATAAATTTTTGCTCTGATTGTTAGAAGGGGCATCCGCCTCATGGATTCCAAAGAATCTCGGCTTTTATCATGAGGTGTCATTATTATTTCTTCTACTGTTAGGACAGAGTTTAAATGGTTAAGTTTATTTATTCTGGTTAACGTTTTTCTTAGCAAGTTGGGGTTTTCTGGAATGGTAGTGCTAGCCGCATGCCCAACCCTCCTGCTTTACCCGGGCTTGGGACAGGCAGTAACCCAAATAAAACTTTTACATTTCTTTTATACATTACAGTGAAGATGTTTATCATAAAGAACATTTAATATTAAGTTGTAGGAAGAGAATACAATTGAATGAAACTGTAAATCGGTTTTCTAGTAGTATAGTAGTTGGGCATATACGGACATATCCACACTTTGCTTAATTTGCATATTAACTGAAAATATAACTGACTTATAAATTAGGATATATTTGAATCTTTCAGTTGATTTACCATGGACTGAAATTGATCAATCTTTCTTGCCATATGTGCATCCTAAGCAGACTGCCTGTTTTAGTAGGATTGGGACTGGCAAGCAAAATACAGGACGCGCGTTTCGTTCTATTTGGGACTTGTCAGCTGAATATACCTACATTTCAGCGTTGATATTCACACTGGGACTCGAACTCAACTCGTTTCGTGTCAAGCGCCGTTGCGTACATCACTTATTAGTTACTTACTGGCATGCGATCTCAATCACTCTACACAAGAGTAGTCTTTGTCTTAATCCAATATGATGTTATATGAAGTTTGCACAAACAAATAAACAGGAATATCATCCTGTAATGTTTTACTCCTGGTTTTCAATCTCACAAACACTTGTTGCGATTTCGAACTTGATATTGCAAATCGGTCATAGTTAGAAAACCATTAGGTATCAGAAAGTACTGAACAGCTGTTTTGTCCCAGTGCAAGATTCTTCAGAAGCGCTCATCCACGACCTCATCAACAAAATCGAGCACCTTAAGGCTTTTAGGTTAACACTTGACCACTAGAACATTGAGTAGACCTCCAACCAACGTTCGATATTAATCCAGTTAACCGGTTATATATATGAGCGACCTAATCCATTATCATTTTGGTGGGTAACTGCCTAACACCAAACATGGCTTAACTATATTGGCCACGCCTTCTCACTGAAGCTCCAGGAACTGCCTTAAGAAATTAGTCATTAATGAGCTGGTGCTGATTGTAATTTGATGTTATTAGGATTCTATTGTAACCTATTCGCATATATTTTGTGGCACTTTTCTAGGCAGCCGTCAAATATATTTTGTGTAGTTTAAATAGTTCTTATTTTGTAATTTATTTTGAAGATTTCACCGTCACTACAAAAATCATAAAGTATTTTGTGACTAATGACGCTTTCGGTGCGTTTGTTAACTCCCATGCATTGCCTCGTGTTGAATACACAAAGCTGACACTACGCAATGGTACTAGAAATCAAATTGATGTTGAAGCTAAGTTATACTTACCACCAGAACTTGATCCAGCACATATTACTCAGTATCCTCTTCTATTGTATACGTAAGTTTTAAATACACCAAAACTTTATTTGAAGCTTATAAGTAGTTAATGCTGCCTATTTTGTTTCATTTTGATAATAACAAAAGGCTGAAATGCCAGGTTGATTTGTAATGACCATATCAGTTGATGAGGTTATGCATCTTTGTCTACTAAGGTGTTCGGGACATGTGTAGGTTATGTTTGACCACCACCCAATTCATCGAGCTACACTGAGTGATATTAGAGTTGGACGGAATAAAACCAATCTAAATCATGGCATAGTCCATGAAGTTACTCCCTGCTGGTCTGAGCCATTTTATTAGATTCAGACTACTTGGTTGTGGTTAGTTTAAATGTCATAACTAATAGTTGGGGACTATGAACGTTTCAGGTTCGATTCCTGTTGAAATCGGAAGTTGATACTACCAAGAGGTCTCAGACTAGGACAATACACTTGTCCAGTGTTCCCTATCTTTCACTAATACTCAATCGAGAACATTCTTTTACAAACGACAAAATGAAAATATCAATCTCTAAAACATAACCTTCACTCAACTTTAATATAATCGCATAGTATGAATAGAATGCAGTAAAACAGATAGGCTTAATTTATATCCTTCATTAATTCCAACAGGCTGACATACTTTAAAACATATTTATGTTTGACGTTTACTAATATGTGTTCAATTATTGAGTGCAAAGGTGAGGACATGCTTAGTAAAATGAAATTACGTAATCAAAAGGGTTTCTTATGTTTGTAAGGTAGTTACATAATTACTTAATACAATTTTGAAAGAAAGTCGGTTTAATTTTTTTTTATTTGTGTAGTCACTATATTAAAAAAATGTTCGTCACGCTTTCTTTCTGTATCCACAAATTGTATCAAAAATGGTTGATAGTGTTATTACGTCGAAACGTCCGATTTGCCGATATTTCCTTGTGTACATGAGGTCACACTAACAAATATAGATGAATGTCTAGCTGGTCCCTTCACATCTGCTCGATGTCCACTCAATCTCACGCCATTAATAGGATGAACATAAGATTGATGAACAATCAGACAGAATCGCCTTATATTTCAAGCATTTGACTATATATACAGAAAATCAGACCACGCAGTCAGCCATTTAGGAATTTAACATCATTACAAGACATAGAAGACAGTAGTAGTTAATCGATGTGACATATACACAGTTAACTGTAGTTCATAATTAAAAAATGATATACTAACAGAAATGTGCTAAACTGAAGGATATAACACGAGGGACATACTAGTGATAGAAATGAAATATCTACTTTACATATAACTGAAGCAATTGAAGTAGTTCTCCAAAATATGGTTTCAGCATTTAGTTGTTCTTCTTTAATCGCCCAATATAACTTGTAATAATCACCTCTATGAAACATTTTCATACTTTATATTGTTACTATTCTTAGCTTGTTTCATAACAAACATTATTGTTTATTTTGAAACAAAATGTACAGCATTGAAGATGAATTCGCTAAAAACAGAATTCTTTGTAAACTGTATTCTTGTTTTTATACACTAAGTGGTATTGTTTTACGTATTAAAACACATTATCTTTTTACCTACTTGTTTATTAAAACTACAGTTACGGTGGACCATTATTTCAAGTTGTAACTTCAGCGTTTACAATTGACTGGCTAACATTTATGTCAGCAACTGCAAAAGTTATTGTCGCTCAAGTTGATGGCCGAGGTACAGCTGGTAGAGGAAGAGTATACGAACAATCAATTTATAAGAAATTTGGTGTGACTGAAATCGAAGATCAATTGGATAGTGTCAAGTAAGAATGGTTTAACTAATATTGCAAGTGTTTAGAGTTTAGGGAATATTGTTCACACCAAATACTAAAATAAATTGGAGTACTATTACAATCTATAAAGTATCATCATAAATTTTTGTCTCCTGTCGCTAAATGGAATCTCTGAAATTCAATTGATGAACATGGAAATAAGTTAATTAGACCTAGAGACATAAAATTCTTTGTCAACTTTGAAGTTTCGTATATCATATTGAAATAACTGTAAACTTCGAATGGGATATTTATGATTTACAAAGATTTAAGGAATAATATGTTTTTTTTAAAAAGACCGAAATAAACTTAATAATAAATAAGAATGATCCAGTGAGGTGAATAAATAGTTTCTCGGATGATGTCGTTCGTAAAGTTCTTAGTGTTCAACTAATGTAGTGTATTCAGCACTTTCGATCATTTTATTTTTTGTGTATGAATGTGTTTTACAATGTCGATCCTGCTGAATATTTTACTTTAAGCAGATAGAATTATCAGAAACATTTTCAATTCGATGCATCCAATAACAGTAAAAACATAGAAGTGGTTAGAACTTGGAATCTTTAATGAAGATTATTTTAGTCGTCTTCAGAAATTCCCAGATTTTATACGTTTTTATTGTATACTATCTTGACTATGAATAAAAAGAAGGCTATTTCTTAGAATACTTAATATGTCCACAATTCAACCTTTGTAAATGTTTACTTATTTTAGAGCTTTAATTCGTCGCTATCACTTTATAAATGAGAGTCAAGTTGGTGCTTATGGATGGGTGAGTGATGTGATTATTACTAACTTTACTAAATAACTAAATTAAAATGACTTACATTTTCAGGATACAGTATGGAGTAATGTGTACAGTATGAAGGCAGTGTTGGTCACATACGTAATAACAGATATAGGAAGTATCCTATTACTAAGTGAAAGAAGAATGATGGGTTCAACAATAATCTAAAATTATTGAGATTTCTATAAGAATTTGTTATATCTTTATAAATGTAAGAAGAAAATTTGTAAGAATGGGTTTAGCAATGATGTCCTCTGCCGTGATGAATCGTACGGCGGATTACTAATATATGAGACATACAGTTAAAATCGAGTTGTCGGTAATGAGGATCACGAAACATTGTCTATTTCAGCTCATCTGCTTATATTTCAAGTAAATTACAGTGAGTTAAGAAAATCCTCAATTGTGAATAAACTTTACAATACTCAGCATGAGTGATTATAATGCAGCATGAATAGGAAATCCCTTTGAATTAATTAATGCAATCAAATGTTATAACATTCATAAGTGGAGTAATTGTTCAGACTTAGGCGAAAGTAACAACTCACATTTTGTCTGCGACTTTAATTTTAATGTTTTATAAGATTTTTCGGAAAATTCGAATAATTGGTAATCACTGTAGGCACTCTTCTTAGTGAAGTTGAATTATGGCCATCAAAGAAATACAGAGCTTATGTCTAGTCTAATTCAAAATCCTAAAGTACCTGTATCTGTTAAATTGTTCAAATCGGGATTTGAACTTACTAACAATCAGCTTAAACTCCAATTTGTTGTCAAATATGCCTCCCAACCAAAATTACTACTATCGTTGAATCTTATATGAATATTAGTATAAGGTTTAGCCGAATTCCGGTGTTGTTATTAAGGACCGTATTTTGTTACTCTCTATATTGTCTAAAGTGAACTTCCCGTAACTGTGAGAACTCCATGCTTTATCAGCCAACAGGTTTCATCAATTGAAAGCCATGAATGTCCTGCCATTGATGTACGTTTTGTTGCAGAAGCTCACACAGGATCCTAGATTGGTTATCCACTTGACTATCTAATCAGTGAGGAGAACAAACCTAATTACTCTCTAGTATCTGCAAACCATGCATCAAGTTACAGTGGTTTTGACAATTTAAAATAACTCAACGTTTGAGAAAATAACAAACATTTTTTGACTGTTTTTTTATCAATAGACGCTTTTGTTCTGTTTGTCTGAATAGCTCGGTGAGATCTAAAAAAATTAACGATATGCAACAACAACTCTGAATCTTTTCTTTCTGTGCCCCACCGTCTGCATCAAGGATGGAGTAAAAACTGAGTTCTAGCATGAGTTTGCTGGCCTCCTTCAGAGGTTAGACGTTCAGATATCTTGCTTATAGCGTATGATTTCAACAACCAAGTTGGTAGGCTAAATTAAGCCAAAAACACTTAGTTGTTTTATTTCATCTCTGCCAAACAAACTGGTAATAATAACTGTGCCATACAGTATTACTCAGACTGTTGCTTGTTCGTATCATTCACAAATTGTTTTAAACAAAGGGGGAAATACCATATAACATAGTAAATCTACTCTTACGTCAACTAAACGCTGAACATTTTTGAAGAGATACAGTAGGAGACTCCTGCACTTCCTGGAGTATATGTGTGAACTACGATCAAGCTCAAGCTAGAATGAATATATCCATGAGTTTTACATGGCGTAGTAAGATCACAAAAAGGGAGACCCGTGTGATGCTAGAAAACAAAAAGACTGAAAGTGAAATCAAATATTTTACTAAGCACTTAGTCGATCAAGGACAGAATGTTTTAGACTTAAGCGAGGATCCAACGATCAAATATCAGTTTTCAGAACATAGGCATACTTACTAATGTCAGACAATAGGTTTATTTTTGACTTAATAACAGTTCCGGATTCCATTGATCGTAAGGTTCTGTGGAACTGTTTGTCATTAAAGGGTGCACCACAAAGGTACGTAAACTTTTCAAAGTCCATATTCTGACACTATTTGTAGGGTCAGAGATTATGACAAACTGTTGTAAAAATTGTCAGCCTGATATGATGCTTTCGCCAATGTTACCTCTTATCGCACTTTTTGTTTTAATTCATCAAAGATGGTGTTTCAGGGACTAATCCCCTACCATAAGACCCTCTTAATGACCTGCAATATAATTGTAGTATAATTCTTTTCGAAGAAAAAGCTGACATTAGGTAGAGTTCAGACCATGAAGTTTTGACCCTTCACTGATTGAAGTGGTTAGAGATGTATTAATTACACCCAACTGCCACCTACCTCGTTATATAATGCCGGTATGTCTGCTGGTAACGTGAAAAGTAACTAGAAACGGCAAATTTGAAATATATTATCACTTTATGAGCTTGTTGACTGTTGGCGTAGGTCTTGTTGGTCAGTGCGACAATCATGATCCGTGGTTAGAAATATTGAGTAACATAGCTTACAATCGGTTACAGTGGTGAAGGTGAACTGATGCTTCATCTAGATATTACGCTGCGTTTCATACACGCTTTTGTTTTTTTCTTACTGATGAACTATGCCATGATCTTAATTTTGTTAATGTGATCTCATCTTGCTAATGTAGTAAAGCAACTTGGACTTACACGCATCTGTACCAGGTCCTACTAAACAGTATGAAACATGCGTCAAGTATTCCATTGTTTTAGCAACAACTCAACTTGACCGAAACTTATTACTAAGTGGTAACGTTCAAGAAATTAGCTCAAGCAGAACATACAGCAGCGAAAATTGATTGGCACCAGTTCCTAACTTAATGACAGAAAAAACTTTAACTCTCTATCACTCTTATTTCTGCTTAAAAAAAATAACTATCAAACAAATTCACTTGCAAATCATCCTATAATTTTTTGTTTCTCTTAAAATTATAGTCTTACGGTGGATTCACAGTTAGCCATTTACTTACCAGACCTGAAAATCATTGGATTCGTTGTGGTATTTCTGTTGCTCCAGTTAGTGACTTTAGATATTACTGTAAGTATAAGAATTGATATTAATTCAATTGTTGAATATATGAAAACTAACCTGTTAACTAACTTTCCTCATCTAAAGTTCACATTGTAATTATATAACATCTACCTGTACGCATGCATTTCATCTACTTAATAAACTGATAGAACGCCGTTTAAAATATTTCACGTCTGTGGCAATTGAAAACGCAACTATTAGAAATCGGGAACTATTAAATAAAGGTTTTATCACATCATTTTCATCCTTAGCATAATTCAATAACGCTCTTATTAATAACCAAGATCAAGATCATTAAGGCATGTAGCATGTGTATAAATCCTAAATCTTGTTAGGTGACATCTAATGATTAACATTTTCAACTTCATTTAGATAATCCTGATATCACTAATTGTTCCGAATCAGACAACCATTGATCACCTGGAAGCACTGGACAGCTGTTTTGTCCTAGTATGGGACTCATCAGCAGTGCGCATCCACGACCACATCGGGGATCGAACCCTGGACCCTCTGGCTCCGCGACGAGCGCTTTACTATTGGACCACTGAGCCGGATTCTAACGGTTGATATTTCTAATTCAGTCAATTCGTGATACGTTTGCGCGACCTCATCCATTGTCATCGGTGGGTAACTGACTCACACCCGACACGGTTGAACTCCACCAGTCACGTCTTCACACTAGAACTCCAGAAAATTACCTCAAGGAGCTAGTCACTAGTGATCTGATATCGTACATGAGGATAAATTAAACTTGCATACAAAAGTAGTTTATAACAGCAGTAAGACGAAATGAATACATTTTGACGAGGTAAAGATATTTATCAATGAAAAAAATAACTTAAGTAACTTTGATTCTATAACAACTGAAGATGTCAAATAATTATAGGGTGTTTTTTACAAAGTGATTATCATGAACATACTACGGAAAGTACAGTTAACATAAACAATGTAACCTACTGGTAATTTGAACGAAATACTAACACTGATTGACTAGTTTAACGCAATGGAAATTTATTTCCAATAAAAGCTGAATAACGGTTATTTTGTTCTGTTAGTCAGTATCTAATCAATGCACATTCATAGGTCATTCTAGATGTTCAAAGATGAATTTATCATAAAATATAAAAAACTTATCCAGGAAATCATAATGATATTTATCTATATGAAATAAAAATAAGACAATTGTATATGACGAAAGCTATTTTATTGGTTGGATTCGATACAGAATGATGTTGGTGGGATACCATTGAAAACCATGGAGCACTAAATAGCTATTTTGTTCCAGTGTGAGACTCCTCAGTATTGCTTGCTCTAGATTACTCCCCAGGAGCATCATGTTATAAGACACTCGGAGAGAAATCTATAATGCGTACTACTAAGGAGTTCAATACTAAGACAACATAGCACTCCAATGCCAACTGGCTTTGATTAATACCCGATCAACATCATTCTGCGACGAATTCAATCAACAGAGCTTAGTACCTATTCCCACGAAACCAACTCGCTTGAATTCTATTCTACTTGAAAATGCGATAACTAAGGCTGATCAAATGTATAAATAATGTTCGAAATAATCTCAGTAGCTGGAATTATTTTATTTTGACCAGTATCAATCAACGTATCAGTCCACGTATTTAATGTAAATGTTCTTTAATTATAGTAGGATGAATTTTTATATTCCCATTGATTTGTTATAGACTGAAGCTGGTCAGTCACTGTCTGGACTCAGTAGTCTAGTGATGTACGCGGTGGCATATGACACGAACCGGACTGAGTTCGAATCCCACTGTGAACATCAACATTGGGATGCAGGTACATCCAGCCGATGAGTCCCAAATAGGACGAAACCCGCGTCCTGGATTCCACTTGCCAATCACAATACAAATTAAATGGTTCTTTAATTATATATCTAATTTTGGTTGATTGTATTCATCACAGACTAATATTCACTGAGTACCACTGGAATCCATGCAGCACTGCTAGACAGCTGTTTCGTCCCAACAAGGGACTCTTCAGCTGTATGTGGAGTTTTGTAATCTACTCACAATAGTGTCAAACGTTTACTGATTTTATTTTATTGTCAACAATGTACATAGTGCTAAGTGGGATTTTTGTTAAATTTTGTAAATTTTATTTGTGTTTTATGTGATTTATCTCTATTTCTTTTTAGCTACTGCATATTCTGAAAGATATTTAGGAAGATTTATTGATGAACCGGATGCATATGCTGTAAGTGATGACTGATTAATCAACTTTATTTATTATAAAACATATCATCAGTTATTTAATAGTGTTAATAAGAAGATCACTTACATTTGAGTGTAGTAGAGATCAGTCATATCATGGCACTACATGTAATCGACTCAAGACATCCTGCTTCAAATTTATCCTTTGAAGTCATTTACAAAATTCAGTAAAAGAAATCAATAGGTGTTCGATTAACCCTACTTTTTACAAAATAAAGCTTCATCTATCCATAATTTAAAACCTAACTGATGTGTAAAAAATCAGCTTTTTAAGTCCCTATGACCACAGTATAGTCGTCTTCTTATTCATATTTTATCTTATTATTATTACTTTAAATGTTATCTATATCTCAGATGATTGAACAGATGATTCACAAATCGTTTGCTTCAACCTAATGACATTCATGGTTACTTGGTTGGCTAACAATGACCACATATTTATCATTTATTTCTGTTGATCATTGCTTATTTGAGTAGTTAAAGTTTCAGTCCACATCAACTAACCATCGTTTTAAAAAGCACACAATTAATAATAAACTAATGTATTTCATTACATATCTGTTTCTTTTTTTTGTATATGATTGTATGACTATGAAAAGCAATTCCTTAACCGGATAAACTTCTTTTATGTAATCACTTAGTAGATATCTATCATGTTCTTATCACTATAAACCTTACCAATTTTATTTTCAAAATTATATACTACGATGGATCAACGGTTTGTTGCAGGGCATTTGGGCAAACATATTTTAGGTATAAATATGCAGGTTTGATTTAATTTAGATTGTGACTGTCAAATAGAATTTAAGTGTCAAATGCCACCACATTTATCACTAGGCTACAGTGTTCAAACATCTCTGTTTTTGCAAAAGGTATGTACATATAATTTGAATGTGTATTGAAATCTTCTAGTTGGTTTAATATAGACAGAAATTGATCACTCTCTGTTGCTATATATATGTCATGAGCTGACTGCCTTGATACAGCTAAAGCTCACAAGTACGAATAAATTTGGATTGCAGCTCTCTAGACTCAGTAGCTCAGTGGTAAACGTGGTAGCGTTTACCATGAAATGAACTTAGTCTCTGTGTGAATATCAACACTGAGATGCAAGTAAGTCTAGTTAAAGCGTCCCAGAAAGAATGAAACTTGAGCCTTGTATTCTGCTTGCAAACTATAATCCAAACTAAACTTCAGCTGTATCAAGGCGATCCACTCAATATACATTTATGTAAAAAAGACTGATCTATATCAGTCCGTATCAAACCAATAAGGAAATTCCAAAACAATTTAAAATAAGCAAGGTGTTACAATCTAGTTTTAACTCGGATTAATTCTAAATATAAGTAGGATAATTCATAAAACGTACTTATTAGTAGCTATTTTGTATTTTTCTTATACAAACATAACATTCTTATTTAACAATCATTTAGCGTACAGTTATCAGAAATCCTAAGAATATGGCATCAAAAGGATTTCTGTTAGTCCATGGAACTGCTGATGGTAAGCACTTATAAATGCATGTTTCATATGGAATATGTTGTTACATGTTAGGTATATTTAACTTAAATGTTTGTATGATAATTCGCCTACGGGGAATGTTATTCATCTTTTTGATTTATGGTAGGTTTGACATGGTAGGAATGTAGTTAGATAATGACACAATTGAATTACTTGAACTTATTTGTATTTGTAGTTTCAATTAATTATAAAAATATGTCATGAAATAAAGTATTAGTTTGTATACTTATTTATACTTATGAGTAGTATAAATGATATTTTAGATGAAAGTGTTAATTACTATTCTTGATTATTGCAGTAAAATGTAGTAGGAAAATAGATACAGCATTCACTTAGATTTACTGGTGCGTCTATGTTCACAATTAACAAGTAATTTATATCGTTCCAGTTACTTTCTTCTCCTACAACTCTGATTTCACATTTCATGATTATTTTAAATTTACTTTCTGATTTTAACTGAGTAATAAACCCACTGACTATCAGTTCAAACATCAATGGTTCGTTAACTATGCTTATTAAATCCAGATCGCTATTACCATTCAAGCGGATTTGAATGTTTTCATGGAGTTTCATAATATCCCGTTGTTGACATTATGAACTACATTTAATCAGTCTCTGTATTGTTCGAAGTGGTAAATATTAGATTCAATGTAACCGCTAATACTGAAATACATATAAGGTTGGGTGCTAAATGGTATAAAGCATCTGTCCTGCATTTCATTTCTGTACACAATCCATCTTGCTAAAACTTGTGACTAGACGGCAAATTGAAGGAATCAGTTAGTAATACATATATACCAGTAGAAAGTTACTAATTTCAGTTCTTGATATCAAAATTGGATTATACAAAGCGTTAAATTTACATTTCCTTCTATAGAGATTTCCGTAGTCTTTTAAATACTTCTAATCAATTGCATATCGACAACTTCTTTGAAAGTATCTGTAAATAACTTGCGTAAAACATCGGTTCTTTCATAATTTTAAATATACCCATGTATGTCAAGTACTGATTAATAAATATTCCCTAGGTGTTTGATTAATATAACTAACCACCTAAAATTAGTTTAAAAAGCATATGATTAGAAGTAACTTAGACTAGTAGGTACAATCTAATGTGAACCATAGAATGTATTAAGCATAATACAGGGCGAAACTATACTTTGCTGGTGTATTTGAGGTAACCATTCAGAAGTAAGAAAATAGTTTTAAGGTTGGGTAAATGTTTGTAATAAAAATGTTTACCTAAGACAGTTTAACTGACATTTTAAATGCTGAGGTTATTATTGATAATCTAGAAAGTCTTGAATCACTTCGTACAATCATACCTTATGTTTGTAGCACGACCTTCTGACACCCATGATGGATTTATTTTATGCTTAATGGATGTTTAGAAGAAAAAGTAAACTAGATCAGAAACTTAATTTTTTTATCTGTGTCTAGATTAACACTATGATTAATGTCTATGTTAGTTATAATGAGGTCATATGGATGCCAGTTACCAGTGCTACCACACTGATTGACTTCAGCTTAGTTTCTTGAATGCATACGAGTAACTTGATATTTATTAAAGACCCCTTGTGAACTGAAGTACTGACGTACGCACACAAAATATCAAATCATACTGATTGCATTCCAAAGAATTTCTGAAACCTTTTAAAGGTTTTTAAAAGGCTAACCAGTAAAAATCTTTGTATAGGTTTAACGTATAGTATAATATGGAGTCGTTCAGAAGAGTTTCTTTATCTATTGTATTATGACTAAAATAAATGAATTTATTTCTTACCTTTATATGACCATAAATCATGTTAAAACTATGTATTCTATCTAAACTTTACAAGTATTTGTATCGTTTGTCACATTATATTGCCATTTTATCTACAACTCCCTTCTCATTGTCTATAAAACATTTCAAAGTCATTTATAATCTAGCCGGTTTACAGACAATCTTCAGTTTTACCCATTGAAATAGTTATACATTACATTAATTACTTCTTATATTCACCATAGATTATATATATATATATATATATATATATATATATATATATGTGTATTATCTACCAGTGTTTTTGTGCAATTCCTATAGATAATGTTCATTTTATCAATACTGCTAAATTAATAAAAGAATTAACAGCTTCTGGTGTTGATATTGATTTGATGGTAAGTAACGCTAAGTAGTTCATATCTCTTGATGTAATCTCGTTTATTTATAATTAAATGTCTAATTGAAAACGTATGTATCCAGCAAGGAAATACAGACAAACCTTTAAAAAAATTCTTATTTTTCCTGATACAAGTGTATACAACGTGCTTACATTCATGTGATTCATCATAAAAGCTTGTTACTGAGTGTGTTGATAATATCATTGATTGATAAAACTCTTATCAACATTTATGAAATGATGTTTATCAGAATCTAAGTACAGAGTTCAAAAAAATTCGCTTGACTATTGTTTACATAACTCTCTTATATACAAGACAAGTAGTCTATTTTTCAGTTTAATCATCAAATATACTCCATAGCATTTCTTTCTATGGTAATCTAAGGATGTTGAAAATTTATTAAAAAAAAAGTTGAGACATGAGCTGGCTAGAGACTTTGATAATGATTATCTTCGGTTCACTACTTATTTACTGCGAAACTATGGATGAATTAATGATGATGTTAGTCATATATTACTAAAAAACAAATCCATGCTGAATTGGTTAGTTGAGACATGTGTTAAGCATATCCGTTCAAAATCTACTATAACTTAAAATGTTGGTTTAAGAAATAAGCTTAAAAGAACCAAGAGGCAGCATCACTCCACAAATTCATTGAATCATGTTTTTAAAAAAACAATTACTATATCGTTATCTGCGTGGTCGTTATTCAACCTGAATAGGAATTCGTAACGTTACTACTGATGTATGCATTCATTACCTTCATCTAGATCTTAGACTCCATTATTCTCTTATAGATACTTTTTCGTCATTTCTTGTATTATTTTCTCAAAGCTTAGTTATATTTGTTATCGTTGATATCACACTATATCAAATCTCTTTATTTTTCACTTATTAATTTTTCACCGTCATGTTGATCGGGTGTTAAAACAAGGACTAAAGCACCTTTGTGTCAGATTTTACATTGACTATTACAGATTAAATATTATGAATTTATCATACATTGAATAGTATGCAACTCCATGTAGTAACAATTTGGATATTTTATTTTTCATAGAAGCTTATTCATAAAGCACAATTCAGCGATACATTTCATCGTAATAATGTATATATGTACATATAACATGTGTGTATCGGTTCAATTCACTACACCTTAGCAACGCAGCAAGATTAGCACCATATTACTGAAAGTAGAAATTACTCCAATGATAATTCGAGAAAAAAGGGTGGATATAAGAAGAATATAGTCCAGGATGAAAGAACAAGTTCACAGAAAACATGTATGAAATAATTTTATGCTCATAATTTAATGGAATGAAAAGAGTGGATTTACTTGCGCCATTGTGATCGATTCTGAGTCTTGTCACTTAAAATCTCCAACTACTCATTATTACATTCGCACTGACCATAAACAGAAAGTCTACATCTATCAAGATTGTTTAGATTAACAGAGAGGGAATTCATAGAATGGTTTCATGATTTGATTTGGTTGCCTCTTACTTTTTTAATCTTACTTTAACATTAGTCGGTACTCCGTGACAAGGTAATCGATGTCCCAACGATCTTGGTCAATAAAGATTCACAATTTCATCAACTGATTTGCCATCCTTCCCTAGTGCCTTGCATTAAACCTCATTATTATCTAACCAGTGATCTTAGTAAAGGCAAGCTATTTTCAGAAGATATCAACAATCAAATACCAATAGCATACTGATGTTGTCAACTATTAATAACCCCATTTCTGACTTAGACAGTTAAGTGGAACGGACTATGGCACAGTATACTCTTTTTTGATTGTTAGACGGATATCTCACCTGAACCATAGGTGTTGTAAGTTGACAAATACCAGATAAGCTATTTAAATCATTACCAAGATTAATGATACTATGATTTTTATAGATTCTTTGGTTGAACACCAACTCTTTTTACATGATATGAATCGTATACAATAACATTTTGTTTATCTTTTTCTTTGGCATAGATTTATCCAGATGATGATCATTTTCTATCAAAAGGTAGAAATCTTGAAAATTTATACCGTAAAATGACTATATTCTTACTTGACTGTTATAATAGAACTTCAGTAAAGTATTCAATGAATTTCTCAGTTAAAGAAGATCTATAGGATAAAAAAGAAAGGAAAGACAAACACCTGATGTTAAATAAGAAAAAACAGGAGAATGAATAAAGAAATTGTCACCATCAAAACATGTTTTAATTTTTATCTATAAAGTTTTCTTTATTTTCTTTTCTTGTTTAACTTTGCACAAATCATGAATATAAAGAAAAAAGAATAGCTGGTACATAATATCGATCATTTTGTGGAGATTAAATATCATGAAATATGTAGATAACATAAGTCATCACCAAGACATTACTTAGTGTTTATTTTTTGTTCTTTTTGATAGTTGTCATGTGATCGTTTTTATCTCTTTATTCTTTCTTATTGATATCAAATACAATGACAATAACACACTGAAAATCTATTGATTCTACTCATGAGTAATACTACTAATAAATGAAAAAAAATTCATTTTATATTCATTTCTCTTAGTTTTGTATTTTGTAAAAGTTCCATTACAACAGTCAGAATAATATGTGATGAGAAATAAAGTAAACTGTTATGTAGAATTTATTACATTTAGATGAAAGTTTATAATTGATTCCTTCCTTTTTTGTTTTTATATTTACATTTTCTATTGAATATAATACTAAGTGAATAGAAATGAATAAACCGCCTTCTCTTCATTGTCCTTGACTGAGTTTATTATTATTATTATTATTAATACCACCCTTTGTATACAGACAACAACCTCACATACGAACTAGTTTTCCATTTACTATCATTCGTTTATTCATTTACAGAATAAATTAGTATTCTTTTTATTGTTTGCTTGAAAATGATTGGTGCAGAATGACCTTGACTGGGATTATATTTATGTATATATAAGATCATGAAGAACAAACATGAACAGACCAAATGAAGGCATAGACATATGGTTGCTAAAACAAATCGTATATAGATGTCATAAAGGTTTGAACCGTCAACATACATAGTAGATTATCAACACATTATTACATTACTTTTTATACTGTTAAGAATATTACTATTACTGATATTATTATTATTGTTATTATTATTACTAATGATATTAAAAATCATTTAACTACAATTATGTTTATTATCACTAAAGAACACTTTTCTGATTATTATCATTCAGTAAAAAAAACTTCATAAAATTATTAGCTACAAAATTAAAAACAGGATTTTGACGATTACCTAATGATAAATTACACTTATCTACGTATATACAAAATGTAATGCTTTGATCAATGCCAGAAAAATGATATTGTATTATGCAACAAATGTTTTTCACTATTACATTATTGTTACCATGGCCACTTATTGATTTGAGATTATTTTGTAAAGAACTGTTACTATCAGTTTTTGATGCAAAAAACCCGTCTACGTACGATCGTTTTATTTTGAAGTTTACTATTCAATGTAATCTTTTATTTAATCAAAATCTTTTTTTCTTTTTTGATTATATAAAATTCTACTTAGTTATATACATGACAGCTAGATTTATGAGTTTAAAATGCCGGTTATTTCAATTTCTTTTCAATTATGCATTATATTGTATATTGTACTTACTATATGAGTTTTATGGAGAACTCAGGCAATACATTGTTTTAGAATATATAGATGTATATACATCTAGTTATGAACCTTAATTGTTGAACTATCAATTCACCGGTATATCCATAAAAAATTAGGGGTATGTAATATCAACAAGATCTTGTTAAACTCATCTCTTGATGACATCATTATGGTATCAAATTCATCACTAAGAATATTCATGATTACTTCAGTCTAGTGAGTTTATTTACTACTAATATTTGGTATGTAAAGTGTACAATCGTTTTTTGTGTTACACTTTTCGCGGTACTGAAAAATACTCGTTAATATCAAACATTAATTGAGTGTTGTAAAAACCGCTGAATTTAAATTTGATAAAATAACTTGATCTAAGTTTGTCCAACGGTATGGCGTTTTTCTGTGAATTCTGAAGTTCATGAGCTCAATTTCCTGAAGAAGTAGTGAATATTCACAGCTAAAGTGCTATGAACGAAAAGGAAGCGATCATTTAGTTTCAGTAAATTATTGAATTCAGCATAGATATAGAACAATCTCTAATCTCTCAACATTCTCCACGACAGCCACTTACAAGGAATATTAGTTCAATAGTGACTAACTACTTAAGGCCGTCTCTCGAAGTCTATTGTGAAGACGTGACTAGTAGAGTATGACCATGTAAGATGTGAGGTATTGATTCATTGGTGGTATTGGATGAGGACGCTCAAATGTATCGTTAAATGAAATGTCAACCGGTTGGCGTCTGTTCAGTGGTTGAATGGTTGTGTTCGTTATTAAGACTGATGGTCCTATCTTTGGTTACCGAAACAAATCAAGGGTGTATAATTCAGAAAACTCTATGCTACGACAAACCTGTTGCTTAGTGTAAGTCACTAGTTTCCAGTATTTGTCTAGCTCAGACAAGTTCATGATATCAAATTAAAATATCGAATATTTGGTTATTGGACTGATTTCGGTTATTCATAGCACTTTTAATTAAAATTTTACTGAAACAGTTTGTAATGAAAAATAGGACCATTTCGTTTGATCAGGTAGTTTGTTGCAAAATCAAGAGTGGCAAGTAACTTTTTTAGTGTCTTCATTAGCTCAAGAATCCTTCAGTTCACAACGATATCTTACTAGTGTGCAAATGAGTAAATAGCACTACTAAACACTCTTGAGGCGATTAATATCAGAATATGCCGAATAATCAGATAACGCTGTTGGTAAATCAGCTTTCAAACATTGAACGAACCCTCCTAATTCAATGTGTATATGATAGGTTATTCATGCTAAAAATACCTGTATATCATCTATCAAATTTTTAACTTTAATAATGTGAATAATGACAAAAGGATTATTTAGATGGGTAAGAGTAAGTGTTTTATTATTGGAAACCTAAATTAACTAAGCCCTTGGTCATCTATTCGTCAGATATAATATTAAATTAAAAGTGACTAATTTTATTAACATATACTAAGAACAAATGAATGCAACATATATTTATAATTTTGATAATTTCAAATAAATTGAGCATTGGATAGGTTGTTTATAAAATGAGTTATATATATTTATAATGTTTTAAACTACTTATAAGTAGTTTGATTTGTTTCACTAAAAAGCATAGGTACCTGGTAGTTCGCATTTGACCGAGGTTTGAAAGTAGTAAACAGGAGACCATGTTTGCCGCATGCTTCGTGTTATTCAGCACTCACTAATAGTGCGTACCAGCTACCACAGTAGGGCTGATTGTTTCTTGTAAACTCAATTCCAAGCTACTCAATTTCATAGTCTGATACCTGTCACAACTGATTCGTTGGTGGATTGGAATATATATATTGATTGATCACTGAGTGGTAATCTGTGCGTCGTTTGTCTAGTCCTGTATAGTACCCAACGAATCGTTTATAGTAAAATATAATCTAAACCAACTAACATTTCAAATGTCTGTTGTTAAAGATAGACATGTGGTTCCATTTGGTGTCGGATCATTTTTCAACAGTGTCTTACTTACCATGATAATTTGTAAATACATAAATGATAACAAGATAAATATTGCAGTATGAACCATAATTTATAATGCACGTTTAATGTACAACCTACATTCAGCGATATAATGTAAGGCGAATAAATGGTGCAGTTATGAGAACTATTCTAGTTTTATTACTATCGAGGCCAGTTCGGAGAACGAGCAGTTAATAATAATTACCAATGACCCTCACGTATATAAAAGATGTATAAACTGTACTTTTATGCTTTGTCGTAGTAAATATGAATTAAGTAGTATTTTACATATATCCAATAACCTTCACTTGGAAAATAAATGTGCCTTCCATGAGGGAAACGGACTGAGTACTCACTTTCTTGATTTACGAAATGGAAGAAAACTTAAAAGAGGTATAAAAAAAATCTATTTACAGGAAAATATAACAAAATGATTAACCATCCAACTTTCGCGGCTGGGGTTTTACCAACATAAGAGAGAGCACAGTTTCGTCCCTTACGATACAAATCCAAATTTTTCACACATTAAACAACATTGATAAAGAAATAAACCTCTCTAGTTAAATGCTTGTTGAAAATGCATATCTGTTAGGGTTCAACCACAACAACATAATGCTTAAAAATACCAGTAACCTCCACAATTAAGAAAATATTTTACACTAATAATGATTTCAATGTTGACAGAAGATGTAAAGGTCATGAAGATAAGCTATTCATAACGCACTCAAAAACTGTTTTTCGCAGCAACCTTGAGGTTTGTAAACACACGTCATTTGATCCACGTTAGAACCCATTAAAAGAAAGCTAGGACGAACACCAGGCTACTGTCTACTTAACATTTCCAAAGCTTTTGTTATATGCTTACTTAAACCAGAACTGATTCACCAAAAGTGACGAATTCAAATCCTACTTATCTTTGGGCATAAACACAAATTTATTTCCTTAACAAAGGCCGTTAGTACGCCCCCCTTCTATATTATTGATCCTTTTTTCCTGAACTAACTTAGTTTCATTTTACTATTCCGTATTCATTCCGAATTTTATATCCGATTCAAAAGAAATTGCATCACATCGCATTACATAACATTTTTTTTACCATTAGTAATGCTTACTTGACATCTGTCATATTTTGATGAAAACTCAGTTACTTAAGGAGAAGATTTCTTAAGTTGTTACTATGTTCACTTATTACCACTAACAACTATTACTGATTACTGTCAAGGTACGTGTACATATTAGCAGGTGTACAGTTTATGAGAGTCCAGTAAGAATAACATGTAGGATGATGACTGCATAAAATCATAGTACATAATTGCTACTGTACACGTAATGCTCTACGGCTATTCATATTCGCAAATCTTCTATAAGAAACAACTGAACTGGACTATAAACAGTGCATGTAGTTTGCTAGTAACAAGCCTTTTAGTGAATTATCATCTATCGTATTTTTGATTTTATACTGTCACTGGAGAACACAGTAAATGTAATATATTCTACACATAGGGGACTATTTATTGAACCATACTATTGATTTGCTATTGGAGACAGATGAACAAGTCCAGACAACTAGGAAATAATAAGAGTTGACAACTTAAAAATAATTTGTGTCATACCTATACATTTGATTATACCAACCTTCAAAATTTAAATAGTGTCATGCATCTACTTTAAGAGTAAATTGAATGTCATTGAACCTCTTCAAGTAATCCTCTATTTCAATCTAAGGATTAACATTCATCTTCATATAATGAAAAAAAGAAAGAGCTTAGAATGATTTTATGACAGAATTTCTTAATCCTCTTTTAATATACTCCCGATTATACTCGGTTACTGAAATGATTATGGATGTTGTTTCAGTGAAGTCTAAAACAATTGACTTTCAAATCAGGCATATTCTGAAAATATTTGCTTTAACCTAAATTACATTATCTAAATGATCATTAAGTAGTTGGAAAATAGTCATTTTAATTTAATTCCAGGAGAATGATAATAAGCCCTAGATCTACATTTACTAACAGTTAATTTTCATCTAAACCGTTTATCTCAAATTATTGAGGTAATATATGATACCCATATTGATTAAATACGTTGGTAAGTTAATCTATAATCCAACCTGATTTATGTCAAGTAGAAAACATGACAGTGGGCTCCATGGGAGGAGTTGATTAATTTACGTCAATAATAAGATAAAACACAACCTTAAATCAATTAAACCTCTGTCCACAGATTTACGATAAGTAAAGTAAGGCACTAAACTTACTTACAAAGCTTCCAATAGACTAATCTTCATCTACATAGAATGCAGTTCAGTGTATTTTAAGTCATTAATTAAACCAGTTTGTTCATTTTACTTGAGATCTACTTGTATTCATCTTTTATAATTCTGTGTGTATAAAATGATTTGGTGATAGTCGATTCTACTATGTGATGCCTTCTTAGTATATAGGTTTTCCTACTTTTCATATGTTAATGCTAACAGTCAAAATTTACATACGTTCTCTTCTCAAAAAAGAGAGAGATTACTGTCCTACCTTAGGGAAATTGTTACACCTCGCTGGTTTTAAGTTAACAGTGACATAGCATTCCATTTAACTTTTGATATTTTCTTAAAAATACGGAGGAAAGTCATCTTTAACTACTAATCACTAAATGGACAACAGTGAAACTTTTACCATCCTCATATTTATGACACTTTTATCATTGCCGATTAGAATTATTAATTCATTTTATGAATACGAACTAACCGATCACTTTAACTTATGAGAACAAATTTGATATCGAAGTGCATTATTTTCTACATTTCATTAAACAAACTGGAGGATGAATCGGTGAGCTGAAGTATATACAGAACTAACTCTAGCATAAGTCAATACATTCACTTTTATAGCTTTACATCCATTCAGTGCAAAAGATACTTTTGCTAGATGTCTAGCTAACACGACAAGAAAGATCTTTTCAGAAGACATCATAAAGTAGGAATTAGAGTTCATCGGTAACATTCTAACTAAATTACTATATCCGGAAGCATTTAGAATGAAAAATGTGAATGTAAGGAGTAAAAAGTTAGCAACATGGACAACTAATAAGAAATTCCTTGTAGTAAAATTACAAATTAACCCAGATATTGCTAATGATGTTCGTTCTGAATGGATAGTAAAGTCTTAGAGAAAGGTATCTTACGCAGAAAAATTTTGTCTATCATTTTTGACGTGATCAGACGTGCTTATTCAAACAAAAGATAAGTTACTTGAATTCACCTCTTCTATGTACTTATATTAATTCAGCTGCTTCTGAGGACCAAGTTACATAGAGTGTACAACAATGCGACAAAACCAATGAGTGAATGAACACTTTCCAGCATGGTTTGAGAAAACCCGCAGTTTTGTCTTAGGTCATCCGATGGGTAATGAGCATGTAATTGAAAGAATAAAGGCATATGAAATAATATACCGTATACCACTGTAACTTCCTAATTGGGTTTGAATTCTTCTATTATACATTTCAAATATTCAAACTAACTACCCTAGTTTATGTAATCAAAAGAAATATTTGGCACTATTATCTCTTCTTCAGTTAAGTGATTTCATGAATTCTGTACATATTTTGATTTTTGTTCATTTCCCTCACACCACCTCTCCACATATATCGTTCATCGTCTTCACCACGTTTGTTAGAAAAACTGTACATTTTCCCACTTCCTAGTACGTAATTACTTTTGGAATTCATTATTTTAATAAATTTATCCTTGTAAATTTAATTTCCGCAAGTTTTAATCTAATGTTTCTATTGAATTATCTATTGAGGCTGCTTTTATTGTTCTTCTCACTACAGATATTAAACCTGTTCTCTGACTATCAATCTGTACTTCATTACTGATTATGATAATCAACGTAATTCATCTATTTTATCTTCACCATTGTCAAATAAATTACCTTGATTAACTTGACATTCTTCATATTTGGTTATTTGTGTTTGTCACAGATTGATCTTGGTTAGGCACCACTACAAACCAAGTGGCACTGGACAGCTGTCTCGTTGTAGTGCCGAACTTTTAAGCTGCGCTCACCCTGGGTGACGCCAACTGGGATTAATCTATAATGAGTACAAGTAACTAAACATGATACTTATCTTCACAAAATCACCTCAATTATTCATATTTGCTTCAAAATCTTACCGCGTATATTAAAGTTCAATGAAGAACAAACTGATTAAAGAAGTACATTCACTTATATGTGTTCTTCGGATTATACTTTTATCAATACACTGACAATCATTAAATAACTCTGATCGTTTATTCTTATCTAATTGAATTGTTTATCTACATATTTGATAACGAAACATTATTATTCATGATTGTGTATGGAAATTTGTTATAATGAACGATTCATAAGATCAATTCACTTTCCGAACTGTGTTTTAAATGATTATGTCACTTATTTTGAGTGTATGTAAGCCCATCAGCATACTTACATTATTGGCATGTTCATTTCTCTCTAACTTCCTACAAGATGTGTGAACTGTTATCATTTTATTTTCTATTCATCAACAATAATTGATTAACTATGTATCTATTCCCTCAGTTCTTAGTCACTGTTGTCCTTTTTTTAGCATAAATGTTATTCTTCTCAAAAGTCCTCTGTGTGGCCAGGTTTCATGTGTATATAAACAAATCAGTAAAATACAATTTAACTGATTGATTGTTGGCTTACTTATCTTATGTTTTTCTATACAACTTAAGGACTAGATATCATGGAGTTGACACAATGACATAGAACAATGGCTGTAGTGTCTGAGTTACATAGTATTAATTTCTGTCACTGTTACTATCTCGATATACCATGATACACTGTAGTTCGCATCATAACATCAATAAAGATAACCTATTTGTAATAATGAATATTCATTTTATTACATTGAAAATGTTTTGTAATATTAAAGAAATAAATAAATAAATATGTATTTCTTTTCTTTTCTTCTGATCAAATTATAAATAGTTTTGTATCAATAGGTTGCATTAATTGTCAACTGTACGTCTGAAGAACATTAAATAGACTATTCATAGCCTTGTTTTTTCTAAAAACAGAAAGTAAAGAAAGATGCAAAAAGGTAGATAATTTTGCTGAATGAATTAGCAATCAAACAAATATTTATCGTATACTTTTTTAACTACTTAATAATATATATAAGTAACACATTTTTTTAAGTCGATTATTTTAGTTCTGTATTGTGGTTGCATAGATCGTATAGATATTAGTGACTATTTACGTCATAATGGTATTACATTTTGACTAAATATATTTTATCAAGAAAATAGATAATTTCAGAAGATCCGGATTTGTAGAAGTTTGCACATAGGCATAAATCATATTCTAATCAATAAAAAATACCTATAACATTGTCTATTGTCATGTTATCTACTGTCGACAAAAATGTCAGCTCCGGAAAATTCATAATAATCCTGAATGTCTGCCTTGATTTAATTTCACAGACTACTTTGAGTTGGACGACCACTCAAAACAAAGGAATTACTCTGGACAGCTATTTCGTCCTAATATGGGACTATAATGCAGTGCACAGCTACGATCCATTAAAGAACAGAGTTCACAACTTTCGAGTTTCATGGCGAAAGCCTAACAATTAGACAACTCAGCCGGCTGAGATCTGACGACTGATATTTGCAACCCAGCCAATGGCAATATATTTTTGTGAAGTCACTTAATATCACTCATTAATAACATTTTCACAATTAACCAGCTTGAACTTCACTGATCAAGTCTACTCACTAGAAATTCACGAATAACCTCTAAAAGTTAATTATTAGTTAGCTGATATTGATTGTAATTAGATATTGTGAAGTTTGTTAAGTCTGCTGTCAGTAATTGGTTTGTATTAAATAACCACTGAAAATCAGAAAACACTAAAAATCTATTTTGACCTAGTAAAACAATTTTCATCAGTGTTCAACCTCAGCCACATTTGGGAATTAACCTTAAGATCATTAAGATTCGATGAAAAATCACGGGATATTTCTGACTCCATTTATCGTGATACTTTTGCAAGACCTGTCATATTGGTAATGAATCATAATAGGTGCACTTAAAGTCACATTTATTTTCAGTTATACTAACTAATGTTATAACGACAAGTGGCTTGAAAATATTTTGGCGCATTCCTGGTTGCTTTAATAAACTCCCTAACGACCATTATGAATTAGGAAGCACTAAAAATGTAAGGACTTATTAGTAATTTTATTTATCCACAGGAAATGACTAAACCACAACATTTTCCTAACAACTGACATTGACATTTGTTATGTATCGTCACAGTCAGTTGAAATTTGCTTAGAACGCATGATTAACAATCAGCATACAAAATATTTTTGAATTTGATGGGATTCGTAGATTCCCTACAATTACATTAATCATCTGTTGAATTTCTATCCGTTGTTGTTGCACTGACGTTGCGACTGAGATTACTTATGTTGACGAAACTAATCGGTCTATATTGGCCAAAACAAAAGTTCCTTAAGGTCTTACCAATCCAAGCATTTCTATTGAGGAGTGGTGAAACTAAAAGCAGTAAACCTAAGGTCCAAAGGCGAAGGCGTACTGCCGACTGTGTAGAAGTGTGACGGCAATAATGCGTTACCCCCCCCCTCCATCTCCAGTCAACTAGCACAGAAGCGATGTTATCTTTTCACAAAGAAAAGATGGGGTTGAAAAAGTAGTCTCTGAAAATATGCACCACGCCTTACTTCATGAACTTTTACTCTCCGGAGGTAAGGCCTTAACAGTTGAGTTAGTGGAAATCGTTTATAAAAAAAAGCATGCATAGCCGGCCTCAAGCAGCTATTCCTTGGAAACCGCGGTCACATTCTCGGATCGTCAAGACTACATTTAGTCGAACCTTTTAATCAGTCAACTCAGAAAAAAATAATCCTTCTACAGTGTGAGCAGTCGGGAAGTAATAGCTGCCCCCTATTCCTTTAATGGCACTTCAGATCATCGTCTTCATAATTTGACTTTTTCTTTTTTTGTCAATATATCTTCTCCCTTCACTGTCAATCCTCAATTCCTATCTACAACTTCCTCTACATGTGCCATCAATCCCAGAGATTCTAGTTAAACACATATTAACATATTATAGAGTTATGTGGTCAAAACTGGTCAGTTGTGGACATATAAAGTGACATTTATACATGAAGCTTTTATATTTAAAATGACTAGACAACTAACGTTTAAGTTGGATTGTGAATGGCATGCGGAATCTAGGACGCACGTTTCGTCCTATTTGGGGCTCGTCAGCTGATCGTACCTGCATCCTAATGTTGATATTCACACAGGGATTTGAACTCGGTTCGTTTCGTCTTAAACATCACCGCGTTAATCATTAGACTACTAAGTGCAGACAGTCACACTTATGCAACGAGTATATGTGATTAGGATGAATTTGCATCTTCTCGTTGATTTGTCATGGACTGAAACTGGTTGGTTTTAAGTTACAATTCAACTTAAATATTACTTGTGATTTATAGCTATATCGTGGTAATTCTCTCAGGATATACATATGGTAACAGAGGCTGAACAGTTTCAGTTCATGACTAATCAACGGGAAGATACAAACTCATTCTAATTAGACAACTATTATTTGAAACCTAATAGTAGTATAACAGAAAATATCTGATACGATGAAACCTACAAGATAAGTTTTAACATGACTGCTTATAAGATTTTCAGCAAAACAACTAATATAGATTGTACAATAAGCACTACTGAATTAAATTACATAAAAGCTAAAATTAAGTATTTTGAAAATGTGTTTTGACTACATTACATATTGTATCTTCCTCTGTGATTTCGTATAACAATATAAACCATAGTTGATAATTACATAAATCATATTCCCCGCAAAGTGTACTATACTGACAGGAATGTTATGCACTTTATGTTTGATGAATGAAATGTTAAACTCTCAAAGTTCATAATGACACTATCATGAGTATGATCTTTTAAAGAAGTAAATTGAATTTCTCTGTATGAGTTAGCAACGTATAACTTAAACAATAATGCAATGTTAACTTCATTAAATTATATTTCTTCTAATTTCTGCATAGATATAAATACGAATGTGAATTCCAGTAGCTACAGTGGGAATTATTAAAGTCAAAGCCTATGTTTCTTAACTGTCTTATGAATGTTAAAGAATATAGGTCACGGTCTAAAGACAAAAATTTCATCTGACAGATTACGCAAATCAAAAGAAGTGACAAATCTCCAGAACTGTCTTCTAGAAGATTATTCTTTATGTTTGATTGCTTTAATACAGTAAGCTATATTTCTACTAATGATATATCACTCTCTACCGTCTTTGTAAATTAATAATTGTTTTTGTACTATTTTTCATTGATAAACTACAACTAAGTGTATACATGTTGCCTTAGCTGCAAATCATTATTGTTCCTCTTGTGTATTGGTGTAATTTTTCCGATTAGTTGGACAGATTGTTAGGTCCGGTTTCACATATACATAAAGAAATGTTTGAAATCTTAATTGACCCTAGCTGTTAGCTTAGTTATTTCGTATTATTTTATACTGTCTGTTGTTAGCATGATCAGAGCAGAGTTAAGGACGACGATCAGTCAGTCTTACTGTCGCTTCAATAAGTTGGTCATCAGTTATCCGTATTAGTCGGAGTTTACGACATATCATAATCACAGTCTACTAACTGTGAGTAAATCGCTTACATATCTTAAGGTAGTTAATACTAGTTATAGCTATTTCAAATATCTATCGTTTCCATTAATTCCTTCTCAAGTAATTTTAACATCTAATGGCTTAGTTAATCTCCCAGTACACAATAAAATCTTTATATTATTAGGTCGAATGAAATTACAGACACTAAGTTTGAAAACAATCTGTAGATTAGTGCAAGGCAGAAGATTACTACATCAGGGTGTGTATCCGACCGTAAAATCAAATACAAATTTCCAATGTGATTTTATACTACTTATTAGTGCACCATAAGTGATGAGCAATTTTTTATGCGAGTTCTCAAGTTGATCTTCATTTATCACTGACTACTTGCATTGTAAAACTACAAATGGTTAGTAATAATTTAAAAGTAAGTGTAATAAAAATTTCTCATTACATTACTCGTCGTTCTAAATGTAAATACAATTACTAATTTATAATTCTCCCTACTAATAAGTAGTATAAAATAATATAAAATTCGTTACATTCATTATGGTTAGATACACGCATCTAATATATCATTACTCAGAACTCTTCAATAAAAAAACTATGGGCGCATTCACAGTTAAAGTAAGGACCTTTAGATCTATTTTAAGGACCAAGATCAATGCAGTTGGATTGAGACGAATTGTGAAGATTGACATTCTTAGTTAATTGAATACGTCACAAATTGATATTGGTAGGGTACTAGTGAAAAGCAGGGAGTACTAGACAACTGTTTCGTCCTAATATAGAATGTATTCTACCAATTAAAATACCAATCTTCATAAACCTTCTCAATTCAGTTACAAAAATCGGCTCACTAATGACTAACTTCAGGGTTTTCCAAAAGCTCTAGTGAGAAGTCGTGACAGGTAGAGATAATACTTTTCGGGAGTTAGTCAGTTATTACCAATGACAGTGGATAATCGTCACACCATATTTCACAAGTTGATAGGGATGGAAATTCTACGAATGGAACGTGGTCAGCTAGTGGTGCAGAGGGTTAGTTGTTCACAAATCTAAATCCCCTTGGGCTGAATCTAGGGTACAAACTGTTGAGGAGTCCTAACTGGGACGAAACAGCTGACCAGTGCTCCTGAGTTTTGTTGGTACCCTTACAATATCATTCTGTGACGTTATCAATCAACTAATTATACAGTACATTAACTTTGCCCGATTCACAATTTGTAGAAAATTTTCTCAGCTATCAAATAATTAAAATAACATCGACAGTTTAATCATAAGGGTGTACACAGATATAACGGGATTAATGTGGGCGTACATAACTCTTAAGTACTCCATAATTTATTAGATTTCTACCTATGATATCAAATTTTCCTTTAATTTTACCCAATAAGTCTTATATACTACTGAAATCTAATTAAGTCACAATTCAAATAATAATGAAGAATGCTATTCACACTTTTTCATGAAAGTATTTTTATGAACTTGTAATTGCTTTAAACAATTACTCATAGAAATTTCGATGAACTGGTTCTTCGAAAAAAAAAACATTCAATGCAAAAAAATTAAACTTCTTGAATTCGATTCCCTGATTAGATCACTGATGGTTACTTTCACTAGGGAGTTTCATAATAAAACTATACAGCTATCCGATTCTCCCTACGTTTCAATGATTTTCTAATTCAAGTGAACTAATGATATCAAATTTCAAATCAACAAACATCCCAATGACTTTAAAAAAAAACTGTGTTCACCTAACTAACGTTTCCTATTAACCTAAGGATAGTGATATTAATGATAACTTCAAACTGGTTATTTAATCTACGCAAATTATTATTTTATTCAATGATACCAGTATAATGAACACATTTAACTGAAATTTAGAATAGGCTTATATCTTCTCGTTAATTTGTAAGGGGAAGATACAAGCCTATTCTAAGTTACATATGTACCGGTTGCACAAGTGTGACTATCTGGACACAGTAGCCTAGTGGTGAAAATGGTCGGGTTTGGCAGGAAACGGACTGAGTTAGAATCTCGGTGTGAACATCAATATTGAGATGCAGGTACATCTAACCGATAAGTCCCAAACAGGACGAAACGCGCGTCATAGATTCCACTTGTCAGTCACAATCCAACTTAAATATTTAAATGAGTTATTTTTAATGTCACTTTTTTCAGTTATTAATAATAAAAGTTCCATTTTAGATTTATGACATACAAATTGGTCACATATTCACTTGTTGTAATCAATCTATGCATAGAAGTGAATGAATTAACATGAGTACATTGAAATGAGTTATTTTTTTTTAACTTGGTAACACTTGACTTCAAACTTTAATGCCTTAACAATATCATTGTTTTCATTCATTAGTAATTCATATGTCCATTGAACTATCTGATCTAAGTTTAATCAAACAGAATAACTTAATATGACCTACTGTTTAATGTTAATACTTAATAGTTTCAGCAAGTTATACAAGGTTCCTTTTAGTTACTTTAATGTCATTGATTATTTTAGTAGACATAAATTATCATTGTTAATAGTATAAACAGCTTAATACACAAACTGGTGAATCAGAATTTTTTTTTAAGTGAAGTAATATAGTTTCATATTGTTAATCAGTATACATGAAGGAAGACTGCAGAATATTCAGGGAATCATATTTTCTTTTCGATGATAACATTTACATTAGATGTATAATCATACATATATAAGGAGTGAAATTTCACAGATATGATAATAATTCATATAAAAGTAGAAGAATCACGTCAAGAATACAAGTTATCAAAGTTATTTGCTAAAGAATTCAGAAGGCTACAGCTATCAATTAAGAGTTATGCAATAGTCATGATACTAGTGAAAAGTTAGAAACAGGTTACGTCATAGTCAAAGTAATTCCAACTTTTTTAAACTAATTTTGTACTTGTGAAATATTTAAAAAAACAAAAATAATTTAATAATCCAAAACTGCTGTCCAGTGTTTCCAGGTGATCAATGGTTGTCAGATCTATTCGTGATATCAGCATTAATAAATTAACTATCTCCACAACAACCCCCTTAATTGTAACTAGTCCAAAAATATTAATTAATACTTAAGAGAGAATTAAAATTTGTTGTAGAAAGCATTAAGGCCACGGTTAAGTGATCATTTAATGGTTTGATTCGTGAGTAAAGTACCTGTTTGAAATAGTGGATGGCTGAAACTGTCTCTCATATATAGATTTCTGATTTGCAACCATTACGAGCCAGTTTTACTAACGCTGTAGATTATTTAGAAGGATTCATACAGGTGGAGTAAATGATCGGAGGTTACAATGTGTTAGAGTATGGTGTTTTTGATTAATTTACATATATTTTTTTTAAAACCAAGCAGAGTAGTGTTCAGAGATACATTTCGACAGAGTTCACTGTGTGTGACCAGTCTAACTTTCTTCACAACAAGAAGTAAACATGTAGGTGCACAGTAATTACATTCAAAGCGTTAGATTGTCTTTAACACGATCATGAAACAAAGTTTTGATGGAAAAGACAATGTGTAGTTGAAAAAATCAAAAAACTATCCGGACAAAATCCGTAGGTTTATTCTTAAGAATCTCTGCAACAGTGTCAATATTTATTTAAAGGTAATTTTATGAAACTGATTGTGTAAAATCATGAAGAAATTTCGGCTTCAAGTTTCTTTCAACAAACTTTGAAGGACAATTGTCTCTGGCAAGTATCTGTCGTAGCTTATTTAGTTCAGACTCAATTGTACAGCTAATGTAAATGATAAAGCTGATGAGAAAATTTTATTTGTTGAATATACTGTATTCTTCCTTCAACTTAGTGCAGCATTCAAATATTCATTATTATAATCATTAAATTCTGTATAGTTAGAAAATAACTTTAATTTTAAACAAACATCCAGTTGGAGAATCATTGAAAATTAACAAGCTTTGAATTCCCTACCGCAACTTCATATCACTGCACAACGAACAGACTATTGACAAGTGTGTTAGCAAAGCTTAATTTCATTGACGAATACAATAACCTTAAATTGATGAGTCGATAGAAACTATTACTTTCAAAATGCAAAACATGCATCCTTGGTAGCGATGAAAGTAGCTTGTGATACCTCGTAAATACACTCATTTTTGATGAGTTGGCTGGTCAAGGCTATAGAATCATAAAGCTTGTATATCTATAGCACTGATGAATGACCGTCAGAAATCTATTAACAATAAATTTTCACAGATTGTGTCAGTTAATACACATCTAGACAGCTAAATGTCAGAAAGAAGAAACATAAACTATGTCTAAAACATGTTTCTAAATCTTCGAAAGATCCAAGGAAGCTCAAAAATAGCTGGGAAATTTCGACAATACTCCTAAAATACTGGATATTAAATTGACTTTGATGGAGTTAAAATACTTTAGAAAGGTTTCACCGTAAAACAAATAGTCAACAGTTGAATCAGTGTAAAAACGAGGAAAATCAAAGAATTCGAACATATGTAATACAGTTAACTACACCATGACAACCGGTGATTAAAAAGATAAAGCTCATTCGTTAACATCTACCTCATCGATATAACCTATTATGCCAATGATGATGATAACAACACTTATTAATTAGTCAATCTTGATATCACAAATTAATCTGAACCAGACAACCAGTGATCACCTGGAAGCACTAAACAGTGCTCCTGTCCTAGTATGCTACTCTTCAGCAGTGCGCATCCACGACCACATCGGAGATGGAACCAAGGACCTTCTGGCTCCACGACGAGCGCTTTTTCATCGGACCACTAAGCCGGCTCCTAACGGTTGATATTTCTAGTTCAGTCAATTCGTGATACGTTTGCGCGACCTCATCCATTGTCATCGGTGGGTAACTGCCTCACACCCGGAACGGTTGAACTCCACCGGTCACGTTTTCACACTAGAATTCCAGGAATTACCTTAAGGAGCAAGTTACTAGTGAGCTGTTATTTAATTACAATTGACGGGGAAGGGTTGTGGAGATAGTTAACTGTCAATTTCGACATAAAAAACTGTAATCAAATTATTCCCATAATTAATGATCACAGTTTTATTTTTGATAAGTTTTGTAAATATGCATTGAATGGTTTGAATGCTTATCACATATTCTTGTTAGATACTGTTACACAGTTTATCACATTAGGTGAAGTAAGATATGCCATTTTTCTTTAACAGTTGAGTATTTCTTGGTATTAGATATTTATAGAAAAATGCTTGCATTAAATAAAACACGTAAGCAACTATTCAAATAATGAATTTCACAAGTAAAGAGTCCCATATTAAGACGAAACAGCTGTCCAGTGTTTCCACGTGATCAATGGTTGTCTGATTCAGATCAATTCATGATATCAGGATTGACAAATCAACTATTTTCACAACCTTTTACCTCCCCCCCCTCAATTATAAATTATTAATTAGTCAATTATTGTATTTAACCTATTGCCATTCATCTTATTTGACCATGTGACACAGTGATTGACTTATATCAATCATCATAATACTCGGTATATTTAATTTACGCATATGCTTTAATTATACGTCTAATTGATTATTTATTGTTACCTTAGTCTAGTGCTTAATACGTCACTTTACTCAATAACAGTTAAACGTAGATACATGCTGTTACATAAATATACATTTCATTATTTGATCACATTAATACACACACACACACACGCTCATATATTCACATCAAATCTGTTGCTTAATGTTTTTCATTGTACAAGTGGATAAGTGGATTAGTAAACCAGTGGCAATTTTTTAAACTTTGATTAATCTATCCTAAATAAGTTTTGATCAGTTAGCTGAATGAATTGTTAAAATATGATTTTGTTTAGAGTTCGATTTCTTTCATTCTATTCAATTAAATTTTTTGACGAATTTTCATATAAATTAGTTACGATTAAGGGGGTTGCTGTGGAGATAGTTAATTTGTTAATGCTGATATCACGAATTGATCTGAATCACACAACTATTGATCACCTCGAAGCACTGGATAGCTGTTTCGTCCTAGTATGCGACTCCTCAGCAGTGCGCATCCACGACCCTGTTGGGGGTCGAACCCAGAAACCTCTGGCTCTGCGACGAGTGCTTTACCATTGGACCACTGAGCCGGCTCCTAATGTTTGATATTTCTAATTCAGTCAATTCAGTCAATTAGTTTTAAGTTGATTAATGTAATAAGCACCAACAAGATTGACTAATTTTGATGAAAACATTTCAAGAAATCATGATTTCGAAAATGTCGTCCTAACAACAATTAAACTGAATAATTCAATAAAGTGTCATTTAAGAAAAAACAATACTAAGGTTGGCACCATAAAATGGGATGAAGTTGATAATTTAAAATGAAATGAGTATAATTGATTTAAAGTAGATTTAGTGAAGATTGGTACTTTTAATTTGTTGTTTGTATTTATCATAGATTAATATTGATGAAGTACCACTAAAAAACCGGGGAACACAGTTAGACAATTTTTTTATCTTAATACAGGACTACGTTTGAGTGTATATTTACAATCTTACCAAGTAATCGAATCTATAATCTTCAGGTATTGAAGCAAATGTTGAACTATTAAACTATATGAGTTTAATTTTTTTTCAGTTATTTATTTTCGGAAGAAATAACTTACACTGAATTATGTAACATTAGAAACCCTAATTTCTACTTCGTAAAACTTTTTTATTTTTATGAAGTTTCATGTATGATTCCGATTGAAACTAATCCACATATCAATTGAAATGACTATTTTTTTGTGGATTGATATTTTAATTGAATTAATATGTCACACACTGATGTTATCAGAGTACCATTAAAAACCAGGGAACACTGGTCAGGTGTTTTGTTCTAGTGTGGAAATCCTCAGAAGTTCACACCCTAGATTCCGCACCAACGGCTTCAGGTTAGTGAACACCTAACCCTCTCCACCACTGAATTTGTCAGCATCTAATGATATCCTGTGGTGCAGAGTGTCAGGTGTTCACCAACCTGAAGCCCCTGGTGCGGAATTTAAAGTGCGAACTCCTGAGGATTTCCACACTAGACTAATGCTCCCTGGTTTTCCATGGTACTCTGACAACATCAATCTCTGACACATTTAATCAATTATAATGCACATTTATTATTGCTAATCAATGTTATATATATATATATATATATATATATATATATATATATAATATTAATATTCAAGTGATTTAATGTTATACTTACCGTATAATCGCTTACCAAATCGTTGGGGAATAAACCCTTTATTCACATTTATATAAATAGTAGTTTGTAAAAAAATAAAACAAAATAAATATTTAGAAGAAAATTGGTAATTATGTATGTATATAATTGTTTAATGAAATTCTCACTAAAATGTTTAATGACATAACAATACAATCAGTAGTCATAAACTGTAGAATTTATTCCCCTTGGAATCGGAACCTTTTACTACTAAGCTACATTTAGTAAACATTTAGTAACTATGATATCTCTATTGTTTAAATTGTAAGGTTTTTATAGGGTCATTATCGGTTGTTATATATGGTTTAGTTCCCGATTTATTATAACTTTATTATGGATTTCTGTACGCAACTTAATTTAGCCATTAATCCATTAAATATAAATATATGAAGGCTTCAGTGTGGATTTTGTATTATCTTCTATTTGATGGTGTTGTCCTTTCGCTCTAACACCATACCAACCAATAATTGTTTGCTTAATCAGGTTGTAGTAATAATACAAGTTCCATTGACATGATTAGATGCAAGGTCAGTATTCACCTAACTCGATCAACATGTATCTTATCTATATCTGCACACTCAAGGTTGTTTCAGTAATTATAGACATTTGATGAATGTGAATTTTTATGAAATCTGAATACACATTAAGATTAATTTATTTCCTTTACTAAATGTTTCAAAAGCAACTTGACATATGAAGTAGTATAAAATAATTTCATTCATTTATGAAGCATTAGTTATCGGGATGGATAATTGGTACTACATGATTTGGAGGTCAAACACTTAAGGTGAGGTCTGATAAATCTCAATTCTGTACACAGGGGGGAGGGGGGAAGTCATAAAGAGATGTTGCTGATATGTTTCACACTCGGATAAAAAATTTGTCCAGTGTGTATTGGACTTAAGCCGTATCTTAAAAAACTTCAATTCTTGATTTAAACTCTTTGAGTTGAAACATTTTTACAATGCAAACATGTGAACAATTTGTTTTCTTCACTTACTATACGTCACTAATTTAAGCTCATTTGTAATACACCTGACTCTCATACTTAAATTGCATACATTGATAACAATCATAAATCACTGACTGTCTAACTTGTTCATTGATAACATTTTACACTATGTAACTAAGCAATACAACTTGAAATTACCTAATACTTTCAGCTCAATTTAGACCATGAGTACACTTTGATAAATAATGTCAATCATCAGCTTATTTGAGTTAATGACTTTCTTATTCATTAAGTGAGTTGTTATATAATCAATAGTTTATATGTAAACTGTCCTGTTCTTCATTTATTTTTAGATACCTACATCAATATTGATGTTATACAAATAATTTTTAACTTTTCATTTGTTCAACAATTCAATTCTCTAATATTCACTAAATCTAAATTCTACAAAGAATAATCAGTTCTTGTAAAACATTCAATTGAGACAATCAATTAAACTGTAATGCTTATTTATCATTCAATTTCATTAGTGAAATCAAAGAGAAAAAAAACAACCAGCAATAGACACTATTCATTAATTAATGTAAATGAATGTCAATTAATTAATGTAAATGTTTCATTGTAGTTTTATAGAATATTCACAATGAAGGCAACAATTGATATTAATAGGTTAAACTTGAGTCTTCAATGGATAAGTTGACTCACTTAGAACTCTAAATATAGTAACTGTGGATGTTTTTATCTGAAAGTACAGTAAGAATCAATTAATGAAATTCTTTTACAGAAAACAAAATACCTTCAACACACATTGATTCATGTATTTTCTATGTGTGTTTCATAATCACTTAGTAATGAACAAAGCCTACTTGATTAAATAATCAATGGTAAATAAGTTTCTTTTGTCATAAACTATGTTAATGATTACATTTGATTAACTTAAATTATCTACTTGAATTGAGATAGTTTGTGAAGATTCATATTAAGTTTAGGTGATTGAGTTTATAACAGAATCATGTTGGCAGGGTATCATTTAAAATCCGGGAGCACTGGATAGCTGTTACGTTCTAGTATGGGACTCCTTAACACTGCACACTTTAGATTCTACCCCAGGTGCTTTAGGTTGGCGAATGTCTAACCCTCTGAACCACGAGGTCGGCATCTGATGGTAAGATTCCCAGTGCCATCCATTTTAAATATATAGCGCGATGATCAAGAATGCATACATTGATTCACTTAGAACTTTAAGTACAGTAACTGAGGGGTTTTTGATTGAAAGTACACTAATAATTTACTAATTAAGTTGTCTTGAAAAACAAACTTTAACGCATTGATTCATGTATTGTTTACATTTGCTTTGTAACCGTTTTGAATTGAACAAAACTTACTCCATTAAATAACCAGTAGCGAATAAATTATGCCTAACTTAAAGTATATACACTTGGTGGACAGAAAGAAAGGTAGATATTAACCTCTCCAAACAGGTTTTTTAATGCAATATATGACGTAACATTGTCAAGACCTATGTGGATCTAATCAAATGTTAGAATTGTTAATAATAATCGATAGACAAAAGTTACTTTATTTTAAGTTATTCAAGGCTTTTATATCAAAAGAATAACACTCAGTCTAAGAAATCACATAGAAATAATCTTATAATAAATGTAAGATCCTTACTAAGGCACTTTTCTTCAAATTCATATGAATCACGTACCGATTAGCTAATTTCAAATCATCATTGTAATATCTTACTTCTTTGTTGTCGAGAATAGTCTTTTAATTATCTCACAAATAGATCATCCTGTTGACACCTGTTCAGTGTTTGCAGCTATCAGTCCACATTAACCAACCCGGTATGTTACTCATCAAACCTAGTAAGTATAACGCTCACATTTTTTAGAAAACATATGTGGTATATAACCACTTTTTAAATGAGATTATAAGTTATTATAGCATGAACCAGTGGAGTCCATCGACATCAGACAGACATTACCAACACCAATTAAAAACAACCATGGATTATACATTATCAATATTAAACGCACTCGAGATGGTGGCGGGGGGGGTGTTATTAAACAAGCCAAATTAACACCTAAAAAACAAATCATGTAACATAGAAACACTGATTCCAGATTTCTCAAATAATGCTAGAATCATCTATATTCCTGTTGAAAATTTGAAGTTTAAACAGACTGAAATATATTGTTGATCACAATCTTTATGCTTGGAATAATTTATAATTTAAGTCACTGGTAAAGTTAGCAAGCATATTCACTCTAACACGAATATTCATATTGTGAAAAAATCAGTATTTTAAAAAATTTAGAACTATTGCAAAGTTTAGTCTAGTTCTAACAAACTTCTGAATGAAAATTCTAAAGTCCTATTGAAATGACGTAATAAGTTGTGTGCAATACTGTCGTCAGTGTGACAGCTAACTGGTAGTGGAAATAGATGATAGTTGTACAATATTATGAATAAAAATTAAAACATCAGTAAATAAATACCAAGTCAGTGGATGGAATGTTAAGTGTACATCACTAGGTCCAAAGATCCCAGTTTCTGTCTGTATCGAGACATGATACAGCAATAAATGCAGTTAGTTAAGTAGGATCACAAAAGTTGAAAATTTACACAACATCCGATATATGGGACTCCTTATAGGTGCACACTCTTGATTCCACCAATGAATCCGACCCAAAGCACTCAGGTCTCACAAAGAAAGCTTAATTATCTACACATGTTGACTAGCTGGAGTCTAATGATAGGATTCTCACTTCCAGTAATTTGTGACGAATACAATCAACTAAACGTTATACCTCAAAACCACCTTAATTCAACTACGATAATCAATTCACTATTGATTTACTTCAGAATGTTCTTGAAGTTCAAACAAAAATTCATCATATATATAGTTTAACCACATTGGAAGAGAAACAGTTATCCCCAGTAACAATGTATGATCGTGGCACTGTATCACAAATAAATGGAAGTAAAAATTCTATCACTGAACGCCTTCTTACCTACTATTATAGATTGTTGAGCGTTCGCCAAAAGACCTGGAAGCCGTGAGCTGGATTATGTAGTGGAATTCATGATGCTCGTTTTTGACTAGTACTACACTAGAATGAAACAGTTGTTCATTTTTCCCAGGTTTTTAGTGCTACTAACTTGAGATGGTGCATGGACTTGCCCATCGTGGTAACTCAATCGGGCTATACTGGCTACAACAACTGTTCCTCAAAATCCTACTGTGCCAGGTATTCCAAAAACAGGCCTTTCACAGTGTGGGTAACTCGGAAGAAATAACCGTTCCCTTAATACAAACAACACACAAGATCACCGTCATTTTAATGGAACTTCTTCTATTCCTAATATTTATCCTGCCCCTACCTTCAGTACTAAGTCCTTATCTTCAACATCCTCTTCTGTCATCAGTGTCAACGATTCCGGCCCACGAAATAATTTGTCCCAAGTATACTAAAACGATGCTTTGAACTTCACACCGGTTCATATAATATACGAACCCTGTGTCGAATAGGGCAGCACGCCTTTCCAACTAAGACATCCTGCTCAATTAATGTATGTTATGTCTTTAAAACGAGCATACAGGATCCTAGCGTGGTCATTTACTTGACCCCACCTAGTCCGAGTGAAGAACCTTGACGATACACTCTTAGTTTATCTGGCGACTCAACAGCAACTTCTCGTGCGCTAGTCGGTATAGGCTTCGCCTTAGGTATAAGAGCTGAACAGGTACCTCTCGAATGGATTTCTGTCAACAGTCGCCTATGTGCCGTCCGACTAAATGGTTCAGTGAGAACTAGGAAAGATAAGGACACACGCTGTTGTCTTTTCGTTGTTACTGCCTATGCTCCTGCTGACTGCAGCCCGGATAAAGTGAAGGATGAATTTTACAGAAAACTTTCTGAACTTCTTCATAGAGCCAAACACTCAGATTTGGTATTCATGGCTGGTGATTTTAATTCTCAAATAGGTAGTTAGAATCAGTCTGAAAGACATTTAGGTGGATGCTTCAGTGTTCCAGTTCAGTGAACAGATAATGACAGCTGTCTGCTACAACTATGCTCAGACAATCGTTTATTTTTGCAAACACGAACTGTAAGCATAAGGAGTGACATCGTCTAACATCGCGACCTCCTGGCCCTACTCAGTGGTAGACTCAAATAGACCATGTCACCATCGGTCACAATTGGAGAGGCTAGATAGAAGATTGCCGATATTTCCTGAGTACATTCTTAGATTCTGATTATGCTCTATTACGAGCATGCATCTGCTTGCATCTTACTGGGCGAAGATAAACCACTACAGGGAAACCCATCATAATTTAGTTCACCAAAGAGACAGTCAAGATTAAATTCCAGGAACCATGGCTTCTTTTGAGTTGATGGACTCCGGAAAACTAAGTCCGTCAGGCTCCTAATACGAGGAGCGAATAGAAATCAAATATAAACTAGTAGGAAGCCTGTGAAACGATTGTGAACAGTGGTGTATAATGAAAGCAAAGGAAGTGAGAAGGCAGCGGCGTTGGGTAACACTGGACAACTTATCAAGTTAATAAAAGAAACCGGTGTTAAAAAGTCAAGCGTTAGTGAGGTAATCTCTGAAAAAGATGAAACGCTTATCCACTCACAGTCTAGACGTTTAGAACGATGGGTTAACACTTCAACAAGTAGTTTAGTTGGCCTTTAGCTGCTCTAGAACTTCCCACTATTTTAAGACACCCTGAATGGAAAGTCGACTTAAGTTCCCCTACTCTTGTCGAGGTCAAAAAGGTTATAGCCAACCTAAGGCGAGACATAGCACTAGGTCCGGATGGAGTATCTGCACAGGTCTTTAAGGATGGTGATCCAACTTCGACTGACGGTTATTTTGGTCAAAATCAAGGTTCTAGACATAATTCTATCTGACTGGTGTCAATCGTTAATCGTCCTAGCATATAAAAAATGGTCAAAGTCGTTCTGCGATAACCATAGAGGACTAAGTTTGACTAATATAGTGTTTAAAATACTAGTTTCCATCACAGGTTTAACAACAACTCTTGATCTACAAATACGAGAAAACCAGGCTGATTTCAGACCTGGTAGTAAATATATAGACCAGATATTCATTATTTGTCAGGTTTTAGAACACAGACATACTCCTCGGCGTCCGACAACGGTGGTTTTTCTTGACTTGAAAGGGGCATTTGACTCCGTTGACCGAGAAATTCTATGACAGTGCCTATCATTGAAAGGCTTACTCCAGAATTATATAAATTTTATTAAGGCTCTTTACTCAAACACAATTAGTCGTGTCAGAGCTTATGGCGAAGTGTCATCCGAACTTGTAATCTCAAGTGGTGTCTGTCAAGGCTGCTCTCCGTCTCCATTTTTATTTAATTTCATGGTTTGTTTACTGTTGGAAATTACACTCTCATCCTCTGACTTTTCGGGAATTGATCGCCTAACAAAAGATCCACTTATTGACTTAGAATATGTTGATGACACAGTCTTGTTTGGCGAAGATGTTGATAAGATGCAGAATCTTTTAATAACAATAAGCTCCAATGCAACCATGTTCAAAATGCATTACTCCTCTTTTTAAATACAAACTATTACTTCAGAACTGGCCTCCGTCAACACCTGAGTTAAAAATAAGGAGTGAAGTAGTTGATCACCTCAGCCACTTCACTTATCTTGAAAGTTTAATTAGCCATAATGGGTTGGTCTCTGACGAAATCTCAGTACGAATTTTGAAAGCTCGTTTGACTTTTGTCGACTTACGTTACCTATAGCGTAAGCGAAATATACGTTTCGCAACAAAAAAAGAGCGTACTGTGCAACAGTTCTCTCTGTCTTACTGTATGGATGTGAGACGTGGCCGTTACGAGTTGATGACACTCTAAAGTTATTAGGTTCTGACTATCGATATTTTCAAAACATCGCCAACATCAGCTGAGATCAGTTAGTAAGCATTAATGAAGCTGGACGACGGGTGTTAGGTAATGGTGGCAAATTAGTGAGTGAGGTTTTGAATCTTCATCGACTGAGGCGGTCGGGACAGGTGTTAAGTATGCCCAACCACCATCTGCCTCAACGGGTGATGTTGGCTAATATAGTAGCAGGATGGCAGAGAGTTAGAGGTGATCAAGCCAAAACATGGCATCATTTCATGAAGTCGCTGACTGTTGGTTTGAGTGGTGTCGGTAGATGCATGATTAGCATCCTCGCAAATACTGTACCTAGTGGTTGAAAACGTTGGGTGACATAGCTCAGAATCAGTCACAATGGCGCAGATGTATTCACTTATTGTCCTCTCTTAAGTCATGAGCTTAAAATTATTTCATAACTTTCCTTCTACACTCCGTCTCGTCGCTGAACCATATTCTATATATTTACTCTTCTTTAGTCTTAATATTATTATCATTGAAGTAACTTTTACTTCTTCCAGTGTGGTATTGTTGGTCTTGCTGTGTTTTTTAAAGTATGGCAACTTGAACTGATTCAAACATGCAGCTGGTTCTATGTTGATTATACATACTGGTAAGCATCAAATATAAATCCGTGGCCAACGCTGACAACAAGACTGAGTATTTATATGTCTACACTATGAACGGCATAGATTGCTGTCTTCTTTCTCCTTTGTTGGTTCTTATCCAGTGTAGTTTTATGATATGGTACAAATTACCATCAGTATAAATATTCTTAAATGGATCTTTCCCAACATACGTTTAACTTTTATACAAAGCTTTTGAACTAAATGCTACAGTCAACAGCTCACTTCAATGTAGACTATATAACAAGTCAAATACATATTTCATAAGTTATAATTTTAATGCAGTTCATTTAGTCTTTAACTCAGGTTTAACTAAGATAATCACTACAATGTATGTATGTTATTTCTGCATAGATACTTTAAACACTTTAAATGGAAAAACAGAAGAAAACGATTTTAGTTGTTAACCATGTTTTGATGAAAATACCACCAAAAGTCTATGATGCATAACCATAATAATAAATTAATTATACATAAATGTTATTTACATTATACGTCATCTCAATGAGTAATAGTGCATTGATCTTCAATTGAATGAAGCAGTAAAGAACTTGAATAAACATTTTGTTTGTTTGTATTTAGGCTCTAATTTGATTTTACTTAAAGTCGACCTTTAATACACAACTCATGTGTATATATTTTTCTTTCTATGATATGGTAAACAATAGATACATTATAATTTTGTTGTTTGTATACGCCATGAGTTGTTGTCTGTTGAGTGCTGCTGAAAATCAGTGAACACTAGTAGACAGATATCTTGTTCGAGTACTGAAACTTCTTAGAAATACACAACTTAGAATTAACCATAGAATCAAATTAAAGTTCTTCAGGCTATATGGTAAGCGCTTAAATATCAACATTACCTGATAGACTACCGTTCAGTGAATGAATTCCTACTACCATAAATTTATGACTTAGAGCGATGATCATCCATTGACATTATTATCAACTGTGAGTGGAAATACAAACGAGAAAATTAAATGAAATATCAATTCTCACAAAACTATCTTCATTCAGTTACAATAATCAGCTTACTAGTGACTAACCACAACACGTTCCTGAAGTCCTAATGAGAATTCGTGACTGGTGGTGTTCAGACTTGTTGGATATATGACAATTATCATTAATTGAAATAGATAATCATCAGGTTGAATCACAAATTGATGGGAGTTAAAACTCTACCATAGGAACTGGCCGACTACATAATGTAGATGTTTAAGTGTTCTTAATAAAACCTAAAGGTCTTCGATTCAACTCACTAGGCTGATTCTGGGTTGTGTATTTCTAAGAAGTCCAATACTCAGACAATACAGCTGTCTTTCAGTGTTTGCTGGTTGTCAGTAGGGCTTAACCAACATCAAACAGTAATGATTACAAACAACAAATCTAAATTAAATGGTGATCTTCTCAAAACCATCTTTAGATCAGTAACTACATTAACTAAAAATCACATCGAAAAGAATCTTGAAAATTTAATCCTTACAACAATTAAATTCAAAGTAAATAACTGGTACTATCAGTTGCAAGGTTGGAGATAACATCACTGTATATCCTTGAACCAAGTTTTTTCCAGTTCAATATTTATTCATTTGGCTTGCCATCAATTTTTATGGAACTGTTCAGTATTTGGAATACAAGTTTGTTTCTCATTGATTTAAAATTTTTAGCATCACCATTAGTAAACTTTAGTTACAACTGATTTCTAGCATGACTAGGAGATTTAAATGTATTGTACACTTAGTTGGCATAGGTATGGTTTGATTTTGATTATATTACGTTTTATGACCTAAATGGTTTGATTGAGGATCTTTCGTTGTCATTTTGGTCGACTTTATTTGGATAAACGTCTGATATCAGTTGTGGCAGATGTTAGACTTGATAAAGTTGTCCAGAATGACGATGAAAGCTCCTTAATCAAACCATCTAGATCAGAGAATTCAGTATAACCAAAACCATACTCCTAAACTGCAAACTTTTTCTACTACAAATCATTTATGTCAAGACAATTAGTCCAGTAGCCACAGAGTAACTCTGTGTACAGTGTTGGATTAGTATAGTAACAAGAATTATAGAAACATTGTATTGATTGTTTATAAAAAATAAATCACTAGAGAAAGCGTTTTCATCGTTATTTTGATAATTTCAACCAATATAACTTGTTTCTGCCATAAATATTTACGTGTCATCTGTGACGGATGTTATTGATAATAGGAAGCCTATTTAACTAGGCATGTCAGTCAATTTGAATTGATGTTACTGTTGAGATTTATTAATTCATGGTTTAGTTGAGGTGGTTTGTAGAGATTTATATTAAGTTTTAGTTGATTGAATTCGTTACAAATTGATGGTGGTAGGTCACAACTGTTCAATTCAGTCAACCAAAGTTAACACCAATCTTCACAAACCAACTCAATTTAGTTACAATAATCAGCTCACTGGCCACTAACTACAGCATGTTACTGAGACTCTAGTAAGAAGTCATTACTGGTGGATTTAAGACTTATCGGGAGTAAATCAGTTATCACCAGTGACAATCGACGATCATCGTGAGATATCATAAACCGATAGAAGTGAAAATTGTACCATCGGATGCCTACCCAGTTATGCAGATGGTTAGGCGCTGGCTGTCATTCTGAAGCCCCTGGTGCAGAATCGGGAGTGCGCACTGCTAAGGAGTTCCACGCTAGAATGCGATAGTTATCCAGTGCTCCCTGGTTTTCAATGGTACCCTGACAACATCAATCTGTGATATATTTAATTAACTAAATAACTAATCTCCACAAAATATAACTATCTCAAATATGTAATTCTTTATTTTCAAGTAATCTCTATAATGACTTTCCCCTACATAGTTTGACAATAATAAATATAAATGAAATATCATTATCAAGTGTATCACCAGTTGGTAGTTTAAGTTTACGGTTCTATAAGTACACATAGTTTGAAATTAAAAATAGCACTCGTTTTCTAGCATAAATTGATTCATGAGTGTCTTAAAGTTGTTAAGTTTGAACACCTACTCAGAAAACTTCTTGGAGACAAGAAAAGGCAGTACTTAAATGACAGTGCAAAATTTCTCAATTCATTGACATGAAACGATCTATTTGAGTCAAGGTTGTAGAAAATTCGAATAAATAGTGTATACTAGAGACAACATATTGCAACTGGGATTAGTATTTAGGCTATTGAACAGGAATGTTAGTTAAAACTAGGCTTTCAGCGATAGAAATATGATTTTGTTTAAGGTTTTAGGTCGCGAAATATGATTTTTGTTAACAACAATCAGCCAGTGGAATTCATCATCTCAACACGTAGTTGCAGCTCCATCTGTCAACAAATTCAAAATGAATTTCGATAAACTGACACACTTATCTCCAGGATTAATATAGACAATCCAGACTATTATCATGATCCCAATGAAACTGAAGCAAGCCCAGTGACCCAAAAGATTCAAGTCAAATTATATAATGGTAAGTAAAATATTGTGATAAGTGTATGAGAAACACGGATCTATGGAACAATTTGTTCAAAATTTTTCCTGAACTTACATTACGCTTTACTCAGTTTCACTGTAGTACTGAATTTAAACTCTGTAATACTATTGCGGGCTAAGGCTTCAAACAGTATTTTTCATATTGGCTAATATTAACAATTACATCATCAGAATCCTAGGTTCAATTATAATTCCCGATTCCTATTACCGACATTAATCCATATGTTAAATGCTGTTTACAGTATTAAGTTCGAATCGTATTCTTAAATTTAAGTTCAGTCACACTATAAAGCTGAGTAGAATGTAGTGTAATCCCGGAAGTGTTATTTAGAGTTATGCATTTGTCATAAGGTTAGGAATTAAAGTTGTAATCAGAGTTGTCACCCAACTGATACAGTAATTACAGTTTACAAATATTTATATTGTTACTTAGGAATAGGTTTTCCAATCTCTAGTAAAATAAGACTCATTATATTATGATTTCTCTACAGAAACCTTGAATAAAACAACGTCTATAGTGGGAACCATATACATATATATTGTTTAGGGTTGGAAGCACTGTGGTGTTCATCCATTTGTGGATAAATTATTTCCTTCTAGTAAAGATTCTTGTGAAAGAAACATTTTGTAATGATTTCACCCTTCAGAATTATTGAAAAATGATCTTTCAACTTTCTAGGTACATATTAATTACTTTATCATCATTTTTATGGTTTAAAGGATCCAACAGTGAATCAAGACTATGATTCATTCCTTTACCATGCTTTTATGATTTAAGTTAAATTGGTGCTGGGAAGTAATAATCAGGACGCGAGTTTCGTCCTATATTCCACTTGCCAGATAGATGTGCCTGCATCTCACTGTAGATATTTGCAACCTTAGTTCAACCTTAGTTCATTCTGTGCCGTGTTACCACGTTCACCACTAGGCTGCTGAGTCCAGACAGTTAAACTTCTAAAACGGATATGTATTTGTAATATGCAAATGTCTGAATATTTCCCGTTGATTTGATATCCATTAAACCTAATTAGTTATTTTTTGATATTGAGAGTTGCGAATGCATACCTCTTTGTCAAAATGAAGGTAATTTTCGCCTACATTATATTCTCTCAAAAAATTTATTTCAGTAGATCACATGCGATATAACATAATTAGTTTTATTTCAGAAAATTGAAAATTCTTTTTGAAAGATCATCTGTATGCAACTTAAACTTAGCCCTAAGCTACATTTTAATAGGCTTTTTCAAATATCTGAATAATTTTAAAAGCCTGTTAAATTTGCATTAGCTTATATATCAGACAGTCAACTAATCATCGCCTGTTACCCATTGTGGAGCATAAGCTGTCGATATGCATTCTCCAACCAACTCTCTCATAAACCTTCATTTCCAGTCCTTCCCAAGTACCAATCATTATTTTCATGTCTGTCTCTAGTTCCCAAGCCAATGTGTTCATTCGTCTTACTCTTTTCCTTTGGCTTTTAGAATTTTGAATCAGTGCTTGTTTTGAGACTCAGTTTGATGGTTTCTTCAGTGTGTGTCATATCAATATCTATCGTCTTTTCCTAATTCCTCCCTCGGCTAGAAGTTAGTTGGTTTATTCTTTGCCACAGAAGGTTGCTGCTCATGGTATCTGACTAACGGATTCGAGGTATCTTACGCAAACAGCTGTTTATAAATACTTGTATCTTTAGGATGATGCTATTTGTAGTTTATGTATACCGGTGATTAAATATTCATTATGTAAGATATTAAATGATACTGCTAATTACTGGTAACTTGCCGGTAACAAATTTATTATTTGATGTTGCTGATTAAGTTTAATACATAGCTTAGATGATCTAATTTAATCTTACAGGACAGTGTTACAACTGTTATAATACAATACGAAGTATTCTAATTCATAACATAATTATTATGTTAATTGAGTGTAAATGAAAAAATGTATCATAAATGATACTACTGAAACAAACTTTACGGATAATCGAGATGTAAAGGAACTACTCTCTATTTACTTAAAGTAGTGTTGGTACCAACAAGAATTAGTGTAAGTGACTAAATAATTCAGTTATATACAAAGGTATATGAGAATGGTGAATAGTCGGAATATGCAAGAAGAGCTTGAAATAATGAATGTGAAAAAGAGTTATTCAGTAAGTTGAACAAACTTACCTGCATATCTTTTACCAAATCGTTGAGGCATAAATTGTCGTCTTATTCGATAACGATCGTATAATTCAGAATCTGTTAGTTTAGAATTGACATAATCTTCTGACGAATCCTCACCATCATATATTGGTAAATTAGCATATTTGTGATAATTAAATTGTGCTAAACAATGACTGGTGCATATTACTAATAAGACGGTAATCTTCAGCATATTTATTGACTTCTTAAAACAAGAATAGAAAATAGAAAATTACAAGTTACTTTCAATCCTTTTGAATTTTTCTGCATGTTATATTTTAAAATGAAACGAATAGTATAGTTAAGATGTATTTGGATCTTTCGGTTGATTTGTCATGAACTAAAATTGATCAGTCTCTGTTGCTATATGTGCAACCTTAGCAGATTGCCTTGATATGGCGATAATATTGCAAGTACAGAAGAGATTTTTTGTACCGACTGTTACGGTATAAGAGTTCTATTCGCTGAGGCATCAAACTGTTGAAACAAGAAACTTGACGATAATCAACGCATGTTTGAAGAATGCATAGTTGTTTACAGACTTTTATTAAGTGAACTGATATAGGTTTTGATAATAGTTGGGAACTGTTATTTGAGTTTACACTTGTTTCTCTTCAAACCGAAATTCAACCTCAAGTTAGTATTTGATTAAAACAGAGGTATTTGAAGTGTATCTAACTTTGTTTACAGTGATGATTATCAATTGTGACTAACTAATATCACACTTTATGCTACATGAGAACAAAAGTGCTTAAATATTTCAGTTCTACTATAGGTCACTCGTAGCTAGAATATTTCAGTGACAATATTGAAAATAGTGAAATAGGATGATGAAGGCTTAAATATCACAATAGACATCACTTTCCTCAAGATCGACTGTAGGCTTCGTCATTAGGTGCACAAAATCTTGTCTGTAGTTTCCTGATGATTTTAGTTGACAATTTAAAATCCATTTTATCAATCGACTTATAACACCAAATACTGAATTACTAGGATTTAACGTTAACTTCATTCATACTGCTTGGTTTTATTGATCATTTGGCTGCAATGTTATAGAGTGACTGACTATTTTTCCCGTAGATAACACCTGGTTTAACCTTCGTGGCATTCCGTAAGACGCATTTTTGATGTTAAATTGTGATTTAGTATATGATATTGACTGAAACATGTTGGTGTTCATGTCGAATGTTATAGGTTATTTTATTATTAGGAATTTCATCGATGGTTGTCACAAATGTCATATTTAGTAACCATGGAATAAAAGCTACTAGATTTACGACTTTTCATTATTCAATAGTACAATATTTACAATCTTTGTGTTAAGAGAAAGTATGAATTTAAGTTACAATTATTTAACATTTCAATAGAATAATTTATCTTTTGAAATATTCTCAAATATATGACTTTGGGTTGACGACGATAAACAGAACACAAAAACTACTAAGTTGATGTGATTTTTTTTGTGAAACCAGAAATAAAGTACTAAGGTTTATCCAAAGGGATCTATTATGGTATCCAAACAGCTGTAAATACAGTAGTGGTTTCTGCCACAAATGTAAATCGGGCGGTTTGAAAATACAAGTTAATATCGAAATCCTCTGTTCTACTGCCAAATGTCTTAAAAGATGTGTCGACAATAACGGAGAACGATGGAGAACAACTATAATTAGTGAATAAAATAACAAAATGTGCAGCGGTGGGCGGTGAAAGTGAAAGCAAGGTAAGCTATAATCTAGAATCCTCAAGGCAAAAGGGAAAGAGGAAGATTAAGGTACATAGTAAACTAGGAAATGGAAGCAGACATGAGAAAAATGAATGCAACTTGGAAGGAACTGGAAAGAAGAGGGCATGACAAAATTGCTAAAGAATATTGTTTGGTAGAGTGTGTTTCACGAGAATTAACAGGCGTTTACTGGTTGATTAGTTTGTACTGTCCGTATAAGCATAAATATGTTTTCAGTCTCGTTGCTTGTATTTCTAACAGAATAATGTTGGATGATTATCACTGAAAACTAGGAAGCACTAAATAACTATTTCGTCCTCATGTGCTACCTCTCAATGATGAACACTCTCAAATCCAACATACAATAGAACTCACGGCTTTCAGATTTCGTAGTGGACATTTATCAGTCTAGGTGGACAGGGGTGCAGTGATGGCATTTTCACTTCCACTAAATTGTAATATAGCACTATGATTATACATTGTCAGTGTTGATAACTGTCTCACTTCCGACATATCTGAACTATACATATCATGCCATCTAATTTGAACTTCAAGAACATCCTGAAGTTAATCAACAGTGAGTTGATTATCATAGTTGAATTAAGGTGGTTTTGAGTTCTAAAGTTTAGTTGATTGTACTTTTCACAAATTACTGGAAGTGGGAATCCTACCATTAAACTCCGTCCGATCCATTTGTACAGAGAATTAAGCTTTCTTTGTAAGACCTGAAAACCCTGTTTTGGATTCACTGATCAAATAAAAGTTATGCATAACTAAGGAATCCAATACCATGATGAAATAGTTATCTAGTAATATTCTTTGATTTTGAAACAGTTCAGTCTATATTACTTTTTGATAAATGAATATCATCTTAAATCATTTTTTTGGTTATTTTGGTTATTTATCTATATATAGAGATTTATTTAATCACCATGACTTACAGTTTATTCATAAAGTAGAGTTTCCATAGTTACTAAATATATTACAATTTCTTCAATCAATTCTTCTAGTAAATGTGTTACAAATCTAATGTACTAAGTGAAATTTTCTTTTTTGCTTTTCATTTTAGATTATGTGCATAATGTACAAGTAAGATTTCATCATAAACTTGTTATCACGGTTTATATTTTTTACTGTTTCCTTTTTGTTTGTTTTTTTTTATTTATAAAATACAAGTTTACCACAGTAACTAATATTTGTGCTAAAAACGAGTTCACGTGACATTTTAATTCATTCTTCAATCTAAATAACTTAATAATTACCTTTTACTACTTGAAATTATTCTTGTTTGAAAACTTATGTGATTAAGAATATATAAATTACAAGATCCTAATTATAGTATCTATGGAACAATGACGCTTATGATATAAATTCATATGATCAATGTGTCATTAAATAACAGTAGTTTATGAATAAAGAGAATGATGTCATCTGTCAATAGATTAAGCGGAAGCATACAATTAAAACAATGTCAAGATAGAATACACCACTTATATATATATATATATATATATATATATATTTATATATATATAGTAATAGAAGAATCTAGTTGTCAAATATACTGAGCTCCCTACGACTAAATTAATTTCATAAGAAGAAATTATGTTTATCTGCAAGAAATATGATGTTAAGTTTGATGTTTTGAAGTTATTCAAGACAGGCAATTATTGAAAATCATGAAAATCTATAAATGATATAACGAAATATTTTTACGAAATGTAAGTAAACTGTACACAGTGAAACTAAAGTTTACGGGTGAACTTGATCGATTACAAATGATTTTGAAGTGTTTTTTTTAAGTAGTGAAAAATCAGTTGTAGAAAAAATGGTAATAGAATATGAGAAATTTAGAATAGGCTTGTATCATCCGGTTGATTTTTAATGGACTGAAACTGGTCAGCCTATGTTGTCATATGTGCATCCTGAGCGGATTGACACTGTATAGCGGTAGTAAACAAGTTATATTTAAGTTGGATTCCACTTGCCAGTCACGATCCAACTTAAATATAATATGAGAAATGATAAAATATTTGGAAACTGTACAGAATATATAACGTTTTTATATGATCGATGAGATTAAGAATGCTGGAAAAGGTTCATTTTTTTAATGGTATAATATAATCGTTAAAGTAAATCATCTATATAACTTCATACCATATTGTTTTTTTAAACTTTATAGAGTTTTAGAAACTCCTTGTGGTGAGATCAGTATAATTCAATAGTTTGTATTTGCAAACCAGTACTTTGGACATAGCTAACTCTTCTAAGTGGCCAGCACTTTCTCCGAAAACCTAGTAAACGTCAATCACTGTGGATGTTACAGAAACTGGAATCTACATGATCCGTATTATAACTGACATAGACTTTTATCATAGTGTTAATCTAGACTCAGAAGAAAAATGTTCATGTTTTAACTTCTTCACTTAACATTCATTACACTACAAAATGACTTAAATGCAAGTGTCAAAACATATATATTTCACTTATATCTAGTTCACAAATACAAGGCGTGACTGTACAGTGTAGTTCTAGATTTTGCAGATAACTAATGATAACATCATTATCAAAATATTCCAATTAAATATTCCAAAGTAGACTGTTTAAATCATTTTCTTAACTTGGATTAGTTTCTTTAATACCACTAAAAAAGTTTGATTTCATTGATGATTTCATTTATGTATCAAGTTGAACGAAACAATAAATCTATCAAAACTTATGTAAGCCAATAGTTAAACTGAAGCTAATATTTTAGACACTCTGATCGTTAAACTGATTCCACGGTATTTGTCACACGAGGACTTCTGTCCTTTCTTAAAGACCGAAATGGTTAGTGTTTGAGACCAGTCAGATGGGATTACGTCCAGTTCCCAAATTCTAGCCAAGATCTCAGTTAATCTCGCTGCTGAGGCTGGACCACCTTCCTTAAATATCTCAGGGGTCAATCCATTAGGTCTTGCTGCTCTCCGTCGCTTTAAGTTTCCTATAGCCTTCTCAACCTCACTGAGACTTATGGGGACCAATGTCAATTTGCCATTCAGATTGTTTGGGGATGGTGGGAAACAGGGATGAAGCCAAAGGCCAGTTGAACTGTTTCCTAAAGTGTTCTGCCCATCGGTCTAATCTTCTGGATTGACAGTGAATAGTGGAACCATCTTTTTCGGAGATAGTTTCACTTACAGTTGGGTTTCTGATACCCATTTCCTTGATAACTCTGAACAGTTGCCTACTGTTACCTATTGCTGCTACCTTTTTCATCTCTTTAGCTTTCGCCACCCACCACTGCTCACGATCATTGCGAAGGCTTTTAGTCAGTTTTGTGCTTAAGTTGCCTTCGTTCCTCATCATGTTCAGAACCAGACGGGATGTGTTGCCGAGCATCTATCAGTTCTGTAGATGCAGCCACTATTTTAGTATTTGTAATGCATGTATCATGCATTATGTTATTACTATATTATAAGTACATGTAAGTGACCAGTTTAATGTCAAGTATACAAACATTAAATGATAATCTAATATATATATAAACTATGCCAGTCCAAGTGAACATCATTACAGTGTATTATCTAGTTTCTAAATCAACGAAACAAAATTTGTAATTAGGTGTTGTAGAGATCGTTTGATTTTAATTTGATAGCACAAATCAGTTAAAATGGATTATTAGGCTGGATTTTGTAAAGATCGATTGTGTATTGAGCTAATTATAACTCTATAAATCATTAGTGAACAATCAATTAGTTGGGACTCATCAACATAAATCAGTTTCTTTGACCAACCAAAACCATTTGACAGCACGGAGAGAAGAACATTATAGAATCTTCTTCGACACTGGTGTACCCGAGAAGATAGTCAATATCACACGGAATTCTTACGATGAACTACACTGCAATATCGTATATCGGGAATAGCCAACGAATTCATTTTAAGTAAAAGTCGGTGTCAGACAAAACTGTATGATCTCACCCTTCTTCTTTCCATTAATGGTTAACTGAATATTGAAAACTGCATCAGCTCAACGGAGTCACGAATTGCTGTGGACAACTTTCATGGAACAAGACAACTTCGACTTTACAGATGACCTAGCTCTTCTATCCCACACGCAATAGTAAATGCTGGTGAAGATTGTTAGTGTAACGGCAACCTCTGCTACCAGCATTAGGCTTCAACATACACATAGGTAAAATATAGATCCTTAGAAGTAAAACGACTCTTAGAATAAAGACCATAAAATTCAGAATAATGAACTTATTCGGATGTTAAATTAATATATTTTTATTAAGGTAGTTGTAGTTTACAACAAACACGTGTGGCCAAGTTTTTGTTACCTCCAATGGTGTATACCAATCTACATGTATGTGCTATTTCACATACATTAAGAGAACAAAAAGTGCAATCAATGTTTACATATGTCAATATATATCGAATGAACTAAGTCAAAAAGGAAAACGCATTTCTACCAGTCTAATTGCTTACCCTTTAATTGATAGTGCTATCGACGTTTCAACAAGCTTTAAAATAATTGGTAAATGAGGAAATCTAAATAGCCTACGTTTTACTGAATCACTTGTTATAAAACGACCCACACTAAATTTATATTATGCGAAAAGAAACTGTAGTTAACTTTAGTGTGTTATAATTTAGTTTTTATGGTTTAGTTATGCAACATTTTCAACACAAAGCTTAATTCTTTTTACTTGAGCTTAGCTCTGTTAATAATTGTTCCTGCTGGTATTTATCTTCTTTATGTAAATTATGTTGCTTAACTTTGTAACTATGTATCTACACTCTTCTCAGTTTTATTCTTTAGAACCTCCTAGTAACTGGTCTATAAATAAACAATTGTGGTAATCATGTTTTACTTTTCATGAATTTGTACTATTCCTATTTGGCTTATATTTGAATGTTAACTTAAGATTTATCAAGTTTCGTCAATATGTAAATTATGTGCATTGTTTATGCATTTTATTGATAAGAAACAGTGGAATGAAATCAGTTCATGTTATCATTATCTTATTAAAACATATACAGAGGAAGAATTGTATAAAATGCTTAAATGAACTCAGAATATACAACTTCAGAAGAATGATGTATTGAGTTATTGATAACAGAAGCGTTATTCCCTTTCAATAGAATATAATGTTCTATTTAGCATATTGTGTCATATAGTTGCAGTCCCAAATGCTTCTACAGATTTTAGTAATTTGTATAGATGCATTTCATATTTAGAAATATTTGGAAAAACTCATTAGTTGTTTTGTACTAATATTTTTTAAAGTGGTTCCTGTGTAAATTAGTATTTAATTTGTTTAATTTGTATTGTGACTGGCAAGTGGAATCCAGGACGCGCGTTTCGTCCTATTTGGAACTCATCGGCTGGATGTACCCGCATCCCAATGTTGATGTTCACAGTGGGATTCGAACTCAGTCCGGTTCGTGTCATACGCCACCGCGTACACCACTAGCTTCAGTCTATAACAAATCAATGGGAATATACAAATTCATTCTACTATTTAATTTGTTGTTTATGTTCGTTAGGGAATGATCTCGTTTGGGCATTATATTACAGATTGATAAAAGTTAGAATTTCATCAATGGATGCTGATCTAATAGGGCTATTTATTAAGCGTTGATATTAGATATTCAAGCTGTTTTGTTTCATCTTCTGATGGAATCGACGGTGTTCAGTGTTAAGATGTCCCATAATTAGTTAGAAAATCTATTTCGCAGTAGTCTCTGGTTTTCGTTGGTAGCAAATCGTCATCAATCTGTGACGATTATAAACAACAAATTATTTTCAATTGATTCTAAGTTTATATATAAAATTAATTGTATGCATTACACAAGTTTAGTATAATATATATATACCATGGAGAATCAGTAAGAAATCTAACTGTTAGTGATAAGAATCCATATTGGCTTTTAGTTGTTTATTAATTTTCTGCCAATACCGAATAAAAGTGAATTGATTAAGTTGAAAATATCAGCCATTGAATGCACACACACCCAATGGTCTAGTAGTTAAAAGTTAACTAAGTAACGTAAACTCAGTAGTCTGATGAGTTTGTAAATACCCAATGTTGATGAATCCCATGCTAGGACAAAACAGTCATCTAGTGTTTCCTAGGTTCTAAACGGTCATCTGAATCGAATTAATGTGGGACATCAAATTCTAAAGTACATCTCATTATCATAGTAATAGTGTTAAATTTTAATTGTTCAATAGTTATGACTGTGTGAAGGAGTTGTATAGAAATTTTAACAATTGTGAATCTTGTTATAAATAAAAAGGTGACATCAAGCAAGTTTTGAATGCATCTGCCTGTCATTCATTTATTCTTAATATACTAATTTAATCATTCTTCTCATTAGCATATACCATCTTGTAGAAAGTAAACTATGTATCTAAAATGTGCTGAAGCAATGTATACAACATGTATGACAAATGAAATTAAACTAAAACCCACTACTAATTTAATTCTCTATTTCATCATACATTAAGTAACTAATTCAAAATTTAACATATTGATTCGTTATTTTACTCATAAGAGGTAGAAGATATTAATGAAAGTAGAAACAAATAAGCTTCACGAAATGTTTTCAGCATTGATCATCTATTCTTTATTAATACACAGGTTCTAGGGCAATTTTACGCATGAAATTGTTTCAGTTGGATTGTGATTGGAAAGCGCAATCCAGGTCGGGCGTTTCATACAATTTAGGACTCGTTGTCTGAATTTACCTACATCCGAATGTTGATGTTCACATCGATATACTACTGCTACATCAAGGCAATTCGCTCAGGATACACATATGGTAGCAAAGACTGACCAGTTTTAAGCGATTAACAAGATCAATGAGAAGATCCTAAAACATTCGAATTATACTTACACATGAAACTAATTGTACAATAATACTGATTTAGTTGCTGATTACACTTTTATTTTTACGTAATCACAACGTAATTTCTCCGATATTGTTACTAACTTAATTTGATGCAAATTAAGTAGTTAGATTATCATTTATCATAAATCTACTACTTAAAAAAAAGATAAAAACTAATTATTTCAAAATAATTTTTAATTTCCGTTTAATAAAACAAAAGTTATGTAAAGAAAAAAAACAGAATAATCTAAACTATGATAGACTAAAGATTAAAAATCTGTTTTTTATAAAGTTTGTTTTTTTTCTTTTTTAATTCAAAATTCATTAATTACTTATTTAAGTAGTCTAGATTGTTATCATGTGATACATACTGTAAGTGAATTTTTGGAGTAGGTATCATTTTTTTTCTTTCAGTTTAGTTGATATCAGATAATTTTTTAAATTTCCGCCAAAAAAATATTTTCTAAAAAAAATGTTATTTTTAATTTTTCTAAGACATCATTGAATTTTTTTTAATATACAAATCAATTTAAGCAGAATCATAAATCACTTGATATTAATTAATTATTAGAGTGAATAAGGAAGTATACTTAAAGTCTATTAATTTGAATATTCAACAAAAGAAAACTTGGACAGTTGTTTTTTGTTCTTTGTAATTGTACTTTAGTCAAAGGTTTAATTTAAATACTTTAGTACTGGGTTTCTATGTGAATTCGAATAGTAATTGAATTAATACAATAGAATATTACAATGGAACTTATTTTAGAACTTTAATTCATAGTAAGTTATTGGTAAGGATTAATGTAGTTATTAGATATTGATTTATTTGTTGCTATGTCTTCAATTATTCATTATATTCATGTACCATTATATAAATATAAAGAATATTTGGGTAATCCACGTTTCATTATTTTTAATACAGAAAACTTTATCTTGTAAAGTGAGAGAAACATGGTAATGGGGATTAATTTTGCCAAAGTTTTGTTACAGATTTTAGTTGTTTTCCATGAGTTTATCACTTCTTCTTATAAATAAACTAACTAAATTCATGTACATCAATTAGTCAAGTTCATTCGAAAGAATAAAGGTTTTCTCTTATAACTAATTAATGCTATGTTCTATTAATATGCAATTGTAATGTGCATGGGTACATTTATCCAATTCCTATTCAACAAAATTCAGATTTCATAGTTTAAAACACTAATGAGGAACTTAGTAAATTAATCTTTTTGGTTGTATCATCACTATATGTTGTCACAAGACAGGTGCTCTTCATCACCATCAGATTTATTTAGTTACGCGTGATACATAAATGTTTGTGAATCTTCATGGAAAAAAATAATTTTGATATCCTGACTAAAATCTTGGTAGACTAGTTAGCACAACCTAAATTTCTAGTGGAAATCTTAAGTAATATTTGTAAGTAATAGCTAAATAAAATAACATTGAAATGACTTAAATTTATAACAAGATCCAATCTAGTACCCTATAAAATCGTGCATTAGCTCTTATAATGTCAGATCTATTTCTATTTTCATCAATCGAAGATTGTTACGGTTGTTTATACAACCTGAAATCAAAAGTTACTAAGAGTTTGGTTTTGTAAAAATGCATAAAGGGAAATAAACAAACATAAATTCGTTTCCTGTTCATCATGGTAAAAATGACTGCCTTAAAAACTGTTGCTTTACATAGCTGTGTAGCATTCATCAAGTCTTCGTTGAGAACAAATAAGAGGCTCAAATTATTTGATGATTCCTTATTCTAATTACAGTTTGTGACTTAATCATTAAACGGATTATAAAAATATCTTGAGGAAGAACATTTGGACGAAAATCCCAATAAGCTATTGTTTTGAATGTGAATAAATGGTGATTTCTTAAAGTACCTTCGAGTAATTCTGTCTTATACTACAAGTACATTAAACAGTTTTGATTTGTTATCTCACTGTACAACAGACGGTCTGAAATAAGCAATATATGTGCTATCGAATTCTAAATTGCTCTTTTAAAAGGTCAAACGTTCTTCATTCAGTCATTAACGTTGATTATATGAACTCCCAGGAAGGTGTATAATGAAGTAATAATTAAGTTCTGTTTTATCCTTGAATCATTATTAGTGAAAGATAACGTATAAAAGATACTTTCAAAACTGAAATTAACTTTACAACCGATTAGTATAATCAGTGATCCGTTACTTTTACTCAATGATAAAACAGCTTGATTTTTATATAAGTATTTTTTTGTCAGGTAGACTTTAAATGGCATCAATTCATAAAGTCTTTGACTAATGCTCTAAACTACGTTGGTAGATGCAGACTGCTTAGTTGGGGTCCGTATGATAATAGCAATGAATGGTTAGAGTCGTTGGGTAATATGGCTTAGAATTAATCACGATGTTGCTGATATATTTACTCTCTATGTTCCTCTGGATCTCTAAATCCGTATTCTTTCACAAACAAGTTTCTACTATTCCCCTTCCCCCTAATGAATTATATTGTTGTATTTAATTTATACATCTGATCTCATCGTGCTTATGTAGTATATCAACTTGAACCAATACGTATATGCATCAGATTCAACGTTGTTCATGATAGATTGTCAAATAACTTCGACGACTCACAAACATTATTTAATTAAAACCCTAATGTCTAATTACATTGATTATTGAAATTAATTATGTTGCCTATATATGGAATAGTTGAAGTTAGGTCAGGACTACCAAGTAGAATTCAGAATGTTCGTTTCGTCCAATTTCGGACTTGTCAACTGAAAGTATCTGGATCCCAGTGTTGATTTTCAGGCAAAGATTTGAACTAAATTTGTTTCGTGTCAAACGCCATCGTCTTCATTACTAAGCTACTGAATCCAGACAGTTACAGTCGTGCAACAGGTATTTGTATATAATTAGAATGCATTTAAATCTTTTCACAGATTTATCATGAACTAAAGCTGATCGGTATCTGTTGCTATATATGCATCCTAGAAGGATTGCTTTGAAATAGCGATAGATCACAAGTATTGTTTAGGTGTCACATCAACACTAGAATTCAATTACATCCAGCTAACGAATCCTGAATAGGATAAAATGCACGTCGTGACTTCCACTTTTCAGACACAATCCAATTCGAACAACATTTGTGATCAATCGCTATATCAACTCAATCTACTCAGGATGCACATATAACAACTGAGATTGATCAGTTTTGGTTCATAACAAATCAATAAGAAGATCTAAATACATACTAATTATGCATAAAGAACAAATTATGTAGACACATACTTATCTAAATATAAATAAAATACACATTGCTAGTTTACTATTCACTATTTTTATCTATACAAATAAATAATTACTGAAGTTATGGTCAATAATCTATCAGTAGTCTAAAAAAAAGAGAAAAAGACTTTTGTTTTGAAAAAAAAACAAACGGATCGTTGATAGCTTTTATGAATGAAGTAACAAGGAACAAGAATGTGACTATTTAATTAAATACGTAAATTATTAATAATATGACAAAATGAAGAGAGGAAAAATGGTTAGAAGTAAAAAAAAAAACAAACAGGAAACATTCAACAGTCTTTTGTACTTATTGTTTATGAACTATTAGTTAAGATAAGTATGAAAGAGATGAGGTAGTAGATTGTTTTTTTTTTGAGATTGATAATTAAATTTTTGTTGTTTGCCAAAAGTTAATTGGGTTTAGTTACTATTGTAAAACTAATGAACATTGAAATTAGAATAAGCTTGTATATTACCGTTGATTTGTAATGGATTTAAACTGGTTAGACTCTGTTGACATATATGCATTATGAGCGGATCGCCTCTATATAGCGATAGTACACAAGTTATATTTAAGTTAGATTGTGACTGGCAATTGAAATCCACGACGTGTGTTTTGTCCTATTTGAGACTCATCGGCTAGATGAATATCTGTTTCATTCTAGTATGGTGATGTTTAGTGGTGAATACACTTGATTTAGTAAAGGGAATCAATTCCAAAAGTTTTAGATCATGTAAAGATTGCTTAACCATTAGTATAATCTGTTAATGAGTTTATTTTTTCAAGTTGATAAAGTTTAAATGACTTTGAAGATAAAAACTATTTGTATAGATGAAAATGAATGCATCTAATGTAATTTAGGTTTACAACAATCATTCATTTGGTTCAGATTTTACATTAAATCTTCACAATACTTCATTAATGAATATTCTATGAAAGATTTACGGATATATAAATCATGTATATTGTTCTTTAAATGTGTATACAGTAAAAACAAATTGTCTAAGCTTAATTTCATCATAGATCTAAGTCCACTTAAAAGATACTTAAATTTATGGATCATCCGATAATTGTTCTATCTTATATTGTAAATTGTTATAAATCTGTTAGAATGACTTTATTGGTCACCTCAATTCGAAACTACCGGTCTACCTCATCGTTATTACGACTGTTCAAGATGTAACTTAATAGTTCATACTTTTAACTTTTGATTAAGTCAGATCAAAGTTCGACAACTTTACAATTTGATCTATGAATAATTCCTCCATTCATCAACATAACTCATTTATTTGTGATCAACAAAAGTATATGCTATGCTTTCAGTTAACAACATCATAAATGCCATTAAATACCACTTACTACAACGAAAAATGAATACGTTTCTTATAACCCTACATGTGATAATAATTGAATTTCTGACATTTTACAACCTTATACAAATCACTTATTAAAGATTATAAGAAAACAAACATTTTGTTCAGTAAAGTGATCTCTTGTTAGTGATTTCGTTGCCATAGTTACACAATCGTATGTGTATGTATAGTGATAGTAAAATATGATAACAATTGGTAAGACACGACAACAAAATGATAAAAAGCATAAGTTAAAATAATAACCACGAATAATTGAACTTAGTAACAAAAACCAAAATTACATAATCTTTTTCTTATTTAAATAAATATAGTAAAGAATGGAATCCACAAATTCATGTTAATTAAATAACAATATAGAAATTTTAGAATAAATAAGGAGATTGAGTTAAAAAGATAAATTACACAAATGTATGCAATTGTGTAACTTTGAAAATGAGATCAATTAAAGGCGATCACTTCACTGTAACGAAATCTTTGTTTGTTTGTTTTTTTTCATCTTTCGTACTTCATTAAATTTTCGATTAGGAATTACATAGTAGGATTACCTTAGCAACTAAATCCTATGTTATTACTTTTAGTAAAATTTCTTTTAGAAACCTAATTATTAAATTACATCTAACTAATAACAATCCTTAAAGATAATAATAGTCTAAGACAAAAAAAGTAACTACTTAAAAACCATATAAGTTATACATTTAACTTACCAAAATAGTAATACTTTGAATAAAAGAAACTAATCACTTTTATATTGTAGAATAATTGAATAATTCACTTTTCAGTATTTATTGTAAATGAACTGATTACATAATAATAATAATAGTAATAATCTGTAATAGTATCTACTTAATTATTGGTTTATAATACATTAATGAAACTAGAAAATTGTCACATTCTCATTGGTTAGAAATATTGTTTGTTTTTTTTTCAAAATTCTAATAAAAGAAAATATTTTTTTTCAAAAAATTTCATAATTCATCAACATAATAAAATGTAAACAAAAAAAATTATTAATGAATTTCAATTTGCAATCCTCTTCAGAATATGCAATAATAATAATAATAATAATAATAATAATAATAATAATAATAATAATAATAGTTTATTCTCAGGTAGCATTTTGTACATGAGAGCATACCAGTTTACAGGCATGATCAGAATGATATAGATTGTTTTTAACAGGGATTATATAGAGAGTCATTGTTATGAAAATCATGCTATATGAAGATATTAATTATTATTTATAAAGCTAACTGTAACAAGGTCCAGAGTTTGCAGTGCCTAGGTATTAGAGATGTGTTATGTATTGTAGAATACTTCCAGAAAGCAACCGCGCGTTTTTCGACTGTGGCGCTGTAATCGTAGAAAATGGCTGTGGGTAAGCAGAATAGACCATAGAGACTATCTAGAAACGGGAAAAGGCTGAGTACTTGATATTAGGTTAAAAAAGCCAATTTATGTGGGTTGGTCTTGAACGGTGAGTTATCGATGCATTAATTACGTTCTTAACCATCGTTTGGAGTAAGTCGCTTAAAGGAGAACAATTCCATAGGAGAGCAGATCACAAACTCGGGTCGACAGTAATATAGAAGAATATATGGAATAGAAAGAATATAAACGAATTTTAATTAGTGGGAGCAAAATAATCAGTATTAAACCAGAATTTTCTTTTCATCGCTTTTTTTTAGTCACTATGTAGTGTTTGTAGTTTTAGAGCCTTAATAAGCCATTGATGGTTGATTCAACGTTGAGTGGTAAGTCGTCAATGATTTTGTATAAGTCTATAGATTCTACGTATGTGGTGATCAGTCGTTTGAACCTTAGAATAGAGTCAGTAGTGCGAATATTTTGTGGTAGCTTATTCCAGCGTTTGCTGTAGAGTACGATAAAGAACTTACAGCGTTGTTGTGCTTGGTATTTATTGATAAGTAATGTTGCCTAGTAGTTTCCAAGATCGTATCTAGGCGTTTGGTTCCATTGGGGAGAGAAGGCTGAGAATGATATTCAGGTGATAATTTTATAGAACAATATTAAGTTATGTCGTAGTCGGCGATGATACAGGGGTTCTAAAGAAAGTGTTTTACATCTAGGCGTGTAGTTCATGTTGCTGTTAGTTCCTAGAATTCAATGTGTAAAACTTCTTTGTACGCTTTCTATACGTGTCCTGTCTATGCTATTCATGCTCAAGGAGATAAATGAGCAGTACTTGAGTGTAGGTCTTACACATATCATAAACAAAGTAAGTTTAGCCTCCCTTGTGAAGAAGTTCTTACGAAGAAAGCCTGTTAATTTTCTAGTTTTTCAGACTATAGAGGAGGTGTGCTCTGTTAACTTCAAGTTACCTAAATATTTGATGCCCAAGTCGCTTGTTGATTGGAGTATTTGGACTTTAGACCCATTTAGATAAAACGTGAACTGGGGGTTATGTTTGCCTATGTGCATGAATCCACATTTACTATGGTTAAGTGGTAGTTGCCGCTTTTGGCTCCAGGCAGTTAGGCTATCGAGGTCCTTTTGAATTAGAGTCATGCCGGTGTATAGCTATATACTATCTTGAGATCATCCTCATATCAATACGGTCGACCATGTTTTATAGCGTTTATTATGTCATTTATGTAAATAATGTACTACTCATTATTATGTAATTTAGGTTTTATATTTAAAAATTTCATTCAACATTGTTTTCTAGTAAACATGAAATATTCAATCAGTTCAGATTGCTTCAAAGAATGGCTAGATATCAGATTGTAATGATTGTGTGAAGATAAAATGGTATCCAGTTTATTTGAATGAATTTGTATGTTCTTATTGATTTGTTATAGACATTGGGATGCAGGTACATCCAGATGACAAGTCCCAAATAAGGCGAAACGCCTGTTCTACATTCCACTTGCCAGTCACAATTCAAATTAAGTGATATCCAGTTTAGTTATTTATACTCGTCAGTACACTTCTGTGGAGTATCATATGACAACAAAATAGCTCTATAGTACTCTCTGATTTTCAGTAGTATCTAACCACTAACAATCTGTGACTAGTAAAATTAAACGAACTTAATTGTCTAGTACACTTTCTTCATGTGTTAAATAAAATAACGTTAAATTTTTATGATTATACTAACTAGACATTGTTTTTAAAAAGAAACGGTTTTCAATATTCTTTAAGCTGTTTTTGGTTATTAGGTAAAATAAATTGATTTAATTGTATTCATCACTTTATTTCTTGTGCGTACTTCTGAAATCTAGGGAGCACTGCTAGATAAATGTTTTATCGAAGACGTTTCAAAGTTCTGGTGAAAAGTTGCGACTGATTGAGTTCAGACATATTGAAGAAGAGAGATTGTCGTACTATATAAAAAATTAATGGAAGGGAGAATTTTACCATTGAATACCGGCCGTGTCAGTGTTGAAGCTGATTAAACATTCTCCGTATCTCCTGAGTAATCTAAGTTGAATTTCCTGTCGAAATCGTAAATAGACACTTTGAGGACTAATACGAAACAGCTGTTCAGCAGTTTTGTCTGATTTTCAACGATACCTAACCGACATCATTCTGTGACTGAGATATAAAAAGAAATCCAAATGGAACTTTGAATGTAGACATTTGTTGGAAGCCAGCACATGCTAATCGTTAAAGTGATTTCATTTCAATATATTCATCCAGTTAAAAGAACTTTCTAGCTTGAGATTCATTAGGAAGAGCTACCAAACTTATTGTATCAGAAGATGGATACGAAAAATTTAAAAATATAATTAACAACTTGCAATTTAACAATTTTCACATGATTATTTTTACAAATATACTGAAAGTAAATGAGCTGTATAATAAAATGTCATAGACTGATCCAGTCATTCTACCTTATCACCAAGACACGACAGAAGAATTGAGATCAATTTTAAAACAACATGAAATTTAAACGTTCTACATAACGACCAACACGGTCAAGGTGCTTTGGTTAGAGTAAATGAAAAGATTCTATTCACCTGTACATAAAACTGTGTTTACGGGGCTAGGTTGCGTTGATTGTGATGCCTTCCGTATTAGTAAGTTTTCTTGAAAAAAGTATGAAAGATAATCACATAATTTAGAAACGTTTTTCTAATTATAAAGAAAGGTGAGTAGGTGACGCATTTCGTGTTATGGTGAACCATACTGCATTTAATCAAAAGGAAAGTCTTATTATTCGTCCAAATTGAGCTACTTATCGAAACTACTACAACTACGTTATTTAAAATTTCTAACATGTTTAGCAAACATACCAATTATCGCCCTTCTCCCCAATTCACATACCATATTTTTCACATCTACTGACAGTTAAAAAGCACACAAACACAGAAATATGTTTTTATGTGAAATATCTTGACCTATTTTGGTATGATCACAACAGTTTTCAGACTTGTAATCTGTTTGTACTAAATACTTTGGTTTTGATTTGTTCGTTTGTATTCATTATTCACTGAAAAAGCGGCTTACACTAAGTCATAGAAGTTAGGAATTTCAATACCTCTTCATCGATATATGCAAAATGTACTAATTACTTCTATGAACTCATTAAATTTACAAAATATCACTATTTGCTCGTTACAATCAAATCACTCACTGGATAACTAAACATTGAAACAAAGATCACGTAGACTAATTTCAAACATACATGGAAATTACATATAAAATATACTTTTAAATATGTAGTTGAACTAGCTTTATACTTAATGTCGAAGAACATCTCCTCAAATTCAAATGTAATAGACTATTCGAAAAAACCAACGAAGAAAGTAGGCTAATATTCAAAGAAAAAAAAATTTGAGAAAACGTATGATAAATTGAGAAGAAACATATTTTCTTAGTTGCTTTATCATGAGACCACAACACTGACATCTTTGGTTTACAATAAGGGAATAATATCCAACGTGTCATGATGTTACATAATAACAGTGATTATAATGTTTTTAATATTTTGAATTGTTTGAGTACGTGCTTATAGAAGAAATATTGAATGATTAAAGAAAGAGTGATAATAATAAGACATGATAATTTAATTAATATTTTACATCTGCTATATCGATAGTACATTGATTATACTAAATAATAAGGAAAAAAAAGATATTGTCAATCAATGCCTGTTACCCCAAGCAGAGCATAGGCCGCCGACCAGTATTCTCCGACCGACTCTGTCCTGAGCTTTCCTTTTTAGCTCCTCTCAAATGCTCTTCATTCTCTTCATTTCTGTCTCCAATTCTCGAAAGTGTATTCTTGCGTTTCCCCCTTTTCCTTCAACCTGTCAGAATTCCATGCTAATGTTTGTCTTGTAACAAAATTTGGTGGTTTCCTCAGTGTGTGTCTTATCCACCTGCAGCTTTTTTTCCTAACTCTTTCCTCAGCTGGAAGCTGGTTGATTTGTTCTCAGCCACAGAAGGTTGTTGTTGATGGTATCTGGCCAACTGATTCGAAGTATTTTATACAGACGATTGTTTTATAAATACTCGTATCTTCTGAAGGATGCTATTCATAGTTCACCAAGTTTCAGAAAAAGATATTCTACTTAGGTACAATATAATAATATTCATTCATCATTAATATTTACTTAGAAAAGGAACAAAATAATAACATTCCATTCGAATATGTTTTAATAACAAGTAGATCAAAGCATCAGATATAAAAATAAGAAGAATATACACAAAATTCTTCACCCAACATTACACACACTTTCATAATTCTGTAGCAATCAGATACAAAAGAAACACTGTGAACATTTAGACTCATCATACTAAATTAATACACTCCTGGTGATACTAATGACGAGGTTTTAATATTCACAATCTACTTAACAGTATTGTCGACCCAGTCGAATTCATCAACAAATAATTTTGTGGAGCTAGTTACATTGGACACACAATTCTACAAGTTCGTCGCTGTATTTTTAAACCCCCTACCCGGTTTAGTTAAAAAAAGTCATTTTGGAATAGTTGTTGCCTTGATTCTAAGGTAATTGTTAGTGTTATGTCGGACAACTAAAGAAGAGTGAAAGACTTCCATAACTGTGTTTCAGAGAACTAACTCATTTATTCTGGTGGTTATTAGTGTAAACATTACACTTCTATTATTGTTACGTTCCTCTTACTCTATCTTCTCGTTTAGCATATTTACTGTTATTATATTGTCTCTTATTATGGACTACAGTTGATCACTTGTTACAAGTTGTCCCTGTTCATTACCACTATTTCCTTTGTTCTGTATTAATGTTAGTTTCCTAGTTGGTTCACTGTGTGGTCTGATTTTGTATGTATATAAAGGCATGACTGAAATATAATTCGACCCGATTCGATCCTGTCTGTTTGGCTTATCAATCGTTGTTTTTTTTCTTTATTCCGGCTTGAGGACTGGTAGTTCCTGGGCAGACGCGTCTGTACAGTGATTAGCCATTATCAAGTACATTGTGTATTTTCACAATACATAACAATTGTCGAGGCTTAAAGTGAATACAACTTACGCAGTCATAGGTCACAAATAGTAAAACATAACACTTTGACACTGGACATTTTGTAGATTTTAATGCAGCCAGAAAAATTATTCTTTGTTATTTTTTGTTATATGCCACGTAGTTTACAAAGTCGTCATTCGCACGCAGCCAAAGCTATTGGTATTCATACTCAAAACTTGAATCTTTGCTTAAAACAACAAGTCGTGTAATTACTTTCCTTACTTTAGCCATCTCCATAAGTTTCATATCCCTCCTTGAGTTTTGTTTATAAAATCACATTTCTTATAATCTGTATTCTTTCATAATCGTTAATTACAGTCTCTGTATCTTTAAATTTACGTAACTCATCTTGTTAATTGATCTGCCGTTAAAATGCTTTACAGTTTCTCTTATTAAGTAACATGTAACCAAACAAGCTGCATATTAACTGCTAATTACTGTAAATACGTTACCTGTTTTTCTCAAGCTGCTTATTCAACATTATTTTGTAATCGTTTTGTTAACATCATACGTTTAACAATCACCAATTTTCTTTGTTTGTGACGCTTTATAATATCAAACTTCATACCGATTCTCCCAGTATTTTATGTTGTACGTTTTGATCAACACGAGTATTCGTATCTACTAGACGTTAAGTAAATACAGAAATCAGTCTATTTAATAGTCTTTACTTCATAAAACAAGTTAATTTTAAAGTTAGTCAAACGCTTAGACCCCATTCCTGTCTCCACAAAGCCACTTCAATTCAATTACACTAATCAGCACACTAATAACTAACTTTAAGATGTTCTTCAAGTTCTAGTTGGAAATAGCGACTGGTGGAGTTCAAATATGTCAAGATAGTTATCACTAATGACGATGAATAATTGTCACACTATCACAAGCTGATAGATGCGGAAATTCTTTCATTGAAAGCTAGTATTCACCAAATGACCTGAAGGTTCAATTTACTGGTTGATTCTAGTGTACGCACTATCATGGTGTCCCATACTAGAACGAACAAGCCATTTATCATTGCTCTATGGTTTTCAGTGGTATCCAGCTGACAACATTATGTGGCATATACAAACAACCAATCCAAATTAAATTTCATTCTCTACAAAACCACCTCAATTCACTTAAAATAAGTTGAATATGGTAGCTTTACCACAATTCAGACATGATAGTGAATAGTGAATGATTGCACCCTTGAATTTTATATTCTTCTGCCGTTATATCTATATTATTCATCGAGAAATTTTTTCCATTGTGAACCACTATATATATTTCAAGTTGGAGAGTATTAATCATTTTATTGAAGAAATCTGTAAGAATTGAGGTAAGTGCAAACTCTACCATTGAATGATAGCCCAGTAATACGGAAGGTTATTCGTTTGCTAAAGTGAAGTTTTTGAGGCGACATCTTGAATGCTCACCGCTATGGTGTCACTTACTAGGATAAAACAGCTATCTACTGCTCCCTAGTTTCTAATGGTGTCCAACAAATATCAGTCTGTCGTGAGTTCATCAACTAAAAGCATATTCCAAATAGATAAAGGTCACAATAAAATATACTAAAGTTCTCTTTCCTTTTTGTTAATCATTTGATCAATACCTGTTACACCTGGTAGGGCATGAGCCTCCGACCAGCATTCTCCAACCAACTCTGTCCTGAGCTTTCCTTACCAGTTCTTGCCAAGTGCTATCCATTCTTCTCATATCTGCTTCCGTTTCCCCAACAAATGTATTCCTTTATCTTCCTCTTTTTCTTCGGCCTTGGAGATTCCAAGTTAGTGCTTATTTTGTGATGTAGTTTGATGATTTCTGTTTTATACACGCCCTCTCATCTTCTTTTTCTAATTTCTCCTTCGGTTAGAAACTGTTCGGTTTATTTTCTGCATCAGAAGATTGTCTTTTATGTTATCCGCCCAACATAACCGAAGTAACAGACAGCTGTTTATACATAAGTGTATCTTTCGAAGGATGCTTTCTTTCTTTGATAAAATGAAGAAAAAAACTATCAAATTTTAATCACTGTAACCAATACGACTGATCAATCATTTTAGATTAGATACTTAAAGTATCTGTATTAAATGTTTACATACCTACAGTACTTTGTTTTATCGTTTAGTTTAGTGAAATTAAGCAAATTGTATAAATACTAGTCATACAGTTCTCCTCTTCTTTCACCCTCCCCCTCCACAATTATTCTTAGTTACTTCATATTAGAATGTAGATTAAGTTATATAGGAACAAAACGTTTCTAATTAGTTAATTACTTTTCTCTGTTAATGAATATAGATAAGTAAGGTATATTAGTTGAAGTACTAGACTAGATAAAGTGTTACTGTCGTATACATCTATAGAAAGTTCAAAAACATGATAGATATACATCTTGTATAAATTAAATCTCATGAATTAACTTTTTGTAGTTTTTTAACTTTAAAATATATAAATATACTTTAGAAAAGTTAATAATTTCTGAAGTTTTATATAGACTACTTATAAAGTGTTATAATGAAGAAAAAAACTATCAGTAGTTTAATAAAATTTAATGAAAAGTATAGTTTTCATTTGTATACAAAAATGAAAATAATTAATAAATTGCATAAACCAACTGATTAACTGAATGGTTAAATGAAAGGTACTTTGTTTAATTACTTCATACAAGATCTTTGAATTGGTAAAATGTACCTACGTGTTGAACTAGTAATTAAGTAATCTGTGATTATTTACCGTGTATAGTTTTATGTATACGATTTTATATTATATCATTTATTCATTTCAATGTTGACAGAGACATTCTGTAAGACAGGAAGTTTCGTGTCGATCGAATGTCTTCAGTCATCATTTGAATATGGCTATATGCGAACCATAAGTTAACAGTCTACAAGGAAGAAAAGTGAACAAAACAACTATAAGTAAACGTTCACTAAGATAATCTAGAATCACTCATGTGTGAAATCTAAACTTGTATCTAACTATGTCGTTTATGCCTTACAGTTTTATTCATCAGAAGCTGATTTCTCTAACTTACACTAATGTCTATGAATACTTTGCATACATCGATGAGTTTTAATAGTAATTTTAAATCTGAATGTTTCGAGATGTTCTTTCATAAAAATTTTCAAACTTGGCTATAACGTCAATCATAAATAACAAATAAAAAGCCTTAATATATAACATTTTGCGTTTAGTTCTATCAGTCTTAAATAGCATGATTTTATTCCATTTAATGTTGGCTTTACTACAAGAAGTACTATGATGTTACGTTACTAAGGAATTATAATACAGTCCTTTATTTAAAAAAATATATGCTTTTATTAGCACAAGTAAGCAAAGTGTTGTTGCCAATTATTACCTTGCAATAGCTGATTGCTTTCAAATACCAGTTATAAATCACCATTTTTTTTAAAATCAGTTGATTACAAAACTTTGTCAACACCGAGAAGCAAGTCAATGTGACTTGCTATTTATCAAGACTTGAACAGCTTAACTTTCTTTTGTAGCAGGAAACTTACTTATCTCCGACATAAGATAGATCGGTAACCGTCTGCAACCTGAATAGATGAACATGTTTCTTCATGCTTCTGGAAATTGTTATTGTTCACTTACTTCTTAACAATCATGTTCACTTTAAGTATACAACAATATGATAATAATTTCTTTATAGTAAACCACAATGCATTCCAGAAGTAACCAAAAGTTAAATAATTAGTAGGTTAATTTCAATAGTAAACACCTAGATAAAGTATTCATTGATATATTGTCTTTACTGTCAGCTAATCTTAGTTTTATACCTGCTAGTAACTAATATACAATTTAAAGTAATCCAAATTGTGAAAGCGATTGCCTGATTAATCAGTACTTAAGAAAGCTCTAACCTAGAACATTGTACTCTAATGACAATTGATTATTATAAAATATGGTCATCATGCATCAACATACGTCAATATACATGGTACAATACAATGGAAAACGAATAAGTGACATGCAGTGGCGTTTATATGAAGTTTACTAACTTCTATTCAGTTAGCTACGAGAAGGTCAGATCATAAATCAAGTAACAGTACGGTAAAGATTATTAGTGATGAAAAATATTGAAATCTAACAAAATTCATACAACTGCCTAAAATTAATGTGAATTCCTTGTAGTCAATTGACAAACTTGAAGAAACTAAAGAAGAAGAAGGGCAAAGAAACTTATTTTAGTACAACTTTAACTTAAACGCAACTGTCTTATCGACATTCAGCTGAAGATTTAAGACTTCACTAACCAGGACATAACTTGAAATGGGGATAATCATCATATACAAAACAGTATTATTTAATGCAACTAAGTATAGACAGGTACCCTTTTCATTATACATTGCCCTGTGTCTGCTAAGACAACTATAATGATAGAACAAAAGGAAGAATCTGACTTTGGTTTAATGAATAGATTTCAAGGAATCTCCGATAAAGTAAAATGAAGAACTGTGGTAGCGACATTTAACGTATCTCTTTAACATAGGTCAAGAAACGGATACTTTAAAAGGAGTCAATAAATGATCATCTATTTCACTTTTAAAATTTCCTAAAGCTGCAGTGATGACTTATCAGTAACTAGATCTCTCTGTCCAGAAAGGATCAAAAGTGATTTTTTTCCCTTCATAGGAATACTAACTTTCTTTTGTTACATCAGTTAACCTTTTTCAATCTTTTTATTCACTTCAGTTACACCACTTTGATCTCATCCTTACAATAGGCTGCTCTCAACACACCTATGACTTGCATCCATTCTTCCCGTCATTACAAACAATTCAAATATTCGACCAATATTTTGTATTGGAACTTCTGACTGCCAAGTATATCAGTTCGTAACAGTCAGTATTATGCTCTATTAACTTTACCTGACCCATCAGATGAGAAAAACTTGTGTTACAGGTTTAGAGTTAAGATCAGGAATCTAAGTAGTTATTCAGATTCAGATAAGGGTGAGTTTATTTATGTAATAATTCTAATGTTTACACTGAATGTATGACTCAGATGTCGCCACCCCATTTATAGATGAATTTCTCTCAGTTTACCTAGAATTTCTAGAGAGGTTCATAATACAATAAACCATATCTCACTTCCTTAATGATGTTAAAGTAATGATTGTTTATTAAATAAACCTTTAACTGTTTTAAAATTTTCATTCTGTATTTGTCACTTCTTCATGATACAGAAAAAAACTATCTCTTGAAATCAATTCAAGAATGATGCCAGTCTCTATCTTAATTGGTTATTTTTATCATATTTGTCAATGTTATGCATCGTAATAACTAGATAATGATAGATTTTGCTTAGATCTTAATGAAGTATGAACTATCCATCATATTATTTTGTATTCCGCTTAGGAAGTTAACAGCCGCTATCATAAATTTGATTGACTTACTAACAGTATTTCATTTGATCTATAAAAGAGTATAAATGGAATCCCAATGAAATCATTACAGCTTTACATCTGTTGTTGAATGTTAAAAATTGGTAATTCTAGCAGAAATATATTACTCATACATTATAGTGTAGAATTCATATTTCATACTTATATAGCTTAATAGTTCTTCAACCATCTCATAATAACCGACAATTTTAATATGGAAAAAAGAATTAGGTCAAAGTGAAAAATGTCATTTATCGCAATAAACTTTGTGTTATAAGTAGTAAATTATTAAGTAATAAAAAGTTAATTAAAGAAAAGTATTACTAATAAATACTACTATTATTTTTAGTTGATGAATTCATCAAAGATTGATGTTGGTAGGGTACCATTAAGAACCAAAGAGCACTCAACAATTGTTTCATCTTAGTTATGGATTCTTTAACAGCTGGCATCTTTGACTATCACTGATGATAATGGATGATTGTCAAGCTATGTCACAAATTTATGAAAGTGAGAATTCTACTGTTGTATTCGGCCCATTGTTGTAGAGAGTTAGGCGTTTGCTTACTTCAAAACCCCGGGGGTGGAATCTACAGTTCTCACTGTAGAGAAGTCGCATACTAGGACAAAAAAACTGTTCAGTGCCCCCTAGTTCTCAATGGTACATTATCATTCTCAATCTGTGATGAATTCCTCAACGTAAACTTAATACCAATCTCGATAAACCACCTCAATTCAACCTACTATAATTCGTCACTAATGAGAATTGTAAAAGTTATCTACCCAGAAAATATTAACGGTTAACATTTTTATTTAAATTAAGTATACTGTTATTCTATCTCTTATCTGTAACAGATTATTCATTTTGGTAGTTCACAAAGTCGTTGTACGCTTACATTTATTTAAGTATCTAGTCTAATAGTGCTTTGCTACTTCGTTTAAGAACTGAAGTTTCTATCTGAAAAAACAGTGACAACTTCAAAATCATACCACATTCAGTCTAATTTACCTGTTACTATAAATACAAAACATACACTTCTGTCAGATTAGAAAAAATGCATTTCAACTAATCTAAACTTTTTCATCTTTTAATAGTACTGTAGACGTCACTTATATACTTTATCAAATACATCCATAAGTTTACATCCTGAAGTTAGTCACTAATCGGCTGATTATCGTAATTAAATAGAGATGGTTGATTATGGAAAGATTGGTGCACACTGCTGAGGAGTTCCACACTAGAGCGAAACAGCTGTCCACTGCTCCCTTGTTTTCATTGTTACCCTGCCAACATCAATCTGTGACAAAATGAATCAACTAAATTACTAATTTGTTACTCAAAATGCAATTATTAAATCAAATCGTTAATCAGTCTCCTGGCACTTGTTCTTCCTTCCAAATTCTTATGAAAAGAATGTAGAGTAAATTTGATTTTGCATCTATATCTAACTTGAGTGCCTCAGCTGGTATATTGACTGGCCCTGCTGACTCGCCATTCTTGATTTGTCAAATGGCCATTTCGATTTATTCGACTGTTGGTGGGTTGATGTTTATGAGCAGAACCGTGGCTGCTGATTCGATGACTGGTGGGTTCAGTGGGGCTGGTCTATTCAAGAGTTCTTCGAAGTGTTCTACTCACCAGTTTCATTGTTCGCAGTGATTGATTTGCCATCCTTGTTCTTGATCGGCCGTTCTGGTTTACTGAATTTCCCAGCTAGCTTCTTCGTTATATCGTAAAGGTGTCATATGTTTCCTATCCTTGCAGCTTTTTCCGCCGTCATTGCTAGGTTCTCGTTTATCCGACCTAATGCCCATCTTCACTTGCTTGCTGACTTCTGTGTATACGGCCTGTGCATTGGCTTTCTCCGTTCTTGTCTGGCTGTTATTAATTGTTATCATTTTGCTCCTTCTTTCTTGGATTTTTTCAAGAGGACGTAAAAATATCCATTCTTCATGGTGTTGTTCCATACAAACCAGAACCTCCCGACATGTTGAAGTTATTGTTTCTTTAATTTCTTTCCGAACGTTCTCCATATTAGTTCCAGCTTTTTCTAGTAGATCATGAATGCTTGGAACTTATTGTTCAGAGTTATGTTGAGTTCTTTGCGTTTGTTAGTATCCCGGAGAAGGGTTGTGTTAAACTTTTGTAATACCGCTGCTCCAGTTGTCCAGTGCTTCTTCAGCTTCAGTTTTATTTTAACCACCACCAGATAATGATCTGAAGCTATATCAGCTTTTCTCCTTGTTCTTACGTCTTTCATAGTCCTTCTAAACTTCTTATTGATGCAGATGTGGTCGATTTGATTCTCTGTAATGTGGTCCGGTAAAACTCATGTAGTTATGTGTATACGTTTGTGGGAGAATACGGTGCCACCTATAATCATTTTGTTGAAGGCACATAGGTTAGTAAACCTTACACCGTTTTCATTTTTTTCTTCCAGTCCATGTCGTCCTGTGATGTCTTCGTATCCAGTGTTGTCCATTTCAACCTTGGCGTGTAGGTCTACCATCAGAATGGTTAGGTCCTTGGCTGAACATTTATCGATGGTTGACTGCAGCCACACATGTAACTGAACTTTGTCGTCTTCGTAGATGTCATTGGTGGGTGCATAGCACTGGGCATCATTCGTTGTAATTCCCTGTTTCATTTATTATAATCCTCTCTCTTGAAGAATCTTTTTATGATCCTAGGTCCCTGAAGTTCCCATCCTATAGGGCTTTCCATGCTTCTTGGGACAATATTAGTGCTACTCCTTGTGTATGTGAGGTATTTTTTTCTTCGCAGTCAGAGTTAAAAAGAACTTCTCCTGAGGATAATTTTTGCTGTCCAGCTTGTAACCAATGGGTTTCACTTATTTCAAGTATCCTTCAAGTATCTTTTTTACAGCTATTTTTATGCTCATCCCTGTCTTCCACATCGTGTGGTCATTTCACGTACCTATATTGATTGTCGCTTTGGTTGTTATTAGGGATATCGACCTCTTGGCTTCCGAAGAAATTCAGCCTTCCCCATGAGGCATCATAACTCTTCGAAATGAAGATCTTCCGCATCCCAGGGCAGAGTTAAAATGTTTACAAGGATTTTACTGATTAGCGTTTTTTAGTAAGATTGTTGTTTTACACGATGCGGTTCCTAACCCCATATCCAATCCTTCTCCTATATCCGGACATGGGAATCCTAGGAAACTTTAAGGCGGAGTTACTTGCTAACGATAATTCAACTTAATTTATCAATCCAAATCATCTATTCAAAGTATTTAAAAAAATAAATAAATTTCCACTATCATTATTCGCTTTAAAATAGGTTGTTGCTTTTTTTAATTATTACATGACATTACTACTATTAATTTAAAGTGATAGGTCATTATCATTATGTTGAAATAGTTAACTTATTATTAACAAGAAATTAAACATAAATTCATTCATTAAAACAAAATCATTCTAATTATCTCTAGTCAATAAACAACAGTCATATATCAAAGTTAATAAGGTCATTCAAAAAGGCAATAAAATGATTTTTTTTTAAATGACCGATTACATTTGTAAATTTATTCTATGCATTAACTGTGATAAACTTGTATGTGTGTGTGTGTGTGTGAATGTACACTTCTTGTGTACAGATCAAATGTTGATTCTTTAAATCATTAGTCTATTATTATGTGAATTTCATCTAGACGAGGATAATGTGCAACTTTTTGTGAATTGATTTTTTCTAATTCTGTCAAGCATTATATACCAACAACATACCAATAAACCATGACAACAAAATATTCTTATATTATTAAACCTAATTTCACGAATTGATGTGAATTAGACAACCACTGATCACCTGGAAGCACTGGACAACTGCTTTGTCCTAGTATGGAACTTTAAGCAGTGCGCATCCACGACCACATCAGGGACCGAACCCAGGACCCTCTGGCTCCGCGACGAACGCTTTACCATTGAACCACTGAGTCGGCTCTTAACGGTTGATATTTTTAATTTTGTTAATTCGTGATACGTTCGCCCGATGGTTGCCTGATTCAGATCAATTCGTAATATCAGGATTAACAAGTTAACTATCGCCACAACCCCGCAATTCCTCTTATTTTAAAATTAAGTAATATATTTTTAATAAACTAATGAGTAGAAAGTGAATTTTCCGATGTTTCGTGATTTTATGTAAGCCGCTTTTCCAGAGAATAAAAATAACTGAAATACATAAACATAATACAATAGAACAAATCGAAATCAAGAAGATTGGTACAATCCAATTATTAGTCTGAAAGTGTCGAAGTTATATCAATCTGAATCACAGTATTTCACAATGAACTATGTTGGTGTATTTTTGGTACGTTTGTTAATTGTCTGTGTGTATAACTAATATGGTGTGTGGGGTGATAAAAATTTTTCCATAACCGATGTTTAATCTACGAGAAATTCGATATATTTAATTTTCGGTGTATGGGTAAATAGGCCATGTTCGATGAATGATAAGTCTTTCCTTTCTATTAAATATAGTGGGGTTCAACAAAATATGAAATGTTTCAGCTACATGCTTCTCTTTCTTGTTTGAAAAACCTTTTTAGAAGATTTTCATATTGTTTAAAAATTCCCTTGTATATCAAAGACAAAGACGCTTGAACGAAGAATATTCTTCTTTTCGAGAAATGCTCATCAGGTTCTACATTTATTAGTTCAAAAATATTGGTCACAAAAATAGCCAGTTCTGAGGGAGATACAACATCATTTATATATCAAGGATAATTGGATACAAACATATTCTGTTCAGGTTATTTGTAAAATACGATTGTTAATGTTGGAATAATCATTATCATGTAACATGTCAGATTTAAACAACAATTGAAATAAACAAGATTATTAATCAAATGTGTGTATAGGTATCTCTGTGTGTAGGTAACATGGGAGATGGGGTGGTAACAAAAATGCCATTAGATCAAGTGCCTGTATAGGTAGCCTGAATTCTACTTAAAATGAAATCGAATAGGTAAGAATTTGTAAAATGGAGTGAATGATAATCAAAATGAGTCGAATAGTAACAATACTAATGGAAAGAATAACAACCAGTTCATTTGTTCGGTGTGAAAATGTTACAAAGTAGATACAGTAAACAGAGAAGATTGAGTGATGTTCAAATTCACTCTGTGTACCCAGATTAATAATAATAATAATAATAATAATAATAATAATAATAATAATAATAATAATAAAATTTATATCCAATTATCCTTCATGTCTAAATGATGTTGTATCTGCCTGTGAACTGTCGATTTTTGTGACTAATAATTTTAAACTAACAAATGTCGAACCAGATCAACATTTATCGAAAAGAATATCCTTCATTCAAACGTCTTTGATTTTGATATTATTAATGTGGGTTTTGTAGTTGTTATAAATAGCATCCATAGATATTGCCGATTTAATTTGCAACCTCTTGAGCTATGCAGGATTACTGGGAGGTCGTTTCATGTAGCTATCATATTATTTCTAACGAGTCATGATTTCTCGAGAAGAATCACCAATGTAGAAGGTGTCATAATTGACACAACCTAATCTATAGACGCAGTTTTGAGTGTGTGTCGGGGTGGGGGTGAAGAAGATCTTTTCTTTTTTTTTTACCAAAGCACCTCGAACCGTGTTAGTTGTTCTGTTGAACGTTCGAATTCTGTGTAGAGTTAGAATTCTTTGCTGCTGTTTTATGACATTACGGTAGAACTACAGCACTAATCCGTAACATTGCGTTTAACTTATTATTGTTAATTTATAATACATCAATTATGCGTAAGTATTTATTTATGTATCTGATCAAAACATATTGTTATAACAACTTAATGCAGACTCATTAATGTGATTTACGAGATAGATACTCACATCCAAAGTAAATACATCAAACCATAATTCAACTGTTTATGTTAGCATGTTCTAAGAAACCTAAGTATTTAATTATATACAGTGATTTGGATTAATTTAATATGATCACATGTGATTTACCAGTTAAAATATGTGAAATCAAACATTGAAAATTAAATATTCTAAAATGGACATTGATCATTTTGTTTAACTCTGTCATAATGAATGGTGAATACTCTCATTAAGATTCATTTAGGTTGTCAATTTCTTTACCATATATTTTGCCTGTTCATAGAAGTAATACACTTTTCACAAGATCACTTTCACACAATCATTAAATTTTAATAGAGTCAAAAAAAATTACACTTTACTCTATGACATCAGATAATATACTGACTACTTTTATATGCAATCAGAAAGTGTGGATTTAATGAAAGCCAATAAACCCGATAGACTTGCAATATGACTAATTACTTATACAATCGAATTAAGAGGAATTTGTATCTTCCGATTGACTTGTTATAGACTGAAGCTGGTCAGTCTTAGTCGCTATTTATGAATTCTGAGCTCACTGCCTCAAAATAACGATCATTCACAAGTATTATTTAAGTTGGATGGTGACTGGCAAGTATGACTGTCTGGACTCAGTAGTCTAGTGGTGGACGCGGTGGCGTTCGACACTAAACGGACTGAGTTTGAATCCCACTAACGCAGGTAAATCTAGCCGACAAGTCGCAAATAGGATGAAACGTGCGTCCTAGATTTCACTTGTCAGTCACAATTTAACTTAAGTCATTGTGTTTTTGGTAAAATCATCAACAGCATCACATACACCATACCTAGACAAATTTTTAAGAACTTCATCTAATTCTTGTGAATAATAACAAACTCTCACAGTATACGATCCAGTAACTAGTTTACTTGGAATAAGTTTATTTCTCCTAAAGCTTTATCCAAATAAATTGTTTTGAAATATTTCTAAAATGTAAAGTAGTTGAAAACCAATGAAATTCGACAATGGTCTCTTCATCAAAGTGAAATATAACTGCATGGATGTTTGCTGACCTCTAAAGACTCTCATATTAGGAAAAAGCTGCTATCTAATAGTCCTATCTAGTTTTTGCAGTGATACTTAATTTGTGATGAATACTAACAACAAATTAATTACCAACTTGCATAACAACCATTTCAAATCAAACATTGAAAAGGATTAAATTAATGATCTATTTGCTTTCACGATTAGCTATAATTTAAGGATGAGATTACCTCACATAGCTTGTCACTAGTTAGCTGATATCTAGTTACAATTGGCGGTTGTGGAGATAGTTGATTGTCACTCCTGATATCATGAATTGATGTTAACTATCTCCACAACCCTTCCAATTGTAACTAAAATATCAGCTCACTAGTCACTACCTTCTTGAGGTAATTCCTGGAGTCCTAGTGTGAAGACGTGACCGGTGAAGTTTAACTGTGTTGATTGTGAGGCAGCTACCCACCGAGGACAATGGGTGAGGTGGCGCAAACGTATCACGAATTGACTGAATTGGAAATATCAACCGTTAGGATCCAGCTCAGTGGTCCAATGGTAAAGCGTTCGTCAAAGGGTCCTGGGTTCGGCACTCGATATGGTCGTGGATGAGCACTGCTGAAAAGTTCCATACTAGGACGAGGCAGCTGTCCAGTGCTTCCAGGTGATCAATGGTTGTCTGTTTCAGATTAATTCATGATATCAGGATTGACAAGTTAACTATCTCCACATTTCCCCAATTATAAGATATTTGTTATTTGGCTAGTTGAAATGAACTATGTAATGCTATCAGTTTTGCATAGATTGTATGTTTTACAAATAAGTCTAGAAGACTACATTAGAAAAACTTGTTGAAATTTGTTGTTATTATCGATATCCTGTATAGAATTAAGAAAATTATTTCTCTCAAAATTAGAATTGAATGTATCTGTTAACTTCAATTTCCCTATAATCAAATATTTAGACATAGAATTAATAATGTCACTTAAATGTTATGAAAGGTTGCGTAGATAATCGGTTGCTGGATACATTCCACCTATCAGTAAATTATAGATATTACTTAAAACTGAATGTAGTATTGATTACGTAATGCTGAAAAACTTATAAAATATGTTAATCAGATATTCCAATCGGTTACTTGTTATTTATTTCATATGAGTTAAGTGGATTATACTGTCCTTATTGGTGATAAATAATTACTTAGATATAAGTAAATTTATTTACAATTTGAGGTGATTTTGATAAGATCGGTTTGTGATTAGTTATTTATACCTATTAGAGATTGACTGAGTACTTTCAAAAATTACATAGCACTTGATTGTTATTCCCTCCTAGTATTAAACTTCTTAGCATATCATATTATCGGCCTAAACTAAAAGTAGGGCAGCCTTTCCTAAGTAGTGGGAGAAATACAGTTTTGAATACATGTTCAATATTTCCAGCTTAAGATATATAATGAAATATATGATTGATTCACATTCTGAATACTGAACATAGTATATTAAACCAACTAATTGATATGTTTCAAATGAAGGTATGAGTTATGAAGTTTCATATCAGAGATCGACTAGCTGAAGGATAAAAAATAATAAATCATTGATTCGATCTCATACAAGATTCAAGTAATGCTCACAAGCATCAAGTGTCTTGTTTAACTATTGACCTTTAGAATTCTCTGTAGACATTCATTAGTTTACATATACCAATTTAATTCACATGATAACTTATACAATCAGAGACTACAGTGATTACAATTAAATAATGTAATTTAATTGTAATTGATAAAATATAATAGTAATGATTAGACTTATATGTTAACTTAATTAAACGAATTCGAATAAGTGTTTTGCACTCATAATTTCATATTATTATCATGAAAACAACTGTTTTATGCTCTATCAAGCGTATAGTAACTATTACTATAGATTACAAAAATACTACAGCATATTCATGCATTTTTTAAAGTATTTACATTTAACTCTTCTAGTATAATTTGGATTGGCGCCATAACAATTATTGAAAATTGAACTAAATTTTAAAACATGTATATCAACTTGTTATGTATAAAATACAATATTTCATTTGTATACTTTGTTTTTTTAACAATAAATAATACAATTGAAGTTGGAGTCGGGTATAAAGTTTAGTTGATTGGATTCATACTCTAACAACATTATTCTGTGATGAATTCAATCAACAAAAGATAAATAATGTATGAATAAGTTTTGTTATCGTTATTATTTATTCTAAATTGCAACAAGTAACAAGGATATATTTTAAGCTAATAATTTAGTTGTTTAATAAGATCATTTAGCGGCTAGAATACAATATAGAAATAAGCAGATGCGGTAAGTAAATGACCGCTTAGAATTTCTCAATCAACCAATGCCAAACTCTCTGAGTTTGTTATAAGAATGCTTAGCATGTATATATATATATATATATATATATATATATATATATATATAGTATTTAAGATTACGATGTAGATGAATAAAAGGAATTCTGGTGACAGAAATATGATTTTGTTTAAGGTTTTAGATCGCGAAATATGATTTTTGTTGAGAATTGTCAGCGGGCGGAACTCTTCACCTCAATACGTAGTTGTAGCTCCACCTGTCAACATATTCAAAATGAATTTCGATAAACTAACACACTTATCTCCAGGATAAATGCAGACATTCTAGACTTTTATCATAATCACAATGAAACTAAAACAAGTCCAGTGACCCAGAAGATTTGTGTCAAATTATATAATGGTAAGTAAAATATTGTGATAAATATGTGAGAAACACGGAGCTGTGGAACAATTTGTCCAAAATTTTCCCTGGACTTACATTACGCTTTACTCAGTTTCACTGTAGTACTGAATTTAAACTCTGTAATACTGTTGCGGGCTAAGGCTAGAAACAGTATTTTTCATATGGGCTAATATTAGCAATAACAATTTCATCAGAATCCTAGATTCAATTATAATTCCCGATTCCTATTACCAACATTAATCCATATTTTAAGTGATTTTTACAATATTAAGTTCAAGTCGTATTCTTGAATTTAAGTTCAGTCACACTATAAAGCTGAGTAGAATGTAGTGTAATCCCGGAAGTGTTATTTAGAGTTATGCATTTGTCATAAGGTTAGGAATTAAAGTTACAATCAGAGTTGTCACCCAACTGATACAGTAATTACAGTTTACAAATATTTATATTGTTACTTAGGAATAGGTTTTCCAATTGCTAGTAAAATACGACTCATCATATTATGATTTATCTACAGAAACCCTGAATAAAACAAGATCTATAGTGGGAACCATATATATATATATATATATATATATATATATATATATATATATATATATATATATATATATATATATATATATTGTTATGGGTTGGAAGCACTGCGGTTTACATCCATCTGTAGATATACTATTGACTTCTGGTAAAGTGTTTCATGATTAATGCATATAGTATTTGGTCTCTCTTCACAGTTATTGAAAAAATAACATTACAGCTTTTCATTTACATAGATGAATTTTTTATAATCGTTTCTATGGCTTAACAGAGTACTATCAAGGTACAGCAACTGATTTATTTATCATGAAAACATTTATATCCCTTGTGATATAATTGCTTATTTCTCGATAAACAATCTAGTTATACATGTTGTCTTTTGACTGGTTTAAAGTAGTAAACGATGACTGAACGATTGATAAATTGAGCGCAGACATTTCAAGTATCACGTTTGCTTATTCCTATACTGTACTCCAGCCTATTTGGTTAACATGATTTATAGTGCCGAACAATGGGGTGTTAAAAGTGTAATCACTATTCATTGAGATATTGATTTCATGGTTAAAGAGTATAAGTCGATCAAGCATGACGTTAGTGGAACACGTTGAAAGCGATTCAGTGAAACATCATTACAGCAGGAGTTACTACTTTTTGGTTATGTGAAGCTAGTAAAGGTAGGTGAGCATAAGACTCGACGAAAGAAGTTTGCGAGAGAGAATCATAAAGACTGAATGTATAATTAGCCGCCTTGATAAAAGAGACATGTGACAGTGTAGATCTTTGGCATTTGAGTCAAAAGTACTTTAGTAAAATATTTTCAGAGTATTCTTGATGGGAATGTCTACATTACTCTCTATAACTAAGAAGTATATATTACCTGAAAAGACTAACTATGCAAACGACAAGAAGCAGTGCAAATACTTAAAAATATATGGTTACCAGAATAAGATGGTTATGAATGAGAAATATTTTACTGACCCCACTAATGGAGGGTATGCCAAAGTTATCTAGGCCCAACTTGGAAACTGTTTACATCCCTAAATGGCTTCTCTAAAGGAATCCAAGAATATGGGTAAGTTTCTATAACAAACGTATTATCATTTCCACACCGTGTTACCTAATGATTATATGAAGTCTAATGATGTAATTAGGACAGTTTTTATTTTATTTGTTTCGTAATGCCAAACAGTTAATCCTGTTTCACTTCTTTTGACTGATTAATGGTTTCAGTGTACCACTTATAAGTTTCGGTTGCTTGTTGTTTTGTTATACCAACTGGCCACTTTTTTATCCAGTGGATCATCTGTGTTGTGTGTTTATGTCAATAAAGTACTATATGTGTTCTTTTTATAAGGAACTGTTCAATATTGTTTGTCTTGTAAACTATCTCTGTGTTGAGACAATGCACATATAGTAACAGAGACTGATCAATTTCAATCCATAATAAATTGACGGGAAGACCCAAACATATTCTAATTATACTAATCAGTACTGATGAAGTAATGCCGTTTATCTATCAAAACTGTTGACCAACGTTAGAAATTAGTGAGATCTAACAGGCTTTATTCTAATACACTGTAGATTTGTCGCAAGAACAGAATAATTTTTCTAAGTATAATTTAAGCAAAAACTGTGTGAATACCTTTTTCATAAGAAAACTAGTACAGCAGTTTCATTTTATTAAATTAAATCGAGTAAATGTACAATAAAGAATTTTTGACAATCGAAGTACAAAATCTATTTACATACTTTATAGATACGTTATAATCACCTTCAATAACCATAATAGCAGGATGGAAATCTTAAAAATTGATCATTTATTGTGTGGTCACTTATTTTGTACATTCAGCTTCATTACAATGATCTGATAACTGGAATTATTCACTCTTTGCATTCGTTATGTATCCTAAATAATTATCTGAGATCAAAAGCAAACTGTACAATTGTTTACTTTTGATTAAAGGGCTATATATTTAGTAAACAGTAAGATCATAAACTAGACGTCATTATCTGTTAGGTAACACTGTCGATGAAAAACTTTTGTTCAATGATAAGTATGACAACCTGGTGAGAATGATGTTTGAATAGTGTGTCCTAAAGTAAATAAGATACGCACTTAAGCACAAAGTAATCAATACTCACTAAACAAGCTTGTATACTCGATAGTGTTACTTGGATTGTATTAATTTAAACCAGTCGATATTTAAAGGTCTGTTTTATTGACGAAAAGTATGCTACGTAAAACTTTTCAGAAACATCCAGGCACTTAGATTGGTGACTAGATCGAACCTTGATTTATAGATTTTGATTAGCACTAAATAGTTTACTACTTAGTTGTTGTTTAATGTAGAAGACTCAGTAAAACAATACATCAGTCGTGGCTTTAACATTTCAACAGAAGTAGGCCTGTCAGGAATATTGGAATCTTATAAGAGGAATCACTTCTCTTCAAAGTTCCAACTAGCATAAGACCTTGACTCGGAGAGTTTACTGACAGTCAGCAACCACTTGACAAACAAAAGGTTATAACCTATTTATTCATGAACTCCTAAGTCTTTAGTTGATTAAGCATATAATAATAACAAATTGACTGTTTGTAACAAATTGTTAATGAAAACACTCTGTTAAATAAGACATTTTGACTGTGGAGGTGTTTGTTTATTTTATAGAACTTCTTCTCATACACATAAACACACACACACACTTTCACCAATTCCAGTATGCTTAGTAATCATAACAAAAACATGATCATTAAAACAGGATTTTAATTAATAAAAACATCATATTTCTATTGTTATTCTTAGATAAAAAGTAATCAAATGAACTAGGTTCATCTGTTTTCTTTATGTCTTTATTTATGCTTTACTTTGATTTACTTGAATACAAATCGTATACAAATCATCATAAAACTTTAGTCAGCTATGTTGACATGGCAACAATTCAGAAAAATAATTAAAATAAAAAGTAGTTGCACAAAATCTTAATCTCACAGTTCTATTTATGGAAATAAATTCAAAAAAATGGCAGTAAATAAAACTTTTTAAATCTTAATTTAATTTAGAAATATCTTCTTTTTATATTCTAATTTATCACCTTGTTTGTTTTTTTGAAATGCCTTTTTTATCGTTTAAAAAATTTTACGTTTTATAAAAGAAAAGTCATTGAATAATGAAGATTATTTTTTAAGAAAATTTTTTTCAGGTTCTCTTATTTCTGATTATAGCAGTTACCTTGATATGGTGATGAGACGTGACTATTGTAAGGACTCGGAAGAGGTATATTGGCTGGATCATATGTTCCTCTAGGTTTTACTATGCAAAGCTGATCTGTTTGAGGGCGGTAAGACTAAAAACAGTAACTTAAAGTCTGAGGGTGATGTTGTACTGCAGACTGTAGATGCGTGTGACAAATGTAAAGATTTTCGCTCGAACAACCAGAATATTAAGCTATGCTACATTCACATAACGAATAAATGTGGTACGAGAAGAACACCTTACAAATGTCACACTTCAAAATACCCACAAAATTCTGTCTCCGGCAGTGAGGCCTTTTAATAAGCGGAGCTAACACTTTGAAAACTTCATATAAGATAAACCTGTGTGATCAGCTTCAAGCTGTTGTTCCTTTGGCCCTAAGATCACGTTTTCAGACCAATAAGACCGACATTAACCCAGGATACCTCTCAAGTTCCTCGAGAAGTAATATTCTCCCAAGACGAAGGCAGCCAGGAAGTGACAGCTGCCTTCACACCTCCCATACGAGATCATCTTGTTTGAAATTCTACAATCATAAAACCTAAATCTTCAGTAAAAATTAACTCTTTCATCTAATATCACATGCATGTTTTGCTTACTAATTATTTTATTTCAATTTTCATATAACCATGCGTAAGTTGACATTGCATGTATATATTATTTTAACATTGACAATCCTAAATTCATATTCAATTTTTATTTCGAACTTTCGATATTTATTTGGGATCATTATTTATTGATCTTAGGAGAACTCATCAAAAACAGCATTTTTCTCGCTCTACATTTCAAGTAAACTATCGTTAAGATATATAATGCAACTATGCTTTGATGAAAACACTTTATACCTTATCAATAGTGAACTCACCAAAAAATTTGCACAAATTTGCATAACAATAACTAGACAAGCTATTCTAATATATAAAGTAAAAAATGTCATGTGACTTTCTGCTTTCTGTACATGTTAATTTCACAGTTAAACTTTTCACATAATTTTTAAATTGATGCCCGAGGCAGCTGTTCTATTGTAGCAGACCTATAAACAAAGTTATCGACAACTGCTTTCAAGAACCTGTTGATGTTTAGATGTGGTCGGTATTTTGCTTCAGTACTTAATCGGAAAATGTCACCAGTCACTCATAACCTTCTGGCTAGTAACTTGAAGGCTAAATACTTACCACCAGCCTTAAAAGTATAAGAATCATTTTTGAAGCAATTGTGAGCACATAATGCTAAGGATTTCTAAGCTAGTATAAAACAGTGATTGGAACATTTAAGGATATGAAGACTGGTGACGCAGTTTCAAATTCCACAAAAAAATTAGCTCACTCGAGATATGAAATATGCCTTCCTGATTCATGCTAACTGGCACGAAACATAGACTCAATGTCACTTGTTAGCCATCTCCAGATGTTTTATATCAAAATTGATGCATATGACTAGGGTCTACATATTGATTTTTTTCGACGAGCCCATTAGAAAAGCGAAATGAATTGAAGGTATTTATCATAAAACTACATTACACAACTAATAATTTGTTTGCGACATAAATTCAGAACAAAATATCTGAAAGCGCAAATAGATTTTTAAGTTTTTTGTTATCTGCAAGCAAACACTAGATCAAGATTTATAATAAATATAATGAGTGCATATTAGTAGTTACTAGCACTTAAAAAACCATTATAATAAAAAGTAAACACAATTAACACTGAAAATATTGGGCACCTATTTCGAGGAAATAATTATACTTCATTCATTCTCTTCATTGCTTCCAAAAATCCAGACCTTAATAATGCACCAAATTCCACGCAATTTAATTTTTGATCTTCCTCCAGGCTTATGGAATCCAGTAAAAGAGTAACTTCTTCTTTAGTAATTTTGTCAAATATTTTAGACATTCGAAATGCTATTTCATCGGAATCCAAGTGCCCATCTCCATTACGGTCAAGAATTCTGAAAAGCAGATTTGTTTGTTAACTAGTTACTGAATCATTAAATGGAAGATTGTACATATAGGTATTAGTAAAGTGTCATAATACAGATCTGTGTGACTGCAAATTTTATGGCATATAAAAACGGGTATATCTGTTCAGCGCAAACGATCAATAAAATATCTACGTATAGTGTATTCCTCGAAAAACAATTCAGAATTTACAACTGCTGTTTAAAACTACTACTCACACCGACCATAAATCGATAAAGACAAATGTTTTTCACCATGATTACATGAATAAAAGTCATATGATATTGCTAAGTTACTCAAGATCCAATGCCACAAATGCACATATATCCCAAATTAATGTACCCTGGTTTAACATCTCGAAACCACCTTTGCTACTCTTGAAACCCCCTAATAAGTCAGCGATGTATACTAATCGAAAACGTTCGTAGTTTTAAGTTCTTTCACCACTAATAAACGCTAAAAGCACTTCAAATCCAGCTAATATAAAAGTTCAACGTGAGCACCATGCCTATAATAGTGACATCCACTGCACAGATCTCATGTAGTAATCACTCACCGTATCTTCATCAATATCTCTGCTAAGTAAAAGCCAGCAACCTCCAATTTCTATTACAGGCTTTACATACACTTAAAAGCTTAATCCCTTCAATAATGACATTTTAGACTACGTGAACACGACCTTGTTTAAAATTGTGTTCATCAAAGCATGGTTTTACTCAACAAAGTATCAAACATCGGAACACCAGTCCTAATCACTAGGCCATCATTTTCACCAGTAACAGAAACGTGTTTTTTAGTACTAGATGTTGATACACGCATAAGTGGGTGTTTACTCCATTTCACTAATCGACATAATCGAAAGTATGAAGGATACATGATACACATTCATAAAATACGATTGTAAAGTGAATAGAATAAAACCCATAAGACACTTAACTCACTGTGTCTCACAGTACATTTATAAGTGATGAAACTTGCAGCAGAAGACATGCTGCATACAGTTTTCACAGGCATATAGGATGTTGATAGTTTGGCTTCAAAGTACCTTAACGAATTACTGAGAAGTTCGCATACTGCCCTGGTGGCATTGTATATCTTGCCTTAATGAATAAAAAATAGGAAATTATTTGGCCTCTACATACGTTTACTCCAAAGTACAGTCAAACTTTTTATTTTAGTATTATGTTTGAGTTTACTAAAATCTTTGTTTCCAGTGTTCTTGTAGTGGGACATTTTAACAGACTTTGTTTCCCAAATTTAGTACAGAGAAAAAACAATAGAACTAGACTATCAAAATGAGAGTTTTAAAAGTTTGGTGTGTTGCTTTTTGCAAGAAATAAGAGTTTATTTTCAAAAGGCTTAAATATTTCTGAGGGTATCGTAGTATCCAAACATGATAAAACAATTTTATAGAAAATAGTTAATAAATCCTATGCCTTGTCAACAGTGAAGAAGCTGTTCTAATCGAAACAATTCACCGGTTACACCGGAAGCTTCCAGGGTGTGTGCTTATAATATTGGGTTTCTATGATATATAAGTATTTATTATGTGCTATGTTTGGTGGGAAAGTGGAATTAGGATGAAAACAAAAACTATACTTTGATCACTAGTTAACTGTTATTTACTCGATAAGCATAACGCTGTAGCATAATATCTAATCAAAAATATTGCTGCAATGTGTAATTTGTATGATCTACTGCTTTCAGAAAAATACTATTCTCTGGCAACGGCTATGCCATCGCATCGTCTTTGGCTGCTGTATTATCACACAATTAAAGTATGGATGACCGATTTCAATAGCTATCACTTTATAATAAGTTTTTAAGATTACAGCGTACAAAAACAGATTTCAAAGTGCTGCGTCCATTTCCATCAATGAGTAAAGTGCCCTGAACACACAACCTGAAAGCGTCATATATTTAGTGCCTCACATTATAAAACATAGTTAATCAGGGGTTATGTTTTGTGTGTTTTATTCTATTTCTTTCACAATTGTATCATTATAAACGCATATTATGTATCTCTTACACCTTTGGTTATCTTGAGCAGTGCGACGAAAAAAATATCCATCAATATTATGCTAGCATCAAAGTCTAAAGATGGAAACCATGTTGAAGCAGTGACCTTGCTAAGTGCAGCCAATTACAATGTGGTTAATTTTAACTTCATAAATAATGAGTATTTTATAGCAAAACAAGAATCATTCTTCTGCAACATAACATCTTTCTGCATCCTTCAGGTTTGTAACTTTGAATTTTGACAAAGATTTATAGGCTGGACATGAAGTAGATACTCTAAACAGTGCAAAATTGGGTAGTAATGATATAAAAATGTCTCAAATATAACCTCTCAGGGGTAGATAAATTGGGTAAAGTGAAGGGTCGGGAGGAGCATTTCCATAAAAACAAGAAATATGAGGAAACATTTGGTTTGATATAAGAATACCAACCGCAGAAACTTTAACGTGTCGTATACTATCTTTAACCGAAATAATTATACACCAGTATCTATCCAATATTTTTATTCTCCTCAGTTATAACCTCAAAACATTCTTTTTAATTTGCAGTGACGAAAAATTTTACTATTCTTATAAATGAGTATGAGGTTGGAGACAAACAATATTTAATTAGTGGCAGCTAAACCGAAACCTACCAGGTCAATCACTGTAAACCTGTGTGAATTTTTAATAGTTAGTGACAGCTCCTCAACCCTCTATCTGCATTATTTAAAATTTATTTAGTCGTCATCATGTGATATGTAAAAGCATACAATTGGGCTGCATTATTATGCTCCAGAGTAGAATTGTAATTCACATGACAAGACTCGGATTAAAATTCGGAACTAAATTTGGCTAATTCTTTCTCATTTGAAGTCGAAATAGTCAACTTTAAAATGTATTGCGGAAACTTAATTCATTCACGAAGCTGGTGTTTAATTATATTCCGAAACTGCCACTGTGAATAAAACTACATATACGTATATATGGTGCCATCATGATGGCACTACAATATTTCAGCAGCCAGTATGCTAAACATTCAGTATAAATTTTGTTCCCTTAATAGACATATAAACATTTAAAATTATTATTGAAAAAAGAAATGCCAACCTAAACAGTGTCCTCACAGGTTGGTTATCATCAAGATTGTCTAGAGAACGACCCACAAGTTCAATAAATAACGGGAGCCTTATAAATACTTCGCCGTCAGACAAACTTCCCACAACATTCTGTTATAAATCCGAACGACGTTATACATATATTGCATTACCGAAATACTACTTTCATTAACACCTATACCAAGTTTTGTTAGGAGGTTAGATATGTCATCAACACCCAGAAGCCCATCACCATCTTTGTCAATGTGTCTAAATGCTTGAGATAGCTCTGTGTAGAAAATGTCTAATAGTACATCTTTAGACACCATTCAAGTACGAAAAAGATTTAATACTATAGCAATCAAGGTCATACGCAATTTTCTAAAATTCAATATCCTCATAATATAACATCACAATATCAAATCAACATGGAATATATAAATTCCTTATTTTCCGACTCAAATGCGTTGGTATGCATTACTGACTTATTTGAAGGAAAAAGACGATTAATATGCGACTGATATAACATTCTTATAATTAGAATATAAAAATATCATGCTTCGATACATTTATGTATCGACTGCAAAATGACTTATATTTTAAGGCTATACACATATTTGATTCATAAATGTTTTGTGGCTTGCTATTATTGCTTAAATGTTTCCTTAATTTAGCCTGCTTATCAAAAATCGAAGGTAAATTAAAACGGCTGGAAATATATATCAGGTTACCGCCTCAAATAGTGGCAAGCAATCAGAACCATGAACTTAAAAAAGATTTACGCAAACTCTCTGAAACTTATACACAATTCTAGTTGTTGTTCTTCATTCTGTCATCTAGTCAGTTTGTTTCAGATAGTTTTTTTCCACCGATGATTGGTTGATCTAAGTGCCTAATCGCTGGCTAATTATACTGTTTGCTTGTTTACTTTCTGAATTAGCTGCCTTATGAGATTAATGCTGAGATCGGTTTATGCATATATGGCGATTGACGCCCTTGACGTATAACCTAGTATATAATCAAGTTAGGTTTATCGTACAACCAAAGCAACTGCTAGCAACTGAACACACCTTTTTCAAATGGGAAGAAATCAGAAGGCAGTGAAGGATGGAAGAGAAGTTATATTTGATAGTGAATAGATCGTTAACGAAAAAGTAATATCTAGGCCGGCGAACTAGAGAGAGATGCTTCCTGTGGTGCGTCATATCGTTATCTGGTGATGATGCGTGACCGAGCGCCTTCAACTAGTCGTGTTCGTTAAAACAAACACGGTCAGCTTCGTTGTCGAGAGCCTATGCAACTAATTATTTTGGTGATTATTTACCACTACATTCTAGTTGCCATGAAGTCTAACCCATTTATTTATATTTAGTTCGGATTGTGAAAGTTAATTTTACCCAAATTCTGACTTTACGAGTTGGGATTTTGGGTTGGAGTTACCTTGACACAAATATAAATTAGTGTTACTTACTTTCCGATGGCGGGGTGTAACTCAGTTTAGAAATCCGCATAGGCATTGCCGGCTGTCATTCTGGTTAGGTTGCACTAAATGGCATTTTAAGCTGCAGGAAAATTACTAAATGCGTGGTATTTGCAATATTTGCGTATTTATTTGTAAAAGGAGTTATATCATGGATATAATGATGATGCTTTCTTGAAGTTTCGATCTATTTAGCTTTTAACTATTTCCAAAATCAGTCGGTCTTTACAAGTTGCGTTAATGTTTCCACGTTGGTTGCATATTTTTGTGTAGTTAGCCGTTGTTTATAGCCATGATCCTCATGGAACACTGTTGCGATGTTGATCTTGTTTATGTCGACTTCAACAACATGGATATTGGAACAAGAAAAATAGATGCTGTTGCCTGAAGTTATCAGTGTTATTCATAAAACGATGAAAAATTTATTGTAGCGGGAATTGTGGCTTATTATTCTTTATTGTGTCAAGCATCTACTGCTTATTTTCTTTCATTATTGTGAGTAGACCAAGATCAGTCAACACTGTTTAATAAGTAAATGTCTTTCTAATCATATGATACAAATAAATTTTTCTGGTGATTTGTAGTTTTCAGTAAATGCATAACTTAGGAATGTTATACCAAGTTGTCCCTCGTTAGATTTTTTTGATGTTATGTACGCGGAAGCCAATTTAAAAATAAGAGGCAGACTTAAAAGAGTACTAATGGATATGTAGAAACTTAGGTTGACTAGTTAAGAGTTGACTCCAAAACTTAAGCATACACAAAAATATTAAAGCTCGAGTATTCATTTACTTCCTTACTCTTTATAGGAACTATATTTCCTATTATTTTATATTGAATGTTGAGAAGCATTGTGTGTTCGAATGACTAAGATCCCGATATACTGTCTCCTGTCCACGATACTGAAATAAAGACCTATTACCAAATATTCTGGTTTCTTCTGTTAAATAGAACGGAAGGTACCTAGGGGCTAAATTGGTGAGCTCTGTATTGAAAACTATTTTTAGTTTTTTTATCTACGTAAAATAAGCCTTCTTCTTTTACAGTAATTAAGATTACGTATTTATATACTTTTCATACATAGTATTTCACTTTTATCGCTAGGTACTGCTATAAGACTCATTGTTCCCCGTTTTTATTACATTATTATATTGTTCGTATAACACGTCAGACTTAATCCCAACCAAAAGCCTAGAGGATTTTTCATTGGTAGACACTGTTATGACTACGAAAGTCCGACTCCCAGAATTCGATCATAGTGATCCTGAGTTGTGGTTGGCTCAGCTTCAGCATTATTTCACGAGACACAATATTAAATCTGAAGGAGTTTGCTACCGAGACCTATGTTCAATCCTACCCTCTTCAGTAGCCAAAGAAATCCGAGACACGATTTCAACTCCACCAACACCAAAACCATACACAATCCTAAGACGAGAAATAATGAATCATCTATCATTATCAGATGAACAAAGAATCCGAAGACTTTTCCAAGGAGAAACATTTGGTTAAAGGTCACCGTCACAGTTTTTGCGTCATCTTCAAGCCTTAGTGGGTGACAACATAGTGGGTGTAGCAGTCCTAAAACAAGGATGGATACAAGCTCTACCATGCTACGTTCAACACTGTTTGGACGCACAAGATCCTGACACCTCTCTATCTCATTTAGTACGGATCGCGGACCGGATAATGGAAAAAGGTCCCCTAACCGCATCACGTATGATACATCGTACTCAAAAAGAAGAATCAGCAAATGATCCAATCATAGCACAACTCATTGCGCGTGTTACAATTCTCACAGAGGCTGTCAGCCAAATGCAAGTGAGTCATAGAGATAGGGGCAAGTCACCACAACTACCGAGATCCAAATAATGGAACAGGTCACAAGGGTCCAGACAATCTGGACAATTTTGTTGGCATCACTGGAAATTCGGTGCTCAATCAACCAAATGCAGCCAACCATGCACCTGGTACAAAAAGCCTCGAAAAACCAGGGAAATGAATAAACCGTCCCCAGGTTGCGACAACTGAGGAGGGGTGCCTAACAGTCGTTTGTTTTACCTTAGAGATAAAAACTCAGGCTTGAACTTAACGATGCATACTGGTGCTGCATTTAGTATCATTCCAAAGAATAAAACCGAGCTGGGTCGTGAAACGTCCTCAGTTACACTTCAAACAGCCAGTTCAACTAAAATCGCAATGTTTGGGCAAAAAACTTTGACGCTAGATTTGGGGTTCAGAAGACAATTTCCTTGGGTTTTCACTGTAGCTGATCTAGATCTGGCGATATTAGGAATGGGTTTCTTAGAGGGATATAAATTTCTAATTGACACTTGTCAAGGAAGTTGAACATTGGTACCAGTGAATGTTGTTTGGTTGTATCGAGTTCCATTGTTAGCGGCCATTGGTTCCGGAACGATTGAGCGAACGTTCTGTTACTGTCGGAGTCAATATTATTCAGAAGTACACTTCTAATTACTTTCTATATTTATTGTATTGTTTCAGACTATTGTTATTGTAATCGTTATTGTTATTGTTGTCACTGCTGTTATTGTACTCGGTGTATTTGTAGTAATTAATCGTTTTTGGACGACTTGTTGTTATTCTTTTGGGTTTTGGGATAATAATCAAGGTCGATACTCGATTAATTAAGAGCATTCGGCAGGTGGAGGAAACCCAATAGTATTCTGAACTCCAGTAATTCGTTCAGTCGTAGCTTTCAGTCGGCTGATTTGACAACACTAAAAAACGACGTTTGACATTTGAAGAAACTTCGAAATATACGAAGGTACAGAAAGTCATATCACATCTCTAAACTTAACACAAACTCCGCCAGTAACAACAGCAAAGTTCCAAGATATACTCGCGGAATTTCCAAACCTAATGAAATCTAACCCTCAACCTTCCAAAAGTAAGTTAAAAGTATGTCATATTATCAAAACGGAAGGAGAACCTGTTTTCGCTAAACCCAGGAGATTAGCACCTGATAAGCTTAAAATAGCTAGAGAGGAATTCGATTAAATCCTACAGCTGGGCATAATACGTCTATTTAATAGCCAGTGGACATGTCCTTTGCATATTGTTCCAAAGAAAAATAAAGGTGATTGGAGACCGTGTAGGGATTACAGAACCCTTAACCGTCAAACGGTACCAGACAGGTACTCGATACCACATATCCAAGACTTTACGAATGGTTTACAGGATTTGAAGGTATTTACTAAAATCGACTTAGTCACAGCATATCACAATATTTTAATAGCTGTGGAAGATATTCCGAAGACAGCTATCACAATACCTTTAATACTATTCGAGTTTACACGCATGCTGTTTTGCCTACGAAACGCGGCATAAGCATTCCAAACGTTTATGGATAATCTACCTCAAGATATACCGTTTGCACAGGGGTACATAGATGACTTACTTATTGCCAGCCCGGACTTAAAATCACATGAACAACATGTGAGGGCAGTGTTGGTACGACTAAACGAAAATGGCATGAACATTCATCAAAGTAAGTGTTTTCGGTATAGAAACACTAGAATTCCTTGGGCATACCATAAGCCCTGAAGAAATTACACCAATCAAACAAGAGATAGACACTATTAAACTATACCCTATACCAAGCTCTTTAACATAACTTCGAAGCTTTTTTGGTTTAATAAACTTTTATCGCAGATTCATACCGCGTTGTGTACAACAGTCGACAGTAAGTTTTGAGACTTTAAGAGATGGCCAGGAAGATGATCAAGAATTACAAAACCTACTGTCAACTGAAAGCTCTAGTCTCAAACTAAAACAGCTTCTATCACCTATGGAAGATGTTCTGATTTACTGTGACACAACGAAGGCAGGGCCTCAACCTTTCGTTCCTAAAAATATGCGACGATTAATATTTGATAACTTTCATTCGTCGTCTCACCCTGGGGTGAAATCTTCGACTAAACTAATCAATGCCAGATTCATATGGCCAAATCTTCAGAATGATGTACATAGATGGGTTAGAGAGTATTCGGCGTGTCAACAATCAAAAGTTAACCGACACACGAATTCGCCCATCGGAGTTTTTCCCAACCGGATGGACGTTTAGCACATGTTCATACCGACTTAGTAGGCCCTTTACCACGTTCAAATGGTTTTACTTATCTATTTACATATATAGTTAGGTTCACAAGGTTTCATATAGCCGTACCAATCACCGATATCACAGCCGAAACAGTGGCCAAAGCCTTCATGCAGAACTCAGTGACCATTTTTGATACACCTATAACAATAACGACGGACAGAGGAGCTTAGTTCGAATCTAAACTATTTAAAAACATACCTAAACTTCTAGGCTCCAATAGAATACGCTGCATGGCATATCCTCCTCAAGCTAATGGGATGGTAGAACGGTTTCATCGTCAACTAAAGGCTGCTCCTATATTTCATTCAAACCCCAGTTAGTGGACAGAGTTTCTACCATTAGTTATGTTGGGAATACGAACAGCTGTCAAAACTGATTCATAATGTTCAGAAGCAGGATTAGTCTTTAGGACAACTTTTAGACTACCAGGTGAGTTTACTAACCCTCACACTGACAGTTGAACACTCGATTTAGGAAATTATGCAGACCAACTACGGGACCAAATTTCTAAACTTAAACCAATTAACACTCGTAAACAGTCACTAGTGACATTTTTATCTAAGGATCTAAGGAAATGTCCGCACGTCTGGATAAGATGTGACAAAATAAAAGCACCACTTAGCCCTCCTTTCAAAGATCCATTTAAGGTTATTTCAAGAAAACCTAAATATTCAGAAACAAAGAAATATCGACTCAGTAAATACTGATAGACTAAATCCGGCTTATCTATATAATGAACTACCATACTTGTTGTTAGATCGCTTGCCCGACCAAACAACCACGAAATTAAGAAGTGAAAAAATAAAGGCTGTAAAAGTGGCTGAAAGCGTTAGATGGGCACAACCAATTATCCAGGCAAGGATGTCCACAGTTTTAGTTTCATTCTGAAAGGTAATCACGTAATTTCTGAAATCTCAAGTTTGTTAATAATAGAAAAAATATATACAACAAAAAACCGTACTTCTTTATTTGCTGTATATCAATAAACGTTGTCGACATAGTAGTAGTTCTGAGTATTATTCAACACACTCCCGCGGACCTTATCTTTTGATATATGAACGATAAAGTCAACTTTTGTTTATTATTTAAAACAAATTAAACTTACACAATAAATTCTTAAACAATCCGTTGGGTACTATAAGCCAAAAACCTAACAACAGAGGTGAGTCACTAAAAAACGGAGAATCTTTAATTCCGGTGATTGTTGTGAGCAAGCTTCGCCTGTTAAACTAATCATTTTTCTAAATTTCTACACTATTAGCAGACAATATTTACCGTAAATAACACAATGAACCCTGGCAATAACGATGAATTCCGAAAATAACCCAGGGAGGTTTCACTGTTTTTGCCAGTTGATTTACTAAACACGCCACACTATTATATAACATGTATGTATTTTTACTTAGACTAATACTAAAACCATTTTTCCCTTGAGATGTATACTTTTAATGACTTTATACGACAACATACTTCTACGAAAAAGTGTGTTGTTTTCAGGGAAAATATCACATTCCATGTTGATTCGACTATCTTTAGTTCTAATTATTTTTGCCACAATGTAAAAATTGCACTTAGCTAACTATAGTAAATTATTAAACGTCCATAGTATTTCTAGCATTTTTCCAACTGTAGTAGCAGAAGTCATGTCTAAAATCTTATATTTCGTTGATATATTTTCTAATTTTTTCACTATATACATGAATTTACACGACACATTAACTTACACATGCGTTATATTTTCTCTATGCTATTTGAATTTATAAATATCTTTTTCTGACTCAATCTTGAATTTGTCACGTAACTTATCTAAGTAGTTAATGCTGAGCATATTTACTATTATATATTAAACAATCATAGCAGTTGCCTTAAAAGATGTTTAACATAGTCCAGATTATAAAGCCAGAAGCATTTAGGTACTATGGCACTTCAATTATATAATGAGTAAGCTATCATGCCTTTATTAGTCACATAAACTCCGGAACCTAACAATAAAAAAATCCTAAATAAACGATTGCTTCTGGACCAAAAATGGCAATATAATCAGGCAGTGTGGATTTGTTAACGGCTAAAAGCATCTATTATCCGAAAATCATTATATATATATATATATATATATATATATATATATATATATATATAGCTTATCGTAAATCAACACTACGACTAGTTATTCATAATAGTTTTCTATAATATGTGTATTTGAGTATTAGTGATAGATCATTTTTATTTTGTCTATTAATTTGTGTGAATAATGTCATCACTTTCAGAATAAAATAATAATATTGTTGACTAATCGTTACTAGAATAAGCAAACAATACTGCCTTAGACGATTGAAATGAAACTTCTTAAGGATTCTTTCACGCCTACTAATAATGAAATGCCAACATCTTAAGGTGAGTATCACTAAATTAGGCACGTTGAACAGTATAGTTAGTAGTGATGCGAGATCACCATTCAGCAACATGTTTATTATTGGGTTGCGCAGTCTGCCTTTAACAAGCAAAACAAAACACAGCAATACCATAGTTTAATAGTTATCTCAGGGCAGTTTTTACATTACAGTGACTGCACTATGTTATCGATTTTCATTTGATTACAAACTTACAAAAAAATACGAGTGCTCAAAAGATTTATAATCCTGGCCAAACAAAATTCAGACTGTTTTAGTACATACCATGTCAACCGGAAGGATATAAAATACGCTGGCATACTCGTAAATGTAATCCAGAAGTCGAGTTGGCAGGAACAAAAACTTATTTTGAATAAAGAGTTTAATATATTACCAACATAACAATAGTTGATCGAACAATTCGAAAATAATTTTAACATTTGTCATTAACCTAAACAAACGGTCTACCAATTAAAGAAATCACTCAAGAAACGAGGAAAAGTATTACTTTTTAAAGAAAATATTTGTGATGTTGGTTGAACAAGTCATATAGTAAGTAACAAAATACAAACTTGTGATCTATAGCACTTAAGAACGTTCCGTTCTATTTAACAGAAGAAACCAGAATATTTGGTAATAGGTCTTTATTTCAGTATCGTGGACAGGAGACAGTCTATCGGGATCTTAGTCATTCGAACACACAATGCTTATCAACATTCAATATAAAATAATAGGAAATATAGTTCCTATAAAGAGTAAGGAAGTAAATGAATACTTGAGCTTTAATAATTTTGTGTATGCTTAAGTTTTGGAGTCAACTCTTAACTAGTTAACATAAGTTTCTACAGACTGTCGACAGGCAGTCACATGCTTTACGTCTCTTTTCATTTTGACTGGGGATATTGGTTGGGAATAAGATGAGCAAGTTATCGAGTATGTATAATTGCAAAATATAACGAAATTATCTGATACTTATACTGAGGCTCCGACTAAATTTGTTTGCGTACATTTTGCATTGTGACGTATGTGTCCGTTCGCAAGTCCTGTCTGGGTGATCGGGCCTAAGTGGGGCAGAAATCTGAGAATATAATATTTCTAATAATTATAACTGTAGTGTTTATTCCTGAAGACAGGTACATGTTGGTTTTACAAGTGTGATTAGTTTTTTACAATAGAAAGAATAGTAGTAACTAAAATATTTTAACAGATAGAATTATACAAAGTGTAACAAACACGTGCTCAGTTTGGTGAGAGACCGAATGCGAAGTTCTTGGTTGCAGTAGTAGTAATACCTAACAGAATAGTCACATACTGGAATATAATAATAGCATAGTTTACTTATGACAATTTGTTTATAAGCATTTATTTATCATTTCATGGAAGAATATTAAGCTCTTTGTAAAAAGAAGCTTGAGAACTGAATGATAAATGTATATGACGAACGATATAACAAAATATGTGGGTATCAGAAACATTTACGTATGAAGATTAAAACAGGCATGAAAGAAGGTTGATTAACATATAAAAGATCAAGGTCATGAATGAGTTATCGCTGATTTCGGTAAAGCAATGAGATTTCCATTTTTGAGCAAATAATGTGAAATCTAGTGTTATTAGGAAATCAAGATTTATCATTTTTCACTTTATTGGCTCAAACAGACCTAATAAAATAATTTTTTACACTCTTTATGTTTTACTCAATAAAATTCAAATAATGCATTTATTGTATTGAATTTATAAACCATCAACCACCAGATGTATAGATTGATAGTCTTTTCAGCGATGACTCAGTAATAATTATATTTCCAACAGACAGATCTCATAACTAGAGACATACAAGCTCAGGCATGTCTAGACAACTACTGTTTGACGAATAAGTTTACGTGGGATTTGTATGACAATTACCTACATACGTCAATAACTTTTGCGTAAATTATCTATTACCATAGTCAAAAAATTTACTGACCTATGTGGTTTGTGACAGTCGCCAACACTGCCGAGCATACTAATGAGTATTCATTTGTTGTACATCAAATATTTTACGGTTTAGACGTTGTAGCATGATTGAACACACAAATTAACATACCTTATTTCCTCATTTATTTTAATTTTGTGCTTGTTTGTTTACGTTTGTTGTAAATATAATTCTCTTATATTCACCGTTACTGACTTTTAATGTATGCACACCATACGAATTGTGGATGTGTATGATTCAATATAATATACGGTGATTTTTAGGCAGTTTGGAATTACATTATCACAGAACAAAGTTAAATCGTAATCCAAGAGAAGCAAGCAACAGCTATTTATATTTTTAACGGCCGTTCAAACACGTGGCCCGAAATAAATCTTATATTTCTTATTAGTCATCATATCACTAAACGTAGTTGGTCGGCTTCACTAAAAGTTATTTAAAGTCTTTATAGGAGTTATTTTTATTCAGCTAAGTAACATAAACTATATTAAAAAGTTTAAGCAATCAACTTACTTTCAACAAAATAATTAGAGTCCCAAAAGACAGCAATTACAAGACATTTTTATTAAAAATTCCTCCACTGAATATACTCTGAAAAATGATTAGATAATAAATAACCCTGTATATGCAAACTATAAGGTTATCTACGTCTTGATGAAGTGTAGCAGTAATATGTATTAAGTTGTATTGATCGAAGTTCTCATCCCGCGGTCTAAAACATAGTGGAGTAAAATGGTAAGACAGTAAAATATATTGTATTCTAACATACCGGCCAAGCGCTTGACCTAAACTATACGCTTGAGTAAAATAATTGAACCGTTTTTATGTTTTCTACAAAAGCTCTAAAATATCCACATAGAAATAGAATTGCTATCTATATCAGTTCAGTGCCTTTAAAATTATACCATTTCTAATGTTGGTACTTATGCAAAATTGAAATATAATTGTTTAAGAGCAATAGCCCATGATGTTAACATAAAAAAATATCAACGCATAAAACGATATTTGCAGAGTGTGTTCATAAGATATTTATATTGGCCTCATAATAATTAATATATATATATATATATGTATGGTGCCTAAGTTTAAGTTTGGCATTAGAATTGCTGCAACGACGGCCTCTTATCTTAGATAAAATAATATGAAGTAACTTAAGGTTTCTAACAATTACCAAGCAAAATGTAGTCATCAAGCACATAGTAAAAGGCAAAGACAAGTTGATGCAAAAACATACATTTCTATTGAAATCATATATTATTGATCACCACATGTATAATAGAAACTATTAACAAATTGCTAGCTTTGAGACATCACGACACTTTCGAACTCAAACTAGTAAACTTATACATTTCAGTTCTTAACATCAAAGGTAGGTAAAAACAAATCTATTTTCAACTTTTATACAATTTTTTTACTCTGCAAACAAACTCTGTCCCTCAACTTACCACATATCATAAGCAGCTACTATGCTTCTGGACTGACATACATGCAAACATCTTCTTCCATAAGTGTTTTATCAAAAAAACAGACTACCGAAAGAAGACCTAGAAACATACACTTTTCGCAACTTTATACGCGTAACATTCAAATCTCTTAGTAATCTTGAGGCAATAACTAAACTACTAGTCTTATAATCTTTGAAACGAAAGGGATATATATGGCACACTTTCTGGTTATCTGTTATCTTATGTAAATTAACAGTGTTGAACAGTTATATAAATACTTGCATGTATATTATTACGGCAGGGAAGCAATCGCCCAACACCAATGTTGCAAGAGCTACACATTTCTCATGTTATATCACCAGTATCGCACATACCGGATAGCTATTCGTTCTTCGCAGTGGTAGCCCGCTACTTTGCTAGCATTTTTTAATAAAATTTGTAGATTATGCCCCATTTTTAGTCATAATGATGCTGTACACTACTTTTGATGAGTTCCAATCTGTATTTGACTGCTACAAATATTCTTGATAAGACTGGCATAAGTAAATTGCTTTATTGGTTTCACATAATAATAAGACTTTAGATACTACATTTTTAAGGTTAAAAATCCACGATCAAATTACCTATCAACATGATCTAGACAAACTAATGAAAATGAGAAACCTTTAAACAGTGATTTCTCCTTAATATTCTCTTTCAACAGTGTGCAATCCTACTTTTCCCGAATACTTAGCACAGCACCTTTACGTTTTCCAACAAACACCCAACCTTTATGCCACCACGTAGGTATATATTGGTTAACATCTCCAACTTTATTTATTTTGGCAAGCATTTTAAGACCTCAGACATTGTTATTGATAGGTAACTGTCACACTCTTGATATGTTTGAATATTACTACATGCCTTTATATTGCGCTCTCGAAATTTCTGCTGACGTTAGATATCAGTAAGCTCACATATGTGCCCGCTGCTAAGGCGTCTCATCTTAGTAAGAAATAGTTTATGAATTAATCCATTAACTAGTAAGCAACCACTGTGTGCTAACAATAATTATCTTGATCATATGATTCCATGGGGAAATAAATCCCGCCTTTACAGGATAACATCTATAGTAGCTTGTCTAGCGATACTTCACTAAACGGAACTAATATTTATGCAATGCATCTCCCGAGTGTTTGTAAAATTTTAGTGAGAACTTACATGCATTACTGTGAAAACATTGTCTAATAATTAAAATGAAATTACGTAGAAAACCCCGCATTTTATCTCTGTCTTGAATAACAACAGAAAATGTTCGACATAGCCTAATATACCTTGTTTTTAGTTGACCTACTATTTAATACAACAAAACTGTTTAAAATGATTCTTTTATTAGAACTGATACAACATATAATTGGACAATGGCAGTGAACCGTTACAAAATTACAATTCTACAAATTACTGTATTATTCAGTATTTTAATGACTAAAGGCACAGCTAATAAATCGTTGAGCATATCAAACGAATTCCTATTTTCATGGGTATTAAAAGACAGTCATTTCAAAAATATAACGTATGGATTTCCTGTTAATATAATTGGCGGTTTAGTACCAACAGTGAAATTACAATTTATCCACTGTACACCAGAGAATGCATTAAACTGGAGCATGATAGACTGTCAAGCTTTATACATACCATCTTATTGTCATTTTGCTTATGAACAGATTGATTTATTAAAAAATACATCCTCACAAAGCATTAAATGTAATCAGTACATTGAGAGTAGATTGACTTCAAATAGATGGATAAAAGAAGCGTATAAAAAATCTACACGAATAGTCAAGATTGACGTTAATGATACTACCACAGACAATATTAGACAGTACTTTATGAAGTGTGGAGAGGAATTACAATATTTTATTAACAATAATAATTCATTGATGCCATTGTGTGACTGGGATAATTACGTTAAATTGTTTTCGAATGATGACTCATTTAGCATTTATAAACAACCCAATATTAATTCATATTTTTCCGGTAAGATGTTGTTTCTATGTGTTGAAAATTCATGTACGTTATTAATCACAAAAACAAAAGTTTTAGTAAACACAATGTTTTTAATATGCAGGAAGGGGCGATTTCCAGCCAAAAACATTCAGTTCATTCTAAGGCTTATTTATACATGTATATATATATATATATATATATATATATATATATATATATATTGCTAAAAGATTAAACAACATTACACAATCAGCATGTTTCTTCAACTGTAGAACTTTCTAACCAGTTCTGCATTTACAAAGTTGTGGGCCATTCTACATATTTCGCAGAAGAGTCGTAAGGACTTGATATTTTGTTTTACACAAGTGGATTCTAGTACATCCTTCTATTGGTATATTAGAATTTACATGGGTGTATCTAATAAAATAAAAACTTGTCAGTTGTTTTCTTCATTTTAAATGTTAAGCAAAAATATTAACCTAGCAGGTTTTTTTCATAGTTTATGTAATGAGGAGTAATAATTTCTCAAAGGACTATAGTACTGTCATTGAGAACACTGTAGGAGTGTACATAAGTTTACTAGCCACAAAAGTAAATGTTGGGCATTATCAAGAACAAATAACTTATTTATGGATTAAATTGATAAGTTATTTGGATATTTATTAAGGCTATAAATATTAACAGACTGACCAAAAATAAATAACATTCGACATAGATTTGAGAACTTAACTATTATTAGTGTATCAATCATTACTTGATATGTGGTAAGGTATCAACTATAGTCAATATTACGCATTTATATTTTCTTATAATTATTCTTGTAATCATCTGCAAAAGAGTATATCTTGTATCTTTGGAGGGTATTTACACTGTAGAGCAAAAACATCATGCCTGATAAAAGCACTCAGAGCTGAACTTAGAAAAATAAAATATTCCCCTGGGGAAGTGACTGACGTTAGATATTTATAAGAAGTAATACTCTTAGCAGTACTATAGTGAGGATAAATAATATGAATTGGAGAGAAAACAGACATTTATCAGAGTAATATTTACGGATGTCTAAATGAATAGGAAATTATTAACAGAATAAAAAAAACGTTTAACAATGTAATCTCCATTGTGAATTTAGTTCCAGTTTGCGAGGAATTCTATTCATTAACATTAAGTAAACAAAAATCTGTCAAACATCACTTCTAAATGTATGTAGTTAACTAAGCGCATTTAAAACTCGGATATTTTAAAAACGAAGACTTAAAACACAGAAATTAACATACACTATTATACATATATTTAAAATCCCAAGCCATATAGAATAAAGCATTATTCCGAGTTTGTTTGTGTGCTATCTGATGAGTAGGAGTTGATAACAATAAACACCATGTATCCACTTAACAGAGAACCTACTTAATCTTATCTATGTAAGTAAAACACAGATATCATCTCAGCAGTACTCGTGTATCGTGAAATGAAAAAGTGAGCAATACTAGGTTTAGATATAGGATGTTGGAAAAACGCCTAGTCAGTTGATAAAGTAGTGAGTCATTGAATAATCTGGTTACAGTGTGTTATATGTATGCTTAAGCAACACCTATGTGAACATACAATGTTAGTTGAAGTAGAGGCTGGATGAAATCTAGTGGTTACCTAAACAAGGTACTATGTCAGCTCATTAAGTTAATGGTTGCCTAAATGGGATATGTTAGTAAACACAAGCTGCTGTATTGTTGTTTACGCAGCAACCATGATTAGTTGTCATATAAGTTGCACGACGTGACTATAAATTGATCAGAATGGCTTATATGCATTCATCTTTTAATTTTTTTCTAGATCTTTAGCCACAGTACCATACCATTTTATTTCTGCTTCTTAAAGAACATTTTATGACTTAAATTATTATTGCTAATACCCTAACTTAATTTCTTTGATATAAGACCGCAGTAAATATACTATCAATTTGCGGTCAACACGACTTATAGTTCCGACTGGCAAATGCTAATATTTTGATCAATCACAAGCGAGTTACTGGTCCGTGTAGTTTTATGAAGAATGGGAGTCACTGAATATAACTGTGTTACTCCAGACACACTGATGTGTTATTTTGATTCTAAAAGAATTATGGGGTACCCCACAATTTTAATAAATGTGGACTTACTACACAAGCCATTTGTTTGTGATTGTTATAATAAAATGGTTGATTAAAAATGCCGAAAAGTGGGGGGATGGTGTAATAATTTGTTGCAATGTTTGCTGGAATAAGAAATCTATAAGAATAGAGTCGTCTACTTTCTGTTCCAAGTTAACATTCCGAAGATCAATGTTTCTGATGATGCATTAGATTACAGGAGATTGTCTTGACTAATGGTTAACTATCTTACGTTTGGAGTTATGAGTAAGTTACGGATTAGAGTGACGGTTAGAGTTTAGAGCACGTTAGAAATTGTTTAGGATTAGGTTTGTAATGCAACAGTACATTGCGATGCAGCTATTATGATTTCTAATTCTCAGTTGGCATTTAAAGATTATGAATGTCACAAAAGCACTATATATTTTATAATTTAATTAGTTTTTACACAAATACTAGTCACTCCTCTTCTCCTTAGTATGAATGGCTAGATGTTTTCAAGGTCACGTTTTTTACGTTTATTCGTCCGAACTGAAAGTCATGTTTGTCCAATTTACTAATTCTGACTGTGCGAATAGACCTAAACTATTATACAAAATAACAAGCATTTTGGACTAATTTAATGTAAGCACCGACTGAATTGAATAATTCTAATTTGTACAGCCTATCCATAGTTCTTCATTTGATTTACAGAAACATTTTAATCAGCCAAAAGAAATAGTTACTATCACTTAATCTTGTAACCAGTTCTAATTTCAATGAACTAGGTGATAATACAATTATCGACCTAGGTCATTTTCTGACTCAGAATACTGTATAGTCTTTTAAAGTAACAACAGCATTCGAGTTCAAGACTAATTTATATCCACTGTTTGAAATAATGTTCTTGACTAAAGATTACTTTTAAGTGCCGAAGAATTCTGAGATTTTCTCCGCATGCAAAACAAACTTTGGATAATAATGATAACCATAATGGGAAGCTATGAATGAAGCTAAGGCGATTATTGAGCAGTTACTAGAGACATAGAATAACTAAACATATTTTAAGTAGAACTGGATAGCTATCAACAATGTTGCTATCTGTATTGCAAATATATTTCTTGTGATTACTAATCAACATGTTTTTCTTATTATGTGTAGTCTATTTTTATGACCGAGGGAATTCGATTGCAAATTTATTTATTACTGTGTTTTAGACTCCTTTTGATATCTGCATTACTTTCTTTCATATTTACAATAGCAATTTATACTTATTATTTCTGTACAATTGCATGGCCTGAACAACAAAAGAAAACAGGAGTGAAATTAAGGCACATTTTATGTCCGAATCCATGTTCATATGGTATCGCTAAATGTTCTGGAAAACAACATGTAAGAAAATCGACCAGTCAAACAAATAAACTAGTGTTTGCTAGTATGACAAACTGTATTACCACTGGATTAGGGGTATTCGAGCAAGACTATAAATGTCTATGTGAAGCAGTAAGTAATTTATATATTATTTATTCACTTTCAAACATACTGTTGATGAAATAGCTTGTGGTTTGATATTAGTAAGAAAAGTGATCAGATTTAGAAACCATATACAGGTCACTTACTTCATGTAAATAAATAAAAGTAAAATGTCAGACTAATAGGTTCATGGTCTAGAGCATTGGGCTTATTTAACACGTATGATATTCCAACTCTTATCCTCAGTATCCAGTATGGATTAAATAAATCATACAGATCAACCAATGAAGTTAATTTTACCTTTATACTTGAGGTTTTTTGAGATATTAATTAAATAGGAGTAAATTTAAAACACTGGTTTTAAAAAAGCTAAGTTTGGAATAAGAATAATTATTTTTATTCATAAATACCCGTTATATCCTTGAGTGTTTGATCAGTGATGGCATGAAGCAATGAGAAGGAATTAAAATTTTTAACGCTTCGTCGTGGCTTAGTGCAAGTCGCTTACTCAAAGAATAAATAAATAACCGAATTGAATCAACACAAGATTAAATAATACACAACGGAACAAATGAAAATATTTAAAATAGTCAAAATACAGGTCCGGTCGTGTTATGTCAAGTCATTTGGATCAGGGTAATTGAAAGTTATCCATATTCAATATTCAGTTGAGGTGGTTTGTGAAGATTAGCACAAAGTATAGCTGATCAAATTCATCACAGGTTCATATTGGAAGGGTACCAGTAAGATTCAGGAAATACTGGAGAGCTGTTTCGTATCAGTATGGGACTCCACAGCAGTGTATACTCTAGATTCTGTCTCAGGCTCTGCAGGTTGGAGAATCCCTAGCCCTCTTCACCACTGAGCTGTCATCCATTGGTAGAATTCCCACTTCCATCAATTTGTAATATAGTGAGTTAGGCGTTCGCCTAACTTTAGCCTCTGGGGTGGAACTAATGGTGCAGATTGCTAAGGAGTCCTATATTAGGACAAAACAGCTGTCCAGTGCTCCCTGGTTTTGGATATGCTAGTGTGATTTTGATGGGTGTGAGAAATATGTGAAATGAAGATACAGTTTGTGTATGCTAACATGAATAAAATGTGAAGCACATTAATTATAGTCGTTTGGATAGAAATTTCATTTTGGATGAATAGTGAAGCCTTTCTTTTTCTTATCCTCAGTTTGATTCAACAATATATCAAGCACTTTAGGATTATTAAGACTATATTGGCAGGTAGAATACATTAAAGTAATTGTATTTTATTGCATTCTCTTTATCTACATACAGGCAATTCATTGTAACTAGTATAATATGTAAATGTCATTGTAAATTCGATGGATATGTATTGGTTTTCAAGAGACTTAAAAGAGTAGAATAGTGATTAATTGAAAAGCTTTCATTAAAGTGTTTATAGAGTTCTAGTTCTAGAAACAATTTGGAACGGTTCGACTACGTGATACAGAAGTGTATATTGATCTAAACAAATAAGGAGACACAGAGAAATGTGAAATTGTTAAAACATTCATAATTCATAACTTAGTGCTATGGAAATTATTGAATGTCAACTTGATATAATAAATCGGTCTGAATTAGACAACCATTGATCGCCAGGAAGCACTGGACAGCTGTTTCGTCATAGTATGAGAATCTTCAACAGTGCGCATCCATGACTTCATAGGGGATCAAAACCTGGACCCTGTGGCCCTACGGCTTTACCATTAGATCCATGAGTCGGCTCTCAGAGGTTGATATTTGTAATTCAGTCAATTAATGATACTTTTGCGTGACCTCATCACTTGTCATCGGTGGGTAACCGCTTCACACTCAGGATAAGTTACCAAAATAAACAGAATTAAATTTAACGTAGAAGATTTAAATCTGGAATAAATTAGACGTGGTCTGATTACGTAACAAGTAAAGATAAATGGAGTTAGGCATTAAGAGTGAATAGTGGTCATTAATAAACACTGGCTGAATAAGGATAATAGTAATAATTGAATTACTTACCAAGGAAGTGAAGGTTTGTCACCGATTTCTTTCTTATATATAGGTAGTTTTAATCTTCAAAATGTGATGGTTTCAGCGAATCTGAGCATTGTGAATGCCTTTTGTTTTTTCATCATTTTGAATGCTTCCATCATGCTCTTTACATGTTCCGTGTTTATTAAGTGTCTTGCAAGTGAGCTGCGCAAGACTTTTTATTCTCTTAGGTTTATGTTATTCTAGACGTAATCAATGAAACGTGAAAAGACCCATCTTGAAGATTAGTGATAAGTAGGCTTTGTAGAACAAATTACGTTTAATAATTGTACTTATTCACACCGCGTATCAAATGATTTAAAGTTGATTAAATTAACAATAGTTTTCGTAACATTTTATTAACTTTACTATTAAAATCGGAATAAGTAGCCTATTTAGGTTTCTTTACTAAATAACTTCTTGTATTTAAGATGATCCTAAATGAGTGACTGAACATTAAAAGCTTACTTTTATCATTTATTCATATAAGGGTTATTCATGGAATTCAGATACAGAATCATGCGAAATAGATGATCCATGCATAGTTGATCAAATATTGACCGAAGGAAAACAAGGAATTAAAGATAAAGATAAATTATGTGATCCAAAAGGGACTTTAAGATGTATTTATACATTACATAGAGATGCTTCTCATAAAGATATATATTATCACCAGTCAATGCTTGGCTTGCATTATTCATGTATATGTCATCCTAAATATATGGGATATCGGTGTGATCGACTGAAAAATCCATGCATTGAAGTAAGTTAAGTCTGTATATGATTGTATATTTGATAATGTTTCTTTTACATCTCAATAAACTGAAAACGCCCACTAAAGTGCAGAAAACATTAATGTGGTTCAGCAAAGACATCTAATTCCAGTGATTTCATTTACAAAACTACACAGTTGTATTTATATATAGGATTAAATTAATCTAATTACAGTGGGTTACACACGGTAACAAAAGGAAACGTACATAAAATAACTACTAATCAATAAAACTTTAATCCTAATTGTAGAATAAGTGACGTAGAAACTAGATCAAGAATATTAAATTAAATTACTTTAGTTGATAAGAAGATATTTTATAAAATAAATTGTGATAAGACGAAAAATGACTAAATTCAGACGAACATAGAAATAAGATTAAATCGACTCGAGTAAATAATGTAATTTATAAATGGATCATGTAATGAAATGAATCTAGTTACGTACATTTATAAATTAACATGTTAACAAAAGTAGTTTAAAGCAAAGTAATTATCTACTAAAGTTTAATTTAAACAATAAACAACAGCGGAAATTATTTTTTTTAAATGTACTAAATAGTTTAATGATCACTGAAGTGTATTGATCATCTAAAAAAGTACCTAGAATACAAATCTAACAGAAGTTGAATATTTTCTATGAAGAACAGTACATTTAAAATGTGTTCTTAATCTACACATGGTGTATATATGAAAACTTTCACCTAGAATCTAATCAATCTTTCATTTACTAAGTAATATTGTGATGAAGAACAATTGGGTAAGCAATGTAAAATAGGCGAAAACAGAGCAGGTCATAAAATATTACATACATTACTTCCAAGCATCAATTTGCACATCCTCTGCGTTGTCTGCACTGTATCGTTTATCAGCCTGCTTCTCATGGTTGTTCTCGATTGTCCTCTGTATTTTGATTATGCTTCACCTTTTGCCCTCTCGTAACTCGTCTCGTCTGCTGTTTACTGATTCTTCCCAATTTCCTTTGACGCTCCGCTACCTACTACTTATTGATGACTTATAAGTAGTATCCACTACAATATGGATTTATAGACTGATCATAATAAAAAGAATCATTATAAAGCATGAAACCGCAAGAAAAAATAAAATGTAACCTCCACTGATTATGTAATCATATCAAAAGTAATATTGAATGATTGTTATTTAATGTAAATACTAAGTGATGATTTTGTAAAATAAGTAATAAATTTTTAAAAAAAAATGTTAAAAAATTAATTTTATTCAATTATTTCTTATGATAACTAAAGTACACTCTAACATTAATTTCTAATAATCACTTCAATTTAATTAGACAAAAAATTATCTTACATAATGAATAACACTTGATAATTGAATAAATAAATAAATAAATAATAAAGTTCATTTATTATCATTTTATATATTTATCAACTGAATATTTCAGGTCATTAAATAAAAAAAATAAAAAAAAATAACAGTAACTGTAACAGTAACAAAAAAAAATCGAGTACAATAAGTAATCAGAGTATTTAATGATTATTATTACTTTTTTTTATTTTTTGTTTTGTTTCTATAATTACTTGACTAAGTTTTGATGATAAATGATTTATTGACTAGTTGACCGATATTTTCTTTTGTTTTCCTCTATCAACATTTACAATAAATGAATAGATAAGTAAAAATGATTGAAAATTTCATTCATGAACTACCTTTAAATGTATTGGGAAATAATTAACCTTATTTATTTTGTTGTGAAAAAAAAGAAGAAAAAGAAACAAATGACTATCATACTGATTGAATTTTTTGAATGTCATTTCTTACAATTGTTACTATGATTAGACTGAATATTACTCTAAAATATTATAAGTAGTAGACTGAAAAAAGAAAGATAACTGTTTTTAGTTTATTACTAATAGATGTTTATGTTAGTTAGTGATATTATTTACTAATAATTTAGAAATTGATGATGTTAGTTTATACTATCAAGTTTTGATTCATTGAAAACATTGGCTCAATTCACAGTTAATATGAGCTTAAACTTATGTGCTTTTAAGTTAAACAAATATACTTTATGTACTCCAGAACATAAGTTACGATGTGTTTATATTGGTGATAATATATCAAATACATAAAACATTCATTCATAAGTTTCCTGTACAATACATGCACGAGTGCTTCGTGTGATTATCACTTATTGACAAAACGTAATGTGTTAACAAATCAAATTCATATTTAGGATCAAATATTATGTATTTGATAGCATAACTTATCAACTATACATCTTTGTAAACATAAATACACCTATTCATTCGTAGGGCATACACTGAATTGAATTGAAATATTTCTTTGAAGTTTTCGTCTTTCTTAAACCTAAATTTGCATGAACCGAAAGTATTTGTATCTTCCCGTTGATGTTGTTGTGAATTGAAATGGATCACTTTCTGTTGTTATTTGTGTGTTCTAAAAGGATCACTCTAAACCACGTGTATTTCACAAGTATGCTTAGAGTTCATATAAGTTGCATAAGATTAGGTGTATGAACTTAGCAGATCAGTGGTGTAAGTGGTGACTTCACAAACGAACAGATAAAGTTTAAGCATGAACATCAACACAGGTTGAGTTGCTTTCTGCTGGCGAATCTTTAAGTAAGAAGAAACCAGTGACCTGGGGCCCATATGTCAGAAACAATCCAACTCTAATTATATTTACATGTAACTAACTAAAACAAAAACAGCTCTTTAGTACATAAGGCTAGAATATTGAATCTAATTATGCTAAATATGAAACGACTTTCATTCCAACTAAATATAGAATACGTAATCTTGGCTGATATTAGGAAGGCAGGATGGTCTTCATTTAAATTTCACCCTAGTTTGTATTTATCAGTGAGATTTGCTGATAAATATGTAAGAGCTATCTGCTTGCTTGGATCCATTATCATATTGTTGAGTTGCATACTAACAGCCATTGCTGCAGAACTACTAGAGATGTGACTGAATTCATTTTAAGCAAAGTGTACAGATGAATTGATTAACTAATAAATTAATATTACATTGTCCAGTTATTAATTTTCATTTAATTCAGTAGGTCAGTTGAGTCTTGAATAAAATGACTTGGTGACGTGTGCTATATACTTAGAGGTAGCACAGCTCTCTCAACTATGTTAATATATCTCACCACTCAGAACCAAGTTTATTTAAAAGAAGCTTACTTACTCACCATGTACCGAATTCTATTCACTTCATCATCGCTTTTCCTACATTAGTAGTCACACTTCATTTTGATCATTCTAATACAACCAGCTTCAATAATCAAACAGCTTGCCACTACTTACTTTTGGTGATTGATAAATGTAAATTAGTCTATCAACGTGATACATCATAAACAATTATTATCATACCAATATTCGATCAATATTAGTGAAACGACAATTCACTAAGAGTACAACAGAATTCATTTTACTGATTTTATAATAACTATAAACGATTAATGTGTACAACTGATTCATTGTAATAAGTTTAAAATAGGTAAATATACAGTAGCATTTATACTGTTAAAAATTAAATGATCTAAGATTGGACATTTTCAGTTTCCTCGCCACAATTTTTCAACATAGTATTTGCTAGTTTAAATACTAGATACGGATTACATTCACAGTTATAAGTAATACGTAGCATTCAAAAATAGAATATTGAATCTCAAATATAATTGGATAAAACATCTTTAGTAAATGATTGTTGTGGATTTTGTTGGATTTGAACTTAATGTCAAGAATTGGTCTGAGTTAGACAACCACTAAAAGACAGAAATCGGTGGATAACTGTTCTGTCTTAGTATAGAATTCTTTAATAGTAGTTTCAGTAGTGGTTGTCAAACTTAACCTAATTCATGATATCAAGTTAAAAAAGTTTATCCGTAATTCTCCAAATGATTTAAGACCAACTTTTAAAGGTTAATATGTTAACAAAAATGATTTATCACTAAAATATTCTAGCAAAGTAAATTTTACTTATGATAAACAAATATTAATGATATTGGAAATTGGTTGCTATGTATCACGGACAGATTATGAGTGAATATATGGACAACACGATGTTGTCTGATGATGTTTTACAAATATTACATTCTTACTGCATGATATGAATTCCAAGAAGCTGTAAGCATCAATCTAGAGTGATTCTGTTAGGTCGGACCAAAAAGATGTGTAACAAACTTTCAGAACTGTGTTTGAGAACACTATTTCATTTATTCGAACTGTCTGTAATGTTAACATTTTGTTTCTATTATTGTTACGCTCCGCTTGCCCTATCCTCCCGTTTAGCATAATTGCTGTTATTAAACTGTCTCTTGTTATGGACTACAGTTAATTAGTTGTGTACAAGTTGTTCCTATTCACTACCACTATTTCCCTCGTTCTGTATTCATGTTAATTTTCTAACTGGTTCGCTGTGTGGTCTGATTTTATGTATATATAAAAGAATGCTTGAAATATAATAGGATTCGATTCGATTCTGTCTGGCTGACCTATTGGCTCGCATTCTTCTTATTTCGGCTTGGGACTAAGTGGGCACAGGGCAGACGCGCAATAACCAACTAGGCACTAGCGATTGGCACTCGGCCATCCAATCCCCCAATTTCTTACGACATAACAGATTCAATTGTCTCATTTTGTTTATTGTCTACCTGATATCATTTTTAACAAAAACCAACATTTCATTTTAATTGTTTTGCAAAATTTAACTTTGTTATTTTTTATATTATTTAAATGGAATTTTATTTATTAATGTAATTGAGTGCACTTACCATTTGCTTAAGTTGTTTAAACGAATGACATGTGTATATAATAACTCTTTTAGTATACATCTGCAATCAATGCGGTCATAACCTATTATCACATTAATAACATCAACTAAGTTGTTTCAGTAGTTTAGGTAAAAACTGAATAAATTATCAATCCTGATATCACGAATTGATCTGAATCAAACAAATTAACTATCTCCACAACCCCCCCCCAATTGTAACTAAAGTATCAGCTCACTAATCACTAGCTCCTTGAGGTAATTCCTGGAGTTCTAGTGTGAAGACATGACCGGTGGAGCTCAATCGTGTCGGTTGTGAGGCAGTTACCCACCGATGATAATGGATGAGGTCGCGCAAACGTATCACGGATTGACTGAATTAGAAATATCAACCGTTAGGAGCCGACTCAGTGGTCCAATGGTAAAGCATCCGCCTTGGAGTCAGAGGGTCCTGGGTTCTATTCCCGATCAGGTCATGGATGCGCCCTGCTGAAAAATCACATACTATGACGAAACAGCCGCCCAGTGCTTCCAGGTGATCAATGGTTGTCTGATTCAGATCACTTCGTGATATCAGGAGTGACAAATTAACTATCTCCACAACACCCAACTATGACTAAATTATTAACAAATGAATGTCTCAACTCTGAATAATACTTTATAAGTCACTTACATTTAGTAAAGTTACACTTTAAAATGTATATCTTGATGACATTGTAAGGCTAGGTATTAAATCTATTAATGTTTAAGTGAACCTATTGACTAATGTGTTATACTTGCTTAGAAACAATTTAGTGAAATGCTATCTGTAGACTAGTACAATCTATGTTTACAAAAATTTAAGGGAAGATAATATCTTGGCACAATGTATGTTTAACAAAACATTATTTGTTGACTCAGTCATGAAAAAAGATGTAAAAGCCATGCAAATTAGAATTTGTCAACAAAAACTATCAACGACATGGTTCAAAGTTATTTACAATAGCACTCTTCATGTTCATACAGTTCTTTCGTTTTATTATTATTTCGTAACTTTGTTTCTTCGTTATTACAAAGTATGTCCTTTCTTTCGAGTTACTTATTACAACGCTATAAATACGTTTTCAAACCCCTTCCTCCTAACATTATTCGTTACATCTCTTTTAGTCAGGGAAACGTTTATTAAATTTTGCCAGTGCTGACTTAGTAACAATACAAAAAACATTTTTAAGACAGAACAAGTAGTTTTCGAAGATTCATGAACAATAATTAGGAATCTGCTACCGATATTCCAAGTATATGAAAGAACAGTAGTATTTATTACTTGCAATCAACACAGATTCGGCTGGATATTACTGAAAGCCTGAGTGTACTGGGAGGCAGTTTCATGCTAATATAGGCCTCTTAGACAGTAACGCATGACCACGGATCTCCCAGGGATTGATACAGGACCTTCAGATTTAGTGGTGAATGTACTTAACAACTAAATTTTTGAATGTATTTAGTTTAAGTTTTCTAATTGCTAGTGTTTGAATAAACCATAATGATAATGTACTTGATCTGTTAATGTTTTTAACAGATTAAAGAATATTGATAGTATGAGAACTATCGATTAGATATTAAGTTAATATACTATTAAGGACTGTAATGCCTTTTAATCTACGAATGTCTGGAACCAGCTAGGAAATAAGAACATGCACACTTTTTCATGTGTATATGATAAAAACAATAAGTTCAAATACATATATACAATTCGAAATACTGGAAAACGAGGGTCTGTTAATGTTTGTTTACTTTAAGGATCATTTGTCTTGTTTAATATGACAAGCTTTACTGCTTATTTTTTATTTTTTAACTTAAACAAGTGCTATTGTGAGTTTCTAAGGAGAACCAACAAAAGTTGCACTAACATTTTTCTTAGTTTGTTCAAATTCCTAAACGAAACTAGTTTAATAAAAATAAATATTCCTCAGATTCCATAGTAAACAGTGTTTTTCATATGTATCCGTAATTACAAATGTCGATGGCGTAGTATTAGATTTTCACCTGGTTAAATCAACATCTGACACTCAGTTAAATGACCCTCGGGAAGAAAGGCACTTATGTGTAGGCAAGATAAAACGTGAACAACATAGGTGAATAGTGACTTCATGTCTAAGCAAACTTATAGGATCTTTGTTATAATCTACGACCTGAATATTTGGACACCGACTGATTGGCACAGCATCAGAGTAACCAAAACCTTATTGAAAGGTAAAAAGAGAGAACAACACCGCAAAACAACTCAATACTGAATAATCTCGACTGAACTAGAGTGGCTGTGTACATAAATCGAGATAATAGAATCTTAATAAATGGGTAAAGAAGACAAATACAACAATCGTCATTGAATCAATGAAATGTTTGTAATTTTAGCTATACAAATATTACAGTTATTAAATATTTAATAGATACAGTTTGGCAATAACAGTCCAAATATCCCGTGGAATATACTCTATAGACTATGATTTTAGACTTATTGTCCAATTATATCATGTAGCTATAAACTGATTATTGAAAATAAACCATTCTCTACATTTTTTATCTAGTTGTATTTTAGATAACCTAATGATATAAATTATATGTTTGATTTAGAATTTATCATGTTTTATTGCTTGAATTATGACATAACAGCAGTTTACATCAAGTTCAAAAATAAAAAATTTCTTCATAATAAATTCCATTTTTGGTCTTAATGTAATTTTCTTTTGTTTATTTTAGAATAGTTTACCTGATCGTATTTCAGGAAATGAAGCATGTCGTATTTATTTAGGTAATAAATGCAATCCTATTAATGGTACTAATTATTATACATGCTCTTGTGTTGGCAATTATAAGCATTCATCAAAATATTCTTTCTACAATTGTTATGAAAGTAAAAATATCTGTGATAGTGTAAGTTGTTTTCTTTTAATAAAGTAAACATTGAAAAAAAAATAACCAAAGTCATGAATTTTACGTAACATAAGTTAAACAACTTACTAAAGCTCATTACATATACTACTTAAAATCAAACAAATGTAGTGCTACAATTAAGGGGGTTGTTGTGGAGATAATTAATTTGTTAATGCTGATATTACGAATTGATCTGAACCAGACAACCATTGATCACCTGGAGTGAGTAATACAAAATAACATGTCGATTTACTGGAAATTTAGAAAATAATACGTTTATTAATATTTCGGATTAAGAATGATTTTATTTATTTATTAGTGTGTTAAAAAAACGATGATAGAAGAGTAAAACAACAAATTCCAATCCAGTGGTCTTAAGTTAGTGCCAATTTTCCTGATAACTAATAATAGTCAGATATTTTGATGAATTCAAAGACAAAAGTATGAACAGTTGATTGTTCTCCATTTTAGAGCAGCCGTCAAGTACTCACCGATCTTCAATGCTAATGTAATATTATTCTGTGATTAAGACAAAGCCAATCCAATTATATTTTCTTATGTTTCATATTGCGAAAGTTTATAAAAATACATAATTTCCAATATATGTTGGTATGTATTTGAATTTTTCCGTTGACTTAACAAGAACTGAAATTTATCAGTCACTGTTGTATTCGAAGCAAACTGCGTCGATATAGCGGCAGTACACAAATATTGTTTCAATCCTAAATAGAGAAAAATAAGCTTCTTGAATTCCTCTTTCAAGTCCCATCCCAACTCAAACAATACTTGTCAACCATCGTTATATTAAGGTAATCCACCTTCAATGCACATATTATAGCAGACACTGATCAATTTCTGTTCATAACAAATCAACAAGATAATTCAAATACATTCTAATTATATATATACACCCTCGTTGCACAAATGTGACTGTATGAACTCAGTAGTCTAATGGTGAAGGTAGTGATGTTTTTTAACACAAAATGAGGTAATTTTTTTCAGATGTGAGCATCAACACTGTTATGCAGCTACATTTATTTGACGAGTCTTAAATAAGACGTAGTGCACGTCTTGGATTCCACTTGCTAGCCACAATCCAATTCAGGTTATATGTTTCAGTTTATTTTTATTTCATATATTTTTCATTCGTTAATTTGTCAGTTTACTTGATTCCAATGTTTAGCCATGTTATAAAGTGTGAAAAGATTCTATAAAATTATTGAAAGTGCTACCAGATAGGCAGCTGATACCCTGAATTAATGATTATGACTGAATAATTACACAAAAATCTTATTTATTAACACTAGTCCCAACTAACAGAGATTAGAAGATAGAATGAATGATCACCAAATATGAGTGGTTTTATATAACCAGATACCATGTACGAAATATACATTACTAAAATTGATGTAAAACGTTTATGACTGATATTAAGATGGATTTGTATATTCCCCTTGATTTGTTATAGAATAAAGCTTGTCAGTCTCTGTTGTTATATGTGCATCCTGAGCAGATTGCCTCGATATAGCGAATGTTTACAAGTATCATTTAAGTTGGATTTTGACTGGCAAGTGGAATCCAGGTCGTTCATTCCTTCCTATTTCAGTCAATAACAAATCAATAGAAATATACAAATTTATTTTAAAACCAATCCGCCGATTGCACATGTGTAACTATCTGAACTCTAGTGGTAAACGCGGTAGCGCTTGAAACGAAACGCATTGAGTTTGAATTCCACTGTGAACATCAACACTGAGATGCAGGTATATCCAGCCGACGAGTCCCAAATAGAACGAAACGCGCGTCTTGGATTCTACTTACCAGTCACAATCTAACTTAAATAATTTATGACTGATAGTTACTATTCATATAGATCATTAGTAAACTTATTATATGAAGGCATGATTATATGATGTACATTCTATCTACCCTAAAATACAGGTCGAAATTACATCTCTGTTAGTTAAGTAGAATGATATTATTTGTTTTTTTTATTTTACCATAAGATGGAATGCATTTTGATCATATTTTTATTTTTATTTTTTTCAAAAACGAAAGAAAAAAAAACACGTTTGATTATGAAATCTGGATTTTTATCACATTTTTAAAAAATACTAAAATAAAATCGACGTGTTATTTTAAACAACGTTTGTTAATTCAATGTTCAAAAACACCGTAGTAAATAAAATTGAAGATTCTTTTCATTCATCATTCATTTTATTCTATTCTTAGCTTTAAGCATTGAAAATAAACACAGTACTTATTACTATCGGAAATCTGTTTAATGTAGTTTTGGTCAATATCTACTGTAATAGATAATTCTATTCACTTACAATAAATAAATTACTTGAATTAGAGAAATTCAATGAAATCTGATAAATCAGTTTGAAGGTTGAATTATTATTAACTTGATAGCTTGTGTTGACTAAATATACAAGAGTGGATCTTTTGATCGTTCTCGTTTCTCTTTTACTAAACCACAATGTTACAAAATATGATTGTATATTTCCACTTAATATCACGAATAGATTTAAATTAGACAATCATTGATCACCAGGAAGGCCTGGACAGTTGTTTCATCTTAGTATCGGACTCTTAAACAATCTGCATCAAAAACCACATCAGGATTTGAATCAAAAACATTTTGGCTTTGCAGCTAAAGCTTTACCTATAGACTACTGAATCATCTACCAACGAATTATATTTTTAATTCGGTCAATTTGTGATAAACATGCGACCTCACCCACTGCCATCAGTCAGTAACTGCTTTACACTTGACACGGCTGAACTTCACTAGTCACATCATCTTACTAGAACTCCTAGGGTTACCTCAAGATGTTAGTTACTAGTGATCTGATATTGATTGTAAGTGGGTGTTGTGGAGATTACAGATTTGCTACGTTGTATGTTAAATATCACTGGCTTTAAATGAGCAATTAGACTAATGAATACACACACTGATGCAGAGGACGCGGATAATCTGTCCTTATTACACGACACCACCAGTTACTGAATGCAAATCAAAAATACCAACCTAGTGGCATTAAGCGTTCTTTAAAGTGCATTACTTAACCGTTGTGTTAGTCTCTAATTAAAATGTTTAGAACACAGATCTTTTACTGTGAAGCCATTGGCTTCACTTCTGATTAAATTACAGACACACGTTTTGCTAGGAACCTAGAAGGATATCCATTATTGGTAGCTCATGTATAGTTTCGTATTTCTCTTCAGTTGCATCTTTAAAAAGAATTATTTTACCTTTGCGGACTAAGCATTCAACTGAAATTCTTTTAGACTGCAATGAAGCAAAACTCGAAAAATGAGTATATTAGCCTAACAAGATCAGTTTTCGATATACTCCTATGATTAATTTTCTATCTAATTTTCTTAACAACGAGACGCATAGACGATGAACACTTTCATCAAGATCTTCTTTTAATGTAAAACTAACTACTTTATTGACATCACTGAATTTATTTAAAGCGTTTTATACATCATCTTAGCTTTCTAATACTACAAATACGTAGTGACAATAAAACTGTATGCTAGTTTTGATGCATTTAGCCAAAAAAAATCCGCAAGGCTTAGACGTACTGATAACATTGCAACCCCATCATATTGTCTATAAAACTCTTTGCTGAGCATTAAACTTGCATTCAATTGCAGATTGAGTTCCTTTGAACACAGAATAGATATTCGAATGTTTATTCTTCCATTTTTTAGTTCATTACATATAAATCCGACTGTTTCCACGAAGGGAACATTTGTAAATAATGATGATGGGCCTACCATTATGATCGATTCTGCTGTCGCTTCTAGATTTCTTTTCTATTTTTTAGCATTTAAAAAATAATGTTTACGTTGCGCTTTATAATTTCCTTGAGAAATGATTCACAAAGTTTTATCAACCATTTCTCTCTTGGAGTGAACTTTAGTTGTTCGACATCTTCTTCAGCAGAAGATATCAGACCATGTGTCTGTACGTAGAAATGGTCAAACTGAATTTGTATATTTATTTTATCAACGAATTTATGACTATAACAAAAATTTAGTCCCATAGACTAGATTTCCAAGTCAATTACATTAATAATAACTCTCGGAAAATAACGGATATACAGGCTGTGATTTGGAGAAATTTAGTTTCTGGTATTTCATTTCAAGACTTTAGACAAAGTGGATAGGTTTTTCTTTTTTTCAAGTGTTCATTATTTAAACTACATTCTGAAAAAAGTTGTTCTGAGTGAACAGGGACTTTATCAACCGTGCATAACTATTTGAACACTTTTTGACAGTTTGATAGTGAAGTTCTCTGGTTCAAAGCATATTCATTCAGTGTTCTGGCGTTTAGTGAAACTCTATTTTAATGAAGTGCTTACCACTATGTCTTCGGATAGAGGTTAGTTTACAAGCATTCACTTTAAAAATTTTAGGTTGACTTTGTTTTACTGAGTTTTTTGTTAAATTTCAACGCACTTCGATGCACAGATGATTTCAATTCGTTGTGTTCATAATGACTTAGTGGGATTTTTCAATGAATGAAAATAGAAAAATGATTAAACTATCTTACAGAAATTGTCAATTTAAAGTATTGTAAATAGACTGAAAATTAATTTTTGTATATTCTAATGTGGTTTTATAGCAGTTTATACCTTTAAATGAATCAAGATGTACATATTGTCTGAATTGGATTGTGGCTAGCAAGTGGAATCCAAGACGTGAACTACGTCTTATTTAAGACTCATCAAATAAATATAACTACATCTCAGTGTTGATGCTCACATCTGGATTCAAACTTACTTCGTTTTGTGTCAAACACCACTACGTTCATCACAAGACTACTGAGTTCATACAGTCACACTTGTGCAACGAGCATGTTTATATATAATTAGAATGTATTTGAATTATCTTGTTGATTTGTTATGGACAGAAATTGATCAGTGTCTGCTATTATATGTGCATTTAGGGTGGATTACCGTGATATAGCGATGGTTGACAAGTATTGTTTAAGTTAAATTATGACTAGCAAGCAGACATACGTATGACTACTGAACATTTCACTATTCTAATGACTTGAATATGTTTACTTTATTAAAAAAAATATTTAATATTTGATGAATTCTATTTGAGAGTATTTTCTAATTATGCAATTAATTCATTTATAACATTAATTTTTCACTCTACAGATAGTATGTCGAAATAAAGGAACATGTATTTCTAGTGAAGATGGTAAACACTTTTTGTGCTTATGTGAATATGGTTGGCATGGTAAATATTGTGAATATCCTGATATTCGACAATGGTATGTATAATTGATTATGTTTAGAACTAATTTAACTTAATACAATAATGCTGATATCACGAATTGATCTGAACCAGACAACCATTGATCACCTGGAAGCATTGGACAGCTGTTTCGTCCTAGTATGGGACTCCTCAGCAGTGTGCATCCACGACCCTGGTGGGGATCGAACCCAGGATCCTTTGACTCCGCAACGAGCGCTTTACAATCGGACCACTGAGCCGGCTCCTAATGGTTGGTATTTTTAATTCAGTCAATTGGTGTTACGTTTGCGCGACAATAACTTACAGTTAAATTATTTGTATTGTCATTTAATTAATATATTTTATAAATATTCAATGCAAAATGGTGTATCATATCTTCATTTAAGCAGCTACTAACATCATATTAAAGAAAAATAAGTCAACATGGATTACTTTATCAGTAATATTATTGTTACATTGAATTAAATAATTCCATTAAGCCAAAATCTGAATGAAACGAAGTCAAACACTATGTGAATAAATAAATAAATAAACATGGTCATCTAATTGCACTAGTGAGAATATCATGCTGTTTATGCTGATTAAATTTTTAAGAGTGTTAAATTTGTTTGCATCGCTGTTTTTTCTTACCCTCCATTCTTTATCTTATCTGGTCAACGAAGTTACAAAAGACCTAATAAAAACCTTGCAGATCAATATAGGAGGTAGTTTTTCTATCTACTTAACAGTCTGTAGTTTTTTTTAACGTAGTCATACCGTTTTATATGTCTCTTTCAAATAGTGAGATTGATAATAATAGTATCAGTGAGATGTTCGTAGTTGTTGTGATTCAAACAGAAGAAGAATTTGTCTAATAACTAACAATTTATGCAGATCCAACTCTCTATTAGTTAGTTATTGGAAAATTAATAATCTTCTATTAAGTATGTGTGCAGATTACAGCGTCATTAATGGTAGCCAACAGTGCCATCATCAATACAAATATTAGTTCCTCAGAATATCGCTTATCTCATTAGGCTAATTACGAGAATAGTCTAGGTTTAAAATATAGGTACCAAACCAAACTAATGAGCAGATTTTGAAGAATAAAAATACTGAATTCGGCCATTACAAATATCACTCCTAAATGTTAAGTTAGATCAGTAATAATGAGTAGTAGATATATATGACACTTATATAGAGAAATATTACCGTTCATAGAGTAGAATAAATTCCATTGGGGCATTTAACCGTTTAAAACTAAATTAATTTAACAATTTCAGTCGAAAATGCTGAAAGTGATTGTCTTGGAGATTACGATGACTTCTGCTACGTAGACTATATTTAGGGATGAAGGTGCATGTTGTAATTAATGATGTCAATTAAGCAGCTGTTGTTCATCTATTCTAAGATTAAAAAAAAACTTGTTTTCTGGTTTTCGTATACGTTTGCATGTGTCGATATGCGGCAGCGTGTTCACAAAAATTGTGATTTACCGGTCGTTTCAATAAAATATATATGGACGATACGTTTATCATCTGTGATATAATGGTGGGCGTTGTATCGTCAAGGAAGAATTCAGCAACAGTTAATAAGCCAGCAAGTTTGTATTGCAATCAGAAACGAATTTATCATATTTACTCTTTTATATCCCATTAAAAAAGGCCAGATGGGTTGTTAAATAAACGTAAATACAGAAAAGTGACTCATAATTATTATTATTTTATGAATTTTCATTGCTAAATCCCATTGAGCGGAAATAGCAATTTTATTCACTCTTTATCTTCCGTACGTAATAAATGTACCCCGAAAACACCGTAGATCACACACTAATTCATTATCGATAACTAATCATCATAAATTGTCGTCCATCTATATTCGTTGGTAGAAAATGGAACGAAAGATACAATCAGAATGAGTTCTCATAACTTCAAAGACTCTGTTTATGAACTTTAAGTTTATTGACGATAATAGAACAAGTACTTTGGGAAACTGACTTTCATAGTCGTTAAAACAAGGCTTCGTGCCGTCGAACTAAACAGTGGCATTTCTAGACTCCCCGCCATATGTGGTTGTGTAAGGGATAAACATGCTCTTTGAACCACATCTATACTTACTTGCTTAATTGTTTTTATGCAGATGGGAAGATCAACCGCATAAAGCTAGCACCTTCTAAACTTGTTTACAAACATGTTTGGTTTGATTTTCTATAGAAAAATACAAGACACCAAGCAACTTAATTTTAGAACATGTCGTTACCAGTTATTCTGCCTATCTAAAGAGATTTACACTTTTCTACGCAGTTGAAAGGTAGGGCTTCACAGGTGCATAAACCAATTACTTTGCACTCCAGGAGCTTAGCAACTAACAGTTTCAAACCTAGCCGTACCTATTAGCATCAGAAGTCCAAACCAACATTGTGGAATGTGGCAGTCAATCAGCCATTTTCAGAATACGACTTGAAATATATGTTTAACAGTCCGAATTGTCATACCACACTTTCAAGGCGAGATCAAATTAAGATGACCGATGTCATAAAATAGTTCAACTATGAGTAAGGAAATGAAGGCACGTCTGAAAAAAAAACATTTAAAATTTAAGATCTATAAGCAGGCAAATAATTGATGTACTTTCATCCTTCTGACGGATTCTCAGTCATGTTACCCACTGTCTTCAGCCACTGATCGTGATTATCACATAGATTCCAAAGAGGAAATCCGTATGTATAAACAACGGAAATAGGGATTATTACTATTCGAAATTAGTTGGTAGTTGGTTGTTTATGATACTGCTATCGCTTCTAGTATAACTTGTAAGTGCTATTATCGTGTAAGCAACTCTACCAGCTCAATAACTCTCGTAGATAGAAATCCAAAACTACTGACCTCGAATTCATGTTAAGATCTAGCAGTAGTATCTCTAATGTTTACATTCCATGATGGCTCTATATGTAGGTGCCATTAAAACATACAACATCGGAGAAACTACGGGTGATATTCTTCTGATTACGTGTTCAGAAGAAATAGCATTGTATAACGTTTAACCTGTGGTTCGCCTCCAAGGCCAACTATATGGGTTGCAAACTGCTTCAAGACTGCTTATTATGTTTATATGTGTGTATAACATAGAATTTGGCACATGTTTGGTACATGTGGTGTGGTGGTTGGGATTCCTAGCTTCCGTCCAGGCCAATGTATTATGAACAACAAAATTCAAGCGAATCTCAAAGTTTTTCTCTTAAAAACCTGAAAACACATACTGAAAACATCTGTGCGGTTATTTCCTGCACACACGCTGCAAATATAACAAACGCTAAAATCTTGGAAATTAATAAAAGATGGATGCTATCTGTCCAATCTTCTGTCAAAAATCGAAATAACTGGCTTTCCTGATGAACAACATGGAGCTATTCGTAGCTACCGTTGATTAACAATCGTGTTACTGTATATAATCTGTCCGATATCCAAAAATAAAATCAGAAGTCACGTCCATAACCAACTGTTCGTGTATATTATTAGATAATGATGATCCATCATCCCTCACCTGTATTTACTATAAAATTCATTCTGAGACAACGAACTAACGGTAAGGTTCTCCGAATAAATTGTTGATTGTTCAACAAAATTTTTTTTGCTTGAAACCCTACAATTACGAGCAATTGCCAATTTCGTTGTTCGAAATAGACATGTAATACAAATCGATTATATTAACAAAAGCTTCATCTTAACAAGTAAATAGTAAAGTCATCATTTAATTGAATCATTTCCCAGTTCTTTGCTGATTGTTTGTAGCTGATTTTTTGGCTTATGATAGTAGTGAGGGGGGGAGATGACTGAGATAAATCAAACACACCAGTGAAAAGGCGATCTTTATTGACGTCATGATACACTTTACCTTAATATTCACCACTATGGAATAAAAACCAACCTAAAACAGATGCTTCCATTATGAATAAAAAAGACGTATTAGCAATTAATAGCAATATTGTGATGCAAACAGTAAATAAAAATTTCTAGCTGGTTTATACCAGGTTATGTTTGTTAATAAACTCAAATCAACTGAAGTGAACAATCATTTGACTGAATGACAAAAAGCTTTATTTTCCGGTCGAGAATAACCTAATAAATCAGACTTGAGGAGTTTACTAGTAATACTTCCTGTAAATTAACAGTGTCACTGTTAATTTATTAGGTAATGTAAGTAATGTGAAACAATTTTCCAATTCAAGTGTTTGCTGTCATTTTGGCAGGAAAACAATATTATCTTGACTACGTTACATTAAGGACTGAAAAACTTTGTTTCTTTTTCCGAAATTTCATTCACATACAAACTCATCATAACCAACGAAAATATTCAGAATAACGATGAAAGTTTCTCATTAAAGTGATCCAATTTACAAAGTCACTATAACCATAATCAAAGTCCATTTACACTGAAATAAACTTTAAATTGTATAATTACTGGAAGGATGTCAGGTTTCAAATATATAATTACTCTGAAAAATTAAATGAAAACTCAATAATGACGATTTCATTTTACTCCGCCCGCAGCTCTTCTAGGGTTGTTACCGGTCCCAAGCCCGGGTAAAGGAGGAGGGTTGGGCATAGGGCTAGCACCCCTATCCCGTAAAACACAAGTTTGCTAAAAAAAAAAACGCTAACCAGATTAAACAAACTTAACCATTTAAACTCTGCCCTGGAAGTGAAAGGAATCTATATGACTCTTCATGATGAAAGCCGAGATTTTACTCATAATCACTATAATTTAATTCATTCATAAACAAGTGAACTTACATAAATTGTGACCCATGATCCTTATTTTTCAAAGCTTCGTCTACACACCAATCGACTTACAAAATCATAATAATGGAAGATGTTACTGTTGTATCAGTCGATTCAAGATGGACAACTAACCTTTCAAAAGACTGTTTCATTTATTTTCAGTGTATGTATATCGATTATTTTAATCAGATTATTAATATTTTTCCATCACTCTCACCTCACATTAGACTTGAAAAATTTATCGTATCATTTGTCTCTCAGGATTTATAGTCAACTAATTCTCTATCAGTACACACACCCCCCTAGTCTAGTCATTAGTGTTCCCGTTTGCATAAATGTTATTCTTCCTGTTGAAACTCTGTGTAGTCAGGTTCTGTTTATATATAAATGGATTAGTAAAATTTAATGTCTGTCTGATGGTTGGCTTAGTTATCTAGTGTGATTCATTCTGACTTGCGGATTAGAAGTCACGGGGGAGATGTGTGCATATACTGATTGGTTTTTATCGAGATCACTGTTTTCCATATATTATGATTGCCCAGTTATTCAACATATAACAATAAGTTACCAGGTAAGAGAAACAAACAACTGCTAATATTATATGTTTTACAGAAACAGTTGCAATCAACAGTATTAAACAATTGCCTCCCGCCGGTCTTGTTGACCTTTACATGAATCCTTACTTTTCTATGACACTAAGAATTTCATAAATTTGTTTTCTTATCTGAACTTTAATCAGTTATTGAACTTTTCATTAAGTATTGCATAACTATGACATTTTCATATTATAATTAAAAGTAAACTAAATACCATCTCACTAGTGACTAGCTCCTTGAAGTAATTCCTGAAGTTCTAGTGTGAAGACGTGTCCAGTGGAGTTCAGTCGTGTCGGGTGTGAGGCAGTTACCCACCGATGACAACGGACGAGGTCGCACAAACGTATCACGAATTGACTGAATTAGAAATATCAACCATTAGGATCCGGCTCAGTGGTCCGATGGTAAAGTGCTCGTCGTGGACCCAGAGGGTCCTGGGTTCGATCCCCGGTCGGGTCGTGGATGTGCACTGCTGAGGAGTCCCATATTAGGACGAAACAGCTGTCCAGTGCTTCCAGGTAATCAATGGTTGTCTGGCTCAGATCAATTCGTGATATCAACATTGACAAGTTAACTATCTCCGCAACAACCCTCTTAATTGTAAATAAACAATAGTCTAAATTATTTTTATTACTTTTATAGTTATTATCTTTCATCATTCTACATTTATGTTAACATTAAAATCTTAATTTAACGTATGTATATTTAATTGATTGAATATATGACAGATTGATGTTGGCCAGGTACCACTGAAAACCAATGAGCAGTAGACAGCTATTTCGTACTAGTGTGGAACTCCTCTTCTGTTTTTATTGCTCAATATAATTAATTCACTAGACTGTAAAATAGTTACCGGAGCGGGGGGGGGTCAGAATCCACGAAAAAATAAATAAATTTCTTATTATTATTCTGTTACTATCGTTATTCTATTCCAATTTAAAATCGAAAAAATAAGTAATTTCCAATATTTACAATCATGCATTATTCTTTATTATCTTTTATTTTGTTGTTAATAATAATTAAAGTTGTTTTCATTTAATAGAATGAAGTTAGTACTCACGTCATATCAATGAAAATACCTAAATAAAAAAATTGATGCGTTAGCAACATCAAAAAAAGAAAAACAGCGAAGTTTAAATAATTTATATTTCTAGAAAAATAAAATAGGCATTAACTAAACAACAACAAAATTGCATAAACAGAAGTTTTTCATTACGTGCTGTTGTTATTGTTGTTGTTGCTGTTGGATACTTCTCGAATAGATACATAAAATGAAAAATTTGACATTTAATATTTTTGTTTTTTTAAAAAAAACAAAACAAACAAAATATTTTGAAAGTTGTATTTTGATTTGTTACAATTTAATGCTTTTATTGGTTTCTTTTTACTGTTTATTCAAGTTAAATTTAATAATGTTACTTATGTATATTGCTTACTATAAGTTTTTATTAAGTATTATGTAGTTTTGTTAATCACTAGAAGGTAAAACTAAATCGGACAAATAATAATAAAATAGCTTACCTAGTCATATATATATATTTGTTCTACGATTGATTTTGAACATTGAAATTCGAAGAGAATTCTACAACAACAAATATCTTGATACAATCAAATCTTTTACTGCATAATTTCATATTCATACTTGGTAATGTTATTCTATCTATAATAAGATATGAAGTTTTTTTGTTTCGCTTGGATTTTTGATTGATTGTATTCATTTCATAATGATGTTTATTGAATGTTATAAATCAATCAAATATGTAAATACATTCAAAAAGTAAATGACATTCAGTAACTATGTTTGTCAATGGATACATTTTATCTTTATAAGAAAAGTTATGATATGCATCATTCAACAATTAATTTGTTGACTATATACTTTTTATTGTTATTTATTTATTGAACACTTGTTTTTTCTACAATCGAGGGGGGGATTGTGGAGATAGTTAAAGAGTCCCATACTAGGACAAAACAGCTGTCCAGTGCTTCCAGGGGATCAATGGTTGTCTGATTCAAAACAATTCGTGATATCAGGATTGACTTGTTTTTTATATTATTTTTCCTGTAAAACTGTATAGAATAACTTAATTTCATGTAACATTATGGAAATAAACAGAAGATCGACTGCAAAGACGTTAGTGATTACATTCCAGTGAAAATTCATGACTTGATCCCGAAATTGATAGTTTATTGATGTAGTCTCTAATGAGATCATTTATATCTACTGATATTGTGTCACATTCTAAGATAAAATAGACACCTATTACTTTATAGATTTTAACAGTTGACGGTTGATTTTAATCACTTTAAAAACTCATTCATATTTCAAAATCTATTTAGTTTGTTTGAAATTCAACGTTTAAATTAATAATTTCAAATAATAAAAAAGAATATCATAAAACCAGAATTCAAGATATCAATTCAGTACATGTCTTCATAGTGTTTCTTGAGTTTCAATAATTTTGTGCATAAATATTACTTCTAAAAGATTAATATAACACTGAATAATACGAATTGGTACATTGCTAGTACTATTTTAGACTTCCAAAACTCCATGAATTTATTAATTAATGATAACTTATAAAAGAATGGTTTATTTATCAGTCGTTTCTCCTACAAAATCATTTTTAGTGAAAATGAAATTTTTAAACAAACAAATATATGGGTTTCCTAGGTAGTTTTAATATATTTTAATCTTTGCATTAAATAATCAAGGCAAAACTCGGATATACCGAGCACCTAAAGAAGTGTAATTATGCTTGAGAACTGCTTTTTAATAAACTAATTAATTTATTTTAGTTGAATGCAAAGTGAACATTTTGTTCCCACTATAATTAAGTTTCCTTTGTCCTATCCTCTCGGTTATCGCATTAACCGTTAGTTTATCATTTTCCATTTATAGACCCTGACTAATCAGTTGTATATACATTATTCCAGTTCAAAGTCAGTGTTACTCTTATTGTATTGATTGTTTCTAATTGGTTGACTGAGTGGTCAGATTTTACATACACATTTCGAAATGTTTAAAGTGTAGTTTGATTCTTTCTGATAGCTCATCCATCTTTAGTTCTTCTTATCCTGGCTTGGGACTGAATGGGAATTGAGCAGAAATATAGGGACCACTATGCATTTTGATTGCCGTTTGTTACTGTAGTCATTATGTGAACAAGGTCGTATCAACTAATTAGTCATATACACCAGTCATAACAGCTTGCTAACGTCATAAAAAATAAAAAATCAGTGCACAGAGTAGCTTCTTTTGAGATAATCTATTGTTTTAAAATCTACACAAAATCATCATTGTAAGCCACCACTTTTACTATTTGCAGACGAAACAACTTTTTTCATGTATGAATTTTATTACTTAAAAAGGATCCAGGGTGTATCGAATACTATATAAGTTAGGTCCTCTGTGATAATCAGCAAAGTAAAAGTTTAAGTGATTTATTTTGAAGTAAAAACACAGAAAAATTTTAACAAACACTAACTTTTGAATATTACGTAAACCCTATCATTTCAAGTGATTTCTTCACACAAAACATTCATTTTTGTATTCATTCACGTGGTGCTTGTTTACTTCCAAGAGTAAGTGTAATCAATTTCAGCTGTGTTGTATACCAAACGGCGAGTTCCTTAATGATAAATCTTCAGTATTATTAGTTTTATGAATCATTTGAAGTGAGTTGTTTTTTATTTTATCAAACTGGCAAATGTAGATATCTCTCAGTTTCGTTAGCAACTTGAAATTTTGATACACCTACTTTGTTGATTATTTGTGTTACCAGAATTTTACATGATTTTCAATTAGGTCACTGATACTACTTCATGTAAACTTAATATTCATTCCTACTGAAGAATATGTGACGTACTGATCTGAATATGCTGAATTATAACTTTACAAATATGGATTCATAGTGGAGATTTTCAATTATATCTCACATCAGTGGCTTATTACAGAATGATGTAATATTTGCTTACTTGGAATACAATACCAATTAGAAGTTATCTAAAATGTATTGTCGATTAACTAGTATGTATAGATCATTTGCTCTTCTTGTAAAGTATAATCACTTTACAGTAGAGTGTATTTTATTTATCCAATGTAAAAAGAAATTTGTCATGTCGTTTATATACCTTTCTTGGAGTGTTAAATTACCAACAAAGCGTTTGAAGTGTAGTAAATAGGAGTCTGAATATACAGCACAGTCAGTCACATTCATTGAATTATCTACTAATTTATGTTAAGCATAATATTTCAGGTTACCTTGGAATCCATGGTCAATATGTTCAGCACAGTTGTGTGGAGGACATGGATGGCAAAGTCGTAATAGAGAATGTCGCGTAAGTGTTAACGAAACTAGTGGTTTCGGAAAATGTTTAGGAAATACAATAGAGGTCCGTCCATGCTCAGCAGAGTAAGTTTATATATTTATCTGTTTTGAGTGAAAAAGATTTAATCAAATATATCAATGCCTGTATTAAAACTTTGATTATTCTTTTATGACACCAAACTGTTATGACTGGAACGTGCGACCAATTGATTGATATAACCTAGTGTGCACAAAATTGCAGTGACAAACACGATTGAGAGTGCCTAGTCGGTCATTGTATGTCCTCCCGATGTCCATTCAATCCCATACCGAAATTGGAAATACACAGGTCTATGAATTAATCAGACAAAATCATATCGTATTTCAAACACAACTTTATACATATATATAAGCTCTTACTAAGACAAAACGACTTTTCAGTGTCCCCTTATTTCTAATGATGTGCCAGCATAAATCTGTGACAAGTTCAATCAATCAAACTCGATATCGATCTCTACAAACCATCTCATTTAGATAACATAATACTTATAATAGAAAACGCAGAGCAAGCCAATTAACAAGAATAATTGCATCCGAACGGAGATATTAAAATTAAATTAAACAATTTCTGTAAAAACACAAATTATATAAAATGTAATTTCATATATAAACCAAAAGCAGGCGTGTAAAACTTATGAAGATAGCTAAAGTAAGAAAATTGTACGAATTTCTCGTGTGGTGTATTGGTTATGCGTTTACCTCGAAGGTCAAAGACTTTGGTCTCAATTCCCTGGGAGGGTCGTGAATACATATTATTGGAGATCTCATACTAGAACGAAAAAGCTTCAAGCATTTTCTGATTTTCATTTGTTATCGAAGTCAAACAAATTCATGATATTAAATTTAAACTTAACAATCTTCACAACATTCAATTATAATTTGTGATAGTTTTTGACTAAACAAAACAAGTTTAAGCAAATATAAATCTCACTTTAAATTAATTTAACTAACTCGATTATTCTTAGTTTTGCATAATATTCAAATAACGCACTGATATTGTAAGGCTATCCATATAAAAAATCATTTGAAAAGTAAATAATTTCAATTTAAAGTGGCCTGTATAATTCGATTTTTCCAACTGACGATCAACTGATTCAATTCATCAGAGTACTTTCATATTGAGTAGTGATTTCGCTTTATATCTTACAGCAAGTATCATTAGGTTTAACTGATTTACACAGTAAACGTATTTTAATTAAAAGACTATTATGCATTCAAAGGTCAGTCTTATATTTAATGATATTTAGTGAAGTTACAAATGTTAATCATTGTATTCCACAAGTTTATACATATCATACTAAATTTGATAATTGGTTGCCCTTTACCTGACCTTAAATCGATTGTCAGTGTGCATTCATAAATGAATTAAAACAAACGTGGAACGAATGTTACATTGCATATTTTTCTTCTTCGTATTATGGATCTTAACTCTTTTTGAAAAAGAAGTATACTGTCGCTCATGCAACATAGTCTAATCTAAAATGCTTGCGAGGGTTTGAAGCTGATACTAACCGCATTTTATATTTTCTTCAACCTGAGTGCACTATTCACTTATTATCAACAGCCATGATATTATTGTTTGTAAAAATGATGCAATTATTATGCTGTCGCCTCAAATGTTATGTTCAAACTACATTAGATTAATCTTATACGTGCATACTGAGTGAATTGTCGGAATACTAATATAAGCGTCTACACTAGGATGTAGATATTTTCTGGTGGTAATCTATGAATTGAATAAAACACTTTTAATGTATTCCACGGATAACTATAACTCAAATATTTTCAAATATTTTTCTTTTCTTTTTAAATCTATTTTAGATACCCTGATTTTGCAAAAACATATATACCAATCATTAAAACATTTCTACTGTTTACTTGTAGCCTCATCAGTTTATATTTATCTGTTAGCATTATTCGTTTATTGATTAGATCAGAACTTGTTTAAGTGATAGCAAACAAAATCTCACTCAAAAACATCATCTTGTTTCATGTTTATTTGTTATAAATCGTATATGATTTTAACAAATATTTTGTACAATTTGTTTAAATGCATTATCTATAAAGTAGTATTATAAAATGTAATAAATGTTTCAGAATACCTGTAGTTTTTATTAGTTGGTTAGTCAGTATTAGCATGCGTTACAATACATTGCATCTTCACAACTGAAACGTAATTAGTTTAATAAAAACCAATATCGTTGAAATAATAGTGAAAACGGTTTAAAATAAAGATTTTAATTTCAAAGGTTATAATTGAACTTTAAAGAAGATATACATTAACAATATCGAGACAGTAACTCACCGATGACAATGGATGAGGTCGCACAAACATAACACGACTTGACTGAATTAGAAATATCAGCCATCAAGAGCCGGCTCAGTGGTCCAATGGTAAAGCGCTCGTCGCGGAGCCAGAGGTTCCTGGTTTCGATCCCCAACAGGGTCGTGGATGCGCACTTCTGAAGAGCCCCATATTAGGACGAAACAGCTGTCCAGTGTTTCCAGGTAATCAATGGTTGTCTGGTTCAGATCAATTCGTGATATCAGCATTAACAAATATCGAGATAGCCAATACTTCTAATACAACAGCTTTTACGCCCCCCCCTTTTTCCCCATAACATTCTTGATATTCAGGCATAGATTACAGTTAGCTAATACACTATCCGGAAACGTTGAGTTTTTGCGAAATAATTTATCATATGAATTAATGGTTTTATTGATTAGTTCCAGGTCAGCTATTTACTGAAGCATAAACAACTTCTATTCGTCATTCAATAATTATGTGTATATGGCAAATTGCTATTATTTAACTATGGTTTGAATATACTTTTAGCCTTGACATACTTCAGATGAAACTAAATTATATGAAACTTTCAGAGAGTTATTAAAACGAAATCACTAATCCTTTGACAATAGATTGATAATTATATGTTCTACAGTTTACTGAAATTAACACTTTCTTCAAATAAGCAGGTTTCCTAAAATAAATAGATAGGTGTATCCATAGCCTTTATTCGTTTAGGCCATACAAAAATACAGGACTAACATTTTCTTACAGTAAGGACTCGTGGATAGGATATATCATTATTTCACAGTTAATATTCTTATAAGGATTCGAACTTAATGCTTCAAACAATAAATTCACATCCACTAGATTACTGGGTCCATATAGACAGAAACTTATTCAGTTAGTAGGTAGTCATTAGATATAGTAGTATTACTTGCTAACTATTCAATTTTGTTATTTAATTAACAATAAAGCATAAACTTGTTAACCAGAAAGCTGTAGGAAAATTATCAAAGTTAGTTCATATTCTGGATGAATACAATCTAGCTAATAACTGTGAAATGGTTTTATACGAGGATGCTAACTATCATAAGCATACAGGATGGTTCAAACACACATCAGACAAAGTTTAGCTTAGTACAACTAAATGATACTCGCAATATATAAACAAAAGAATATAAAATAATTGAAGTAGTTCAAATGTTGAAAAAGATTAACATTGACTGATCACTGAGAAGTAACCAGTATCATGCTTATTCAGACTTTAGTTCTATTCAAATTTTATTGACAACATTATTGTATGTCATCCATAATTGGACGTATAAACATTTGGCTTACTACAAATATTAGTAACCTACACTTTATAAAAATAACTAAGATTAAATGCGACAAGCCAAGACCCCGTATGTAAAACAATTTATTATGTGTAAAATAACTTATTTTCTGAAGTAATCATAAATCGGATGAAACACATTAATTATAATAACTATCTAAGCATGTCAATTACATGTGCTAAACAAGAGTGTATGTTCACAAAGAGAATAACGACGGGTGACAGCATGTTAGTTAAATGATCACTGTAATAAATAATGATGTAAGCATATAGTCGCTTCGAATAAACGAAGCAAGGGAGAGTTTCAGAATAGTCGATGTCTCATGGGATCCAGTGACTTCAGTAGTAAGGAAACCAAGATATCATACAGGTGAAGATTAATTATTGTGTCATGGATAGTTCCCACCTAAAAGGAAACGAACTTTGAAAGATTATAAGGAAAACAAAGATATCCTTGAGTAATAAAGTAAATATGACAGAACTTCAGTCTACTCAAGGATTGCTCAGAAGAGTTCATACTAAGCACCACTAGTACAGTCAAAATGCCAAAATATTATTACAAAATAAGTAAATATGCAAGGTAATAACAGTGTTTACGAATTATAAGTTCAGATAATTACACCAGTGAAATAACAGATAATCGTTACTGTAAACACTCTTATTTCATCAATAGAAGGAATGAAATATGTCGTACAATTAACGCAAGTGAATCTGTTTAGCGGATAGAATGCAGTAAACTGTTCCAAATTTCCTTATATTCACTTATAATGTAATTTACCTGGAGGTGGGGGTGAATATATTTAGAATTGGAAGCCATTACATTTAAAACTGAGTTACAAATACTATAGTCTAATGATTCCACAAATTAAATTGGATTAGTGGGTGTACAAACATAAATAATCTCGTAAACATAAATTGGATTTAGTTAGAAAGATCACTTTTATAATCCATTAAGCTAAAGATTAGTACTTTTGGTTTTATAGTAGAAAGTAAAACTTTTCTAAACAAAACGAAGTATATAGTAATGCTGAAAAGATACTTTACTATGTTTACCTTTAACATAAACAATACTCAAAATAAAAATGTAGTATTCTAGTAGCGATTGATTACGTACTTTTTATAAGAGAATATGAAAGTTTAAGTTGGATTGTGACTGGCAAGCGGAATCTAGGACGTGCAACTTAAACAGTACTTATGATTTATTATTATATCGAAGTGATTCGCTTAGGATGTACGTATAGCAATAGAGAATGACCAGGTTCAGTTCATAATAAATCAACGTGAAAATACAAAATTTATCTTAATTAAGATATGAGAGTCCTTTTAATAAAAGTTGGGTATCATATAACCCTGAAGTTGGTGTGCTAAAAAGAACAAAAGGCCTTAACACTACCTTGTAAAACAATATAACCGGTCCAGAATTCTGTAGTGAGAAGATTATTTTTATTTACTTATTTAGACATCGATAATTGAGAGTATTTATAGATGAATGCAAACAATTTTTATCTTATTAGTTAGGAGTTTCCTATTAAAAGCTGATGGCTAACCATCCATACAGCTTTAAATATGTCAAATTAAAACGTTAAAATTAAGTGTCCATGACTTCGTTTTGTAAGAAAACGAAGTTATGAAATTCAAAGTGACAAGTAATGCGTGATCGAGTTTTAGAGAAATTATATGCGAAATTAAAAACAAGTTTTATAAGTCATATAAGATTTTTCTCACTGCTGTGTAGAAAACTAGAGGGATATTTACGGTGCTTTAATTATGCAGGTTACTTCTTCCTTCATAACTACAACGTGGTATTTTAAACAAACTTCATCATCTATTTAGATAAATGCCTGTTTTCGGGATTAGTGTAAATAGTCGTAGCAGTAAAAGTAGTATAATACTGAGTCCTCTAACTTTTAAGTATGTTGATGCTACTTTGTTTATCCTATGACTTCGTGTGAATTTAAGAGACTGTATGAATCGCCGTAGATTTTAGACATACCCATAACTTTTAAACTGATGTTATCTAGGCGCTATATTAATATTATCTGAAGAGATTAGCCATAGCTATTAAGTCATTTATTATTTAGGCAACATGAGACAATCACGGAATATCGGTGTTTAATAATGATTTAAGGCACTTATCAAATATACAATCTGTGTTATGTACCTCAGATCCGCTTTACAGTAATGGTCTTTGACTTATGAGCTTCTTCTATTTGAATAGTGCAAAAACAACAACATCTGTAGAGTACTTTCAATTTAATGATCTTCATTGTATTCTCATCAGCTACATATATGCTGTTGATTTTAGATAAATCAAAATAATAATACATGTGCTGATTATGTTAACTGACAAATATCCGTCTCATATTTTATTTACCAGTTTACATGTACTTACAAAGGCAGATACATTAGGAGGACAGAAGGAAGGGAATTTTGACGATTTATTGAACAAATCGCAAAGAATTTATGTCCTACAGTAGGAAAATATATTAGACTTTCGGTCACACATTATCTAGCAGGTACGGGACATGACGTCGATAAAACATAAGCTTTTACAAATGTCAGTAAACAACATAAATCGATTCTATTAAAATTTGCTAAGGTCATTGCATACAGTGGATTAAAACCTGACGTTTATATTCAAAAGGAATCAGTAATTAACCAATAAATACCCTAGTAACATTAGGTCATTGATCCAGTTCCCGTTTCAAAGTAATGATAACAGGAAGTCGTTTCATTATTCAAATAGTCTAATGTTATCTCTTGAACATTTCAAATACCATGATCAGCACGTGTATTAATATTTCAAATTATCTTTAATCAATAGCATATATGTAGCTGATGAAACTGCAACAAAATACATTGAATTCAAAGTATACTGCAGATCTTGTCGTTTTCGCATTATTCAAATTTTTGTAGGGAACAAAATGTATGGTACTTCCTCAGTTGATCTGAAAATAATGGTGATTTGCTCAAAGTCTAAAAAGTCATTAAATTCACAGTAGCATTACTGTAGACATTTTAATTTGTTACAACAATCACGTGGTATGTGAAAACTACTAGATATTGTGTACACCATAATTGTATAAAAGTAACAAAATCCAAAGATGAGTTATCAATTTTGTGAAATGTTTCTAGTGCTTCAACTGTAAAATACTGTTGCAGTGTTGAGAGGTCATTGTCGGTATTTTAACAATTGACGGAAATAGGAATTCTACCAATCAACGCCGCCCTAATGGAGTAGAGAGTCAAGCGTTCATCTAACTTAAGGCTCTGAGTCTGATTTCCCTTGTTTGAACTGAGGGTGTCCACTGTTAATAGAGTCACATACTAGAATAAAATAGTTGATCAGAGCTCTCTGGTTTCCAATGGTATCTTATCGACATCAATCTGTTACGAATCCAGTCAACTAAACCTAACACCAATCTCGACAAAATCACCTTAATTCAATTGTAATATTGTTTAAATTGTGTAACGTATGACCAACAAAGTAGTCAAATTGCAAAAAACATATAGAACAATTTTGTGGTTATCTCTGTTGGAATTTTTGTTAACTTGGACTGACAGATGTGTACTGATCCCATTAGAAGCTAGGTTGAGGATGTTAGCGTATTTCTTAGGCTTATACGATGCACTGTGACTAATAGAGTACGTTTAATATTGTTAGAAACACTTAACTTTGTTGATTACTAAGGACATTACAGTTCTTCCTAGGGAAATTAAAATCTTCTGTAATAACGTACTCCTCATAAATTACAACAAAAGTATGTATCAAAGCATAAGACTGTCAGCAGCAATCAAAATTTCTGAATCTCTGTAACTACCTCTCCTTTATTTTAAAGTGTCGATTGAAATTAAAACCGACTATAGTACGATACTGAAGTTGATATCACCAACCGTATAAGTTGAGAAGTAGTCCTGGACACTTATTAAACATTCACAACTACTGTTATTTCCCCTTCTATATTTAATTTGAAATCGGTGACTGATTAAAACATTATGATTATGTGACAAGTAAAAAAAGTGAATTAATTAATTCATCTACGGTTCCTAAAGCCGAAATTTTATTCAGAAGTGATAACTTCTATAAACTTTAAGGGAGATATACAGATCTCATTACCAGATTTCAATAACACCATAGTTATTGAGTTTATTTACTTTTATACCTAAAATATCTGGTTGATTAAATCAGTAGTATTTAGGTTAACAGTTAATTTTCATGAATCTGAGATTAAATAATTATAACTATTTCAAAGAAATAAATTGTTTAAGTGTTGTGGTTCGTACGCATCCTAAATTGAATTCACTTCAGATTTAGTGGACAAATATTTAAGTTTTTTGATTGAATCCATAAATTTTGGGTAGTTGAACTGGTAGACTAATCTTTTCTTCTTTCGGTTACTTTTTATATGTGCTTTAAAAAATCAAAGGACAACAAAACAACTTGTAGATTGTAGCCTGTAAGCTGTTTCGTTAGCCTAGTGGTGAATGCGTGGCGTTTGACACGAAACAACCTGAGATCAAGTTCATATGCAAGCATACACATTAGGATACAGTTTTATGTGGCTTATGAAATCTACATAAGACTAAATGTGCTTTCAGTATTTCCCTTCCTATCTACGATCCAACCTATTTCTATAATGAAGTAAATCAATTTTACTTCGATTTGCATTTAATTCTGTTATTTGTCACAGACTAATCTCAGTTGGACACCAACGAAAAGCATTAAACACTAGACGGCTGTTACGTTGTAGAATAACATTTTTCACTATATCATACTTCCATTTCACCAATGAACCTATTCATAGACCTATAGTTAACCGACTGAAGCCTGACTGTCAGCGTTATTGAGCTTGGTTTCAATGGTAGCAAAGGATTTATCATACATTGATGTATTATATTACATTGTAAACTCTTTAAGTCAGTAAGTAGTTAAATTTAGGAAAATGGTATAAGTATAGTAAAGAGAATGATAAATAAAAATATGCAATTGACAGACGTAATGATGATGAAAATTTCCATTGCAAGCAGTGTAATGACATTTATATTAGAAGAACAACTAAATAACTACATCTCATTCCAATGTGTCTTATTAGCTAGTGGATAGAAGAATCGGACATAAAAAAAGAAGAATATGCGCAAAATCCTCCACTCAATATTACACTCGCCTTCATAGTTCTGTACTAATCAGATGCAAAAGAAACAATGCAAATATTTCGACCCATCACACCAAGTCAGTATACCTTGATGACACTGTTCATGAGGCCACATATAATATAAACAATCCACTTGACAATAATTTCCACACAATCGAATTCATCAATAAACAAATATGCTAAACAAAACAGATCACATCTTAACAAATGTTTCAAAGAAATCCTTTTTCTTTAAAGTTAAAGAATGACTTTGCTAATAAAGCACTGGAAAAGACACTGAATGAAACTTCTAATGTAGCTGATTGTACACAACAAACAAGAGAAGACATCCGAATTCTTCCTATATGTATTTAAAAATTCAATTACTCCTCCTGAGCTAGTTACATTGGACGTACATTTTATCAAGTTCGTCATAACATTTCTCAGCACTATCTAAACTGGTCGACTAAAAGACATTCGTAAATATTTAAAGCTCGTTTCTTGAACATTTGCTTGACTCTCGATACTGCGTGAATTTTATTGAAGCTTTCAAAACCATTCATCGTTTGCTTATATTATATCTTATGATTTAGAAAATCTTATCTTGCATAACAACTGAAATTATTAGCAATCATGTCTACAACCGGGAACTTTCCATCAAAAAATAATAGTAGAATTAATATCCTTTCTTTGGCTATCTCCATATCTATTCCACTCCTATTTGATGATGTTTTGTTTACAGAATTACAGACCCTATTACCTATTCTTACGTAATTAGTTAGTTTCAATATTCACAACTTTAGTGTTATGCAACTGTTTTTATAAACTGATTTATTATCAAAATATCTTGAAATGTTTCTTCATATTTATTACGTAAATTGCTAAGAAAGTATATTTATCTTTTAATTATAGTAACTACGTTATCCTCTCCTTCTTAATCATTCAGTATTATTTTCATAAACACTGTCACTCATTTGACATGATACTACTATTGTAAAACATAAATATATTCTGATTGAGTGTTGTGGAGATTGTTAAATTTTAATTTTATATCACAAATAGGTTAGGCAACAACCGTAAATAAGGATGCACTAGATAGCTATTTAATCTTAGTACAGAACTTCTCAGAAGTGCACATTCATAAAGCCACCAGGAAATTAGACCTAGGACCTTCGTGATTTTACATTAAAATTCAACTGTGTTCACACCACCTTATTATAATCAATAACAGTTCAATAATGATTGGTTTCTCTAGTTCTAATAAGTAGACGTGACTAGTGCAGTTCAGTCATGTCGGACCGTAAATAAATTAATGTGAAATAAAAATTTAGTTGACATTATCATTAGAAAAAAATTGTAGCAGCCATTGATAACCCTGGATATAATATTTCACTTATTGTACATTCTTATCATAATATGAATTTTACAGTATCATTAAACAGACAAACTTCTTTTACCGTTGCTTTTAGATTTTGAGTGCTTGTTTTTGGTTAGCTGAAATAAGTTATAGCTTATTAATCAATCTTTTATCTATTACATTAAATAAGCAAGGTAGTTGAGTATCCAAGCGTTGGTTAAAGATAGTTACATAAGATATATGGGTATATTCCTTTTAAGAAGTCAATTAGACACCAAGAATTAGGCTTAGTAAAAACATTAAACAGTAGTCTACCAATAAAATCTCTCAAGGAATTAGAAGCAATGTTTAAATATACTTGTCTGTACTGTACCACACATTTTTATGTTAGGAACTTTTTCAATTCCTAATTGTGAATCAACTTCTCCAATGAGAAATTATTCATTGATCAATAATCCTAGTGATCTGATGTAGTGGATGTAGTCCACAATGTAAATACAATAACTGAATGATTATGTTTCTGTTATTATGAGCTTAAGCAATATTGTTAACGTAAATTGTTATGGCAAACATGAAGAATTTGTTCTTGTCTATGTTATTTTTGTTTATATTTTCATCAAAGGATGCAATTAACAGAACTTTGGAAGGAGTTCAAATGAGTAGAAATGTTTCATTTTATGGTTCATAATTCCTATTTTCGTATGGAATTAAAAACCATTTATATCAGTTTCCAAGTCGGAAGAAGGGGTAAGCGACTTCTAAATGTAAACTGTAGTCAACCATAAAGACAAAAGTTGATTGTTTATATTTATTAACTACTGTATCATAGGAACGTCATCAAAATGTAGACAGATAGATGGCTAGTGCACTGTCATGTTTAAAAATTTGCACTATAATCACAAATGCGATTATCTAGCTTACCACAACAATATATGGATGAAACAATTATCAAACGAAGAGTTTAAAGAAGATAAATTTCCTCTCTATCCAAGCATCTTTGCCTATTATGAAAGAGTTTGTAACCTTAAAACATGTTAAAGATATGTAGCAAATTGTTTTCTCGGTCCAACCCTCAAAGTAAATATTAAGATTGTTTTAACGTTGATATTCAAATAACTACGATAAATATAAAAACACACATGAATTCCTGTGGAGCAACATGCAAGAACCAATTAAACGATAATGCAAGATTAGAATACTTTTCTTCCTTCAACATCCGATTAGTTAATTTTGAGTAATAATTTGAAATATTGTGTAACAAGTAAGCATACTAAATACTTATAATAATTTATTCAATTGTAGCAAATGCGACTTAAGATGATGAAGTACCTTTACCGAAGCTGAGAAGAGCATCAGCCGATCATAGCTGATTAAAGATAATGTAAAAATAATTAGCAAGTTATTTTAGCAAAAAAAGTGCAATTCAAGTGCATTTAGTAATAGACATGTTTCGAAAGTGTGTATTAAAGTAACTCGTTGGATTGAATACCTACCTTTTGTTGCTGGTAGAAATAGACAATTTACGTCAGCAGAAGTATTAATAAATTTAAAGACTATGGTAGAAATTGCCTAAAGTTTGATTATACTTGACTTACTAACAACAAGATCATAGTCAGATTTAATAGAAACGCATAGATTTAACCATTATGGCTTATCTTTTTAGGCGAATTTTTATCAATTTGTCATAGAAAACTACTTAGATTTGGCATATGCTACGAAAATCCTGATGATTTATTTGTGTTTCTTATCAGTAAATCATAAAGATTTATTTATAAAAAGAGAAATATACATTACAATGTTTGTAAATTATCATACATCTTGTCATGTTTTCTTAAAGGGGTTGTATCTTCAAACTGATTCAAATAAAAATATCAACCGCTGAGCCTCCGCATAATGTCGCAGTAGTCTAACAGTGTTTACCACAAAACCTGAAGATTTAAGTCTCAAATCTATGAAGAAGGAGTCTTTTACTATAACACAACAGCTACTTAGTGATTCCCGATTCTCAGTGATTTTCAAAATTAAGGCCAACTTGTGATATCAAATTTAAATAAATTTCCTGAGGTATAACGTAATATACGAAGAACATGCATTTCATAGCATTCTATCCCATTGTAAATCCTTGACTTAACATTTGTTACTATAAAGCATTATTTTGATTATCTCATTAATATTAAGTATTATGTATTAGCAATGTCGAATCACTGTAATGAAAGTTTTGGAACGTTCACTTGAAAAACTCACTGTCCATACATGCTAAGTATAGAAAATCTCATTTCAACACTTAAGTAAATTTTCAAAATAATTCGATTAATTATAATTGTTTCCGCTCTTCACAGACTAGTAATGATTAGGTACCAGTGAAAACCAGGAAGAATTTGTCCTAGAATGTACGTCGGAATTCTCCCACTAGATGCTAACTGGTTTACTAGTACAGATGTAAAAAGGCTCGTCGTAGAACCTGAAGTATCTGCGCCTGATCCCGTAGAGAGATCGATTGTACGCACTATTCAGAAGCACGATAGAATAAAGCAGCTGTCTAGTGTACTCTAGTTTTCCATCCCACTAAACTAACATAAATCTATGACTACTACAAACAAATAAACATAATACCTATCTTCACAAAACCACAACCATTTTATTAATTTAATGATTATCAGGTGATTCGAATCTTGATATGGCAACTTCGAAGTTTTTTACTGTGAATCATTGGTTTACAATCCTAACGACAAGAAAAAAACTGACACTGTATGGAAGATTACAGATTTACAATCCACATACATAAAGGATGCGTATAGAGTTTATAATACACTTAGTCTCATTTTAAAGCCACTCAATAAATTGCCAATTCGATTAAGATTCGAAAATGCAATCTTTCTACCATAATAGTAAGTATAGTTATACAGGTCATGTACATTGAGTTAATCGGATATTTTGAAAATTTGTTAAAGTTTGCCCACAACAGTGGTGTGGGATGGTAGTCCACTTATGATGAACAGCTACATCATTCAGATTGAATATGATAGAAATTGAAAACCAACCGACCCTATCCCGATATCTATATATGTTTATGTTTGACTAGTTTTAGTCAATGAATACTATAAAATAGGTTAGTCTGATTCATAAACCTTCTCTTTAGTCAAATTTTCATTTGTTCAAACTTATTGTGATATTAATGTGGGTATTTAAGAGATACCTATCCATCTAATCATTTGGCTTAAATCCATCTAGTGGTTACACTGTGAAGGTTGGTCAGTTAGTCCTGACAGAAATAAGAATAGGATATCATTACTAATAGGTTTCCAATTACTATTTATTAATTATTAGTACTTTTATTTGATCAAGTAAACAGAGATTAGTACATCTGTTTGACTTTCTTATCCTAATGCATATTCTCTCATTTTGTATTTGCACGCAACTTTCTCAAGTAAACGTTTACAATTACATCAATTGGAATTAATATGCATTTTATCTATTCACTAATGTTAATCAACTAATCAGGTTCAAGCTCTTCTCCTCTGTATTTTCATTTGAACTGTAGCAGTGATTAGTCTCATAGAATAAGTAATTGTAAAGGCTTTCGCCAGTGAAGTTGACCATATTTGTTTTAGTGGAAATAACTAGCTGAAGACGTTTAGTTAGTCATCAATACCAGATAACAGCACGACTCATCTTGGAAAGCAACTCCTTCCATAGTTAGCGAGAACAGAAGTTGCAATCCTGTTAGAGTTCTAATTACGATCAAATATATCTTTCTCTTCATTCATTTCCTTCTATCGTATCAGTACATGCAAGGCTTCACGGTTAATGTTACTGTTGATATACCACATACATTACTTGCTGTATACAGAGTACACTTCAAGAAACTGTAAACAAATGACTAATTACACTATAACAATCAATAAGTAATCATAAATGTCATAACATTAAAGTATTCCAATATACTTGACTTTTATCTATTGATTATCGATTTCTGATGTTTAAATTTAAATTACCTAATCGAAATCAATTCTAGACCGTTTGATTGAATTCAGTCATTATTTAGTGATTTGAATTAATTTTGTTTCTATGCAAAATGATAGTAACATCTTCGAAATTATCTTCATTAAAATGTAATTTATCTAAAATGAAATTTAATTATCAATCAAAAGTAAATAAGACTATTTTCATTAAATTAAACAATTTTCACTAATAAACCCATTCCAAGAACATGATTTAAGCAGTGTTACAGTTAAAATTTCATTCATTTGAGATGTCAACTAATCATGATTTAATTGAGGTGATTCATAGGGACTAGTTTTTTTTGTTTTAGTTGACTGAATCTATCACAAGTTGATGTTAGTAGGGTTCCATTGAAAATAACTTGTTTCGTCCTAGTACAAAACTTTACAGAAATGCAAACTTTAGATTTCTCCCCAAGGGCATCAAAATGGCAAACGTTTAACTCTCTGCACCTCTGGACCTGCTTCTAGTGGTAGAGTTCTCACTTTCATCAATTTGTGATACAGATTGACGATCATCCACTGTCATTGGTGATAACTGTCTCATTACATAAAAGTCTGAACTCCACGAGCCGTAACTTCTTAATCTAATAGAAGGCAAGGCTAATGATGAAGAAATATTTTTGTTATTGGTTTATCATCATATCGTTACACTGATAGGTATATGGTCTACAGTATGCGAATACACTTCAACACGTTAAAGTATAACATTATAGCAGTGATTACAGTCTGTTTAATTGATTTATCCGTGTTTAGGAGGATAATATAGACAGTTAGTAATGTATAGCATATAACATAGCACAAATGTGCATAGCTTCAAGTTGTAATAGTAACAAAGAATGATTAAATGAAGACGCATTAAAAGTTAGTATGTGGTTTGACAGATTATGTAATACCTAACAAAAAATAATGTAAAGCGTTACGATAGCAGCTCAACTGACAAAAGACAATAACTTAAGATTACAGATAGAAAAATTGGAATTAATTAGTTGTGCAAGGCTATAAATTGCCAGGATGATGATTAAATAAACGAAACTCGAGGAAGGATGTGAAATTTATGAATATGGTCAGGGTAAGGAAAATGGTTACATAAATTACTTCGTAAACAAAAATTCATATTATGGATATGAATATTAATACATTCAGGTGTGTGCAAATGATGAATATAAAAAATGTATATGGTATATTATACAAGATGAGACAACACATTTTGTAGGCTACATTTAAATCCACATGGTACCCAATATGTAAAAAAATGCTCTGGACTAGAGCCTTCAACTAGTTTTAAACGCCCTTTCTTTAATCAAACCCGTGAGGGGGGGATACTAATCAATTCGATAACGTATTTGCCGAATTGTGCATTAATTATCACTAAGTCCACAATAGTAGTTGGATTTGCAGATACACATAAATTCAAAAAGTAAAGATAGCCTATCTTTGTTTGCTGTGAATAATGCTGGACGACAGCAGAAAAAACGTTGAAGTCAGCTACATTAGAAGTTTCCTTCAGTGTCGTTTTCAGTAGTTCTATCAACACTTTACTGGCAAAATCATTCTTCAACTACAGTCTACAGAAGAAGGATTTCTTTGAAACATTTGTTAAGATGTGATCTGCTTTGTTCAGCCTATTTGTTTATTGATGAATTCGATTGTGTGGAAATTATTGTCAAATGGATTGTTGATATTATATGTGGCCACATTAATAGTGTCATCAAGGTAATACTAACTTGGTGTGATGGGTCGAAATATTTACAATGTTTCTTTTGCATCTGATTAGTACAGAACTATGAAGGCGTGTGTAATGTAGGATGGAAGATGTTGTGAATATTCTTCTTTTAATATCTCATGCTTTGATTGAATGGTAAATAAATCATATAGAAATGAGATACTGTTATTTTGTCCCACTTCTAATGTAAATATAATTAATGGATGCATGTGGTAAATAGCTTATGATTTTTTTTACATAGTTATTTAGTTCTATGAATGTATCATCGATATATCGACAGTAGAATTTTAGTTGACGAACTATTTTCTTAAGTGATCGATTCTCCAGTGTAAAAAGGAAAACCTTAACAAGTTTAGGACTTAAAGGTGACTCCATTGCTACATCAACTGACTGTCTATAATATTTGTAATCAACTGAAAGTGAACATTTATCGCACATTTAAGCATTGTCATCTTGTTAATACAACATTTTAATTAATGTTTTCAACTAGGATACTAGATTATTCTCCAAACTGAGGATATTTTTACCCCCCCTTCGCCCCGACCTCTACCTTAATTATGTACAAGATGAAATTTATAAAAATTAAGTTCATCTATGAAGAACTATTTTTATTCATCTCGTACATTTTAACACTTTATTAACTTCTACATAAAGAGAGTAGACCATTATTAACAATAAAACAATGAAATTAGTAATAAAATGTTACCAGTATTTTAGCAATTAGTATTCATGTATTATATTATTTAACTTTGAAGTATTCTAATAATATTTTGCTTATAAATTCGAAGAGTCCCAAGCACAATGACTTAATAGCTTACTAGAACTGCTTCTTGGCTTCCATTGGTTTCTAATCAACATTATTCTGTATCGAACTCAAACAACTATATCCAGTAACATTTTCTGTATTACATATTATTAAACAATTAAAATAGCATATGGTAACTAGCTACAATTACATAAAAATATTATTAAATTGATAAATAATACTACAAATCAATTCATTTCATTCTAATCAAAATGACTGAATGATTGAAATTTTGTCAAATTTATGTAACAGCTGTTTATAAGGAAATAATAGGTTGATTATATAATGAAACTATGTAGTTTATCCAACAAATTGTTATCTTTTAATCCAATTGTGATGGTTATATTTGTGAAGATTGATATTTTAATTGATTGAATATGTCACAAATTGATGTTGGCAGGGTAAGATTAAAAATAAGGGAGCACTGGATAACTGTTTTGTTCTAGTGTGGAACTCCTCAGCAGTATGCACCCCAGATTTCACACGAGAGGCCCCAGGTTGGCGAACACCTCACCCTCTGCACTGCCGGGTCTGCATTATGTGGTAGAATTCCCACTTTTATCAGTTTGTGACCTTTTAATTAATAAAATGAATGGAATAAGTCAACTGAATTGTTTGATGAAACTAATGAATTGAAAAAGTTTGGTAAATTACTGGAATGTTAAACCAATTATCATAGATTACAATTGTTCCTTATTGCAGTAATATGTAGAGATTTTATTTGAAATGTAATGTTCTTCATGTAAGGCATCATTAATTATTCATTCATTTAACTGTTATCCATCTTGTAACATAGGCAGCCATCTGCATTATCTAACAAACATTGTCCTGGTAACTCCTTTGCAGCTGCTCCTGAATGGTACTTTTCATATCTACCCCTAATACTGGGCATAATAGGTTCTTCGATCTGCTCTCAAGTATCCTGAGTTAGTGCTTGTTTTGTAACGCAGTTTGTCGATTTCGTCAATAAGTGTCCCATCTACTTCCAACGTCTTTTCCTGATATCTTCCTCATTTGGGTATTGGCATGTTCTCTACCACAGAAGGTTTTTGACAACGATGTCTTGTCAACGGATTTGGAGTGTCTTGTGTAAACAATTGTTTATAAATACTTGTATCTTTTGAAAGATGCTTTTCATAGTTTTCCAAGTTTCAGCGTCGTACAACGGAACTATCTTTACATTTGTATTGAAAATTCTAACTTTAAGGTTAGCTGGCAGTCGGTTTGAGTTCCAGGTGTTTTTTATTTGTAGAATTGCTACCCTTTAGTTGCCAATCCTTTCCACATCCGCATCAGACCCTCCTTGTTTATCGATGATGTTGCTCAAGAATGTTGAAGCCTCCACATCTTCCAGAATTTCTCCGTCAAGTGTAATTGAGTTAGTGTTCGGTGTTTGTATCGAAGGATCTTGCTTTTTTCCTTGTGTATGTCAAGGCCTACTGATTTCGAGGCTGCTGGTACACTGTCAGTCTTCACCCGCATTCGCTGCTCTGTGGGATAGGAGAGCTAGGTCATCTGCAAAGTTCAAGTCATCTAGTCGCATATATGTTGTCCACTGTATTCCGAGATCGCTTTAAGATGTTGCAGTTTTTATGATCCAACCAACCATCAGAAAAAAGAGAAAGAGTGAGAGTAAACTGCCTTGTCCGACATCTGTCTTTACTTGGAACGAATCTGTGAGCTGCTCATCATGCACAATTTCGCAATGTAGTTTATAATAGAAATCCTTCATGATATTGACACCATCGTGTTGAACAACGCTTTATACCATTTTCCTATCCAAACTGTCAAATGCTTTCTCATAGTCAAGAAAGTTAGGACTGATCAAGTAAATCAAGGTAAATGAATAACTTTTTGAGCGATTGTTCATAGATTTATTTTTTATATTTTGATTGCGTTCACAGTGAAAATTTTATTATTTGTGTATTTCACTCGTCCTGATCCAACATTTGATCGATTAATTGTTTTTGTATCACTTGTCATTTATCAACTATAATTAGGTGATCGTTTACATGTTGCCTATCATTGTTGCCCTAGTTCTGTATTGATGTCACTTTCTTTATTTGTTTTGCTATGCTGTCAGTTTTTATATGCAAATCCTGGAATGCATGATAAATAAGTGTAGTTGGGATTAATTGGCTCGACTGTTTTGTGTTGTTCTACTTGGCTTGTGGACTAGTAATATCAGTATAGAATTAGGGGCACAGAATAATCGTTCTCTGTGTCACGTTCCGTGTACTGCTTCTGGCAAGGTAATTACTACTTACATCATGATTTATCTTGTTTGATGTGCAAAAATGCCTTTTTGTAAAGTCAAACTTCTATATTTCGAAAAATACTGTGTAGACTTGAAGTAAGTAACATATTTCATCAGGTAGTTAATGCAGAATGTTATTAACTAATCGAAACACAGAAGATGAAGTATATCGACGGTCAACTGTCATAATAACCATTCAATTTTCAATAAAATTACCTATAAGTAATATATAGAATGACATCGAGTAGACTTTTCAACAGTGTACAGCAGACGGATGAGTTCCACGGTGAAGTAAGCAAGACTTACACAGAATACATAGGACACAAGAAACGGAAAAATGAGGATCCAGTATAAAACTAATTTGGATCGAGAAACTCAAGGAAAATGCACACATTTTGTATAACATTGTATTCAGTCAGTTGTTTTCACATAATTTCTTGATTGACACTTAGAATTTCAATCCTCTCAGTTTTATAACTTTCAATGAATCGTATATACAACAATGAGGTCGTATTCTACTCTAAACTATTTGTGATAATACTAAATCAGTTTACTTTAACTATCAGTTCATAAAATAATAGAATACTAAAAATGTTATTTTTATCATTCATCATTCTTAACCATTTTGATTTGATAAATTATTAATGATTGTTTAGTACATTATGAATCCAGATGGTCATAAGTCACATTATTGACATAATCATACTGATACACTGTTAAGATGTACAGATCTAAATCAAAGGAGTTTTTCCATTGAGCACTGGTTTTAAATAGTTTTTTTTTTATAGATTGTAATGGGAACCAATTTCTAATGAAACAATATTTACAAAACTTCTTAATTGTATGCCTACATTAACTTACAATGATCTTAATGTATTTAAAGTTTTTTTAATATGAACCATTCATTGTAATTAAAGTATACAGTATGTTAACCATTGATAGATTTATCTTATGACAGGAGTTAAGTACTCTGGGTTTTTTTCTTTTTCTAATCTATTCGATGATACAAATGTTTATGTTACAAGATTGAAAACAAAATTTACTCATAAAAGGAAAAAAAAGAAACAGTAAATCATTTCTATATAAATTGATAGAAATGAAAAATGTATCATCGAATGCCTTCCTTATGGTAAAGAGTGTTAGGCATTCACCAACCTGACTTCCTTGAAACGGAATCTAAGGTGTTCACTGCTGATGAATCCCATACTAAAACAAACAACAATTAACTTACAATAGTACTTTACTAACAATCAATCTATGATGTATTTAGTTAACTAAAATATAAATTTGTTTATCAATAACATCATTTATCTTAATTGATATGTTAATCATAATTTTGTTAATAAGTTTATGCATAGAAATACACATTTGATTAAACAAACAAATAACAAATCAAAATGAAAATACCATAAGACAAATATATTTCTGTAGTAAAAAACTAAATATAAAATACGACAATTGAAATGATTCTTTCTTTAGTACTAAAGTTTCAAACATTGAAGAAACAGAATAATAATAAGAAGAAGAGTAAAACTAAGCGGAAATTGAAGTTGTTTACAGTAGGGAAGAAAAGTACTATAAATAATAAAGTGGAAAATAGGTAATAGGTATAAAATAGTTAATATACTAATCAATGTTATAGATGGGTATACTGACAAATTAAGTGAAATATACAATTTTATATCTAATCAAAATGATTTCATTACAATAGTGTAAACTACTCAATAATTCAAAAAGATCCAAATGAAAATGTATACATAACAGTAATGGAAAATTTTTTCGTAATCTTAGACAACTTAATTTTTGTTGAGAACTTATGAAGTTTGTAAGTACACTTATTGTTCAATGCATATACATTACTGTTTAAATAACAAAATCTTTAACTGTTTTAATATTAATAGTTTAAGCTTGTAAGTATAAGTGCATACACACATCCTTGAAGGTTAGATAATGAAACTATGCTGTACTTACTCACTTACTTACTCCCATTACCACTCCCAGAGGAGCATAGGCCGCTCACCAGTATTTTCTATTGAACTCTGTTCTGAGCAATCCTTTCCAGCTGTTTTCAGTTGCCGTTCACTCTTTTAATGTCTGCTTCTAATTCTCGACGCAGTGTATTATTTGACCTTCCACGTTTTCGTTTCGCAACAAGATTCCAAGTTAATGCTTGCCACCTGTTGTAGTCTGATGATTTCCCGAATGTATGTCCTATCAATTTCCAACGTCGTTTCTTGATTTTCACTTCGGCTGGAAATCAGAAACAGACAAACTAAACGCTAACCAGATTAAACTATACTGTACGTGTTCATATTCAATTTGTTTGTTCGTATGTGTACTTTGATATATGGAAGATAGGCTAGATTAAATGAATAATCAAGTTATAAATTCTATCGGAAATACACACCTAAACTTATTATTCCGGTTGTGTTCAGAGTCATAGTTCACGCTGTCAATGCAGAAAATATTTCAGCTCACAAACTATTAATTATGTAATACATTTATAAGATATGCACATAAGTCACTACTTAATTACAATAATTAGACATGCCATCAACATTCAACAGAAACTTGACATTAGAACAAATGAATCAAAATCCAATTGTAAACGTTATGTCCTATATCTTAAATGTATGTAAAGTAACTTAAACCTTCTAACATCTATCAAGTAAAACATTTTCATTATGCACCTCACAAAAAGTAAGAACAAGCTGATGCCAAAATGTACAGTGCCTCCACTGAACTCATCAAATGCACTTAAAAGATAGAGGTGACGAAAACAAAATTATAAAATCTCTCACAATCCCTCAGGTATTTTGGCATTATATGAATAATGCAATGACTTGATAAGACTGTTAACTTTAAGACATGAAAGAACTAGGCATCTTCAAGTCAAATATAGCTTGTCTAACCCAATTTTCTAAACTGTTGGTCAGCTGATTTCCATCATTTAGGCACTTCCATTTTGTACTCTAATTTTAATGCAATACCTTAAAATGAATTCATCTTAATTCATTTTACCTAATTTATGCCCTCAGTTAACTCACAAATATTCAGAATGAATGAAAAGAAAAGTTCATTTCACTAAAATGTGGAACCATAAATTCTTTTACACAAACAGTCATACCAAGTTTATTGAGTTATATGAATACCTGTACAGTGTAAACAGATGAAAGAATAATATGAAAGCTAAGTGACAAATGAAACGATGAGTAGAGGTGAAATGCCTTTTATATATAGTAGTAAGTTTTTGAATAATCTGTTAAAGTAGACTAAACTCTATATCTTTGACGATTACATCTCCTGAAGTCCTGAAAGATAATAATGAAAACACAACTCTTTTTTTCCCTTTCATAAGCTCTAGATCTAACATACCTTACATCACATTCCCACATTTATAAATAATTTTTAAGTTTAGGTTATATACATTTATTCGTTCTCAAATGAAATTATTTATATAAATCAAACATGAATGAAGTCTATCATAGCATATATTAAAACTTAGTGTACAAATAAGAAGTACGCAATGTATTAGTTTACTAATCAATGGAAATATATATCCTGATATCACGAATTGTTTTGAATCAGACAACCATTGATCACCCGGAAGCACTGGACAGATATTTCGTCCTAGTATGGGACTTCTCACCAGTGCGTATCCACGACCTCATCTAGGATCGAACTTAGAATCCTCTGACTCCGCGACGAGCGCTTTACCATTGGACCACTGGGCTGGCTCCTAACGGTTGATATTTCTAATTCAGTCAATTCGTGATACATTTGCGCGACCTCATCCATTATCATCGGTGCGTAACTGCCTCACACCCGACGCTGTTGAACTCTACCGGTCACATCATAACACTAGAACTCCAGGAATTACCTCAAGGAGCTAGTCACTAGTGAGCTGACTGTCACTCACTTGAGATAACATGTATCAAATTGAATTTCATACTTCTTAATGTTACTCCTAGCTAGATATTTAAAGACGAGATCAGAACATTACACTAAACTACTAAAAAATCATTGTACGCATACGCATACTATATATATGTAGATATATATATATTAATGAAACTTGTCTATACACGACTTATTCTCAATATGATTAAGACGTTGTCAATATAACTCCACATGGGAGGTTACCGTTTATATTTTTATGTGATTGTGTATTATCAAGATAAAGGCACAAGAAAATAAAAGGAATGTTTAAACAAAGTGGAACAGGAAATTTTCTCTAGTACTCAAAAATTAAAAATAGTTTTACAAAAATTCTTTCTACATTCTATATTTATGTTCTATAGTATTGATTGGTCTACTATGAGGAGGCAATTATAATTCATAAAAAAAACAGTTTTACTTTTAAGTAATAGAAATAAATTGTATGCATAAAATTTATTATGTAATTGACTTTATCTTTTATTTAATATGATATAACTATTTCTTAGTAACTATGCGATTTTTATTTCAAAGTCATTAGTTGTATTTTCAACTGGTGAGTACTCATAATTGTTAGACTAGTAATTAGTGAAGACGCCTTATAAGTTAACATGTATATATTTTCATTTATGTAATGTTGGCTAAATGAAATAAATTATCCAGCTGTATATTTTAGTGCAAATATGAACACAGATTTATCATATTAGACATTCTGAGAGTCATAGTACATGCTGTTAATACGATTTTTACGTCAGCCGATAATTAATTAGACATTAATTAGACATACCATCAACATTCAACAGAAACTTAACATTAGAACTAATGAATCAACATCTAATTTTAATATATTCTCCTATTTCTTAAAAGTATTTATCAGGTAATACATTCTTAGTATGCACCTGACAAAGAGTAAGAATTAGCTGATGTCGAAATACGCACTGTCTGCACTGAACTCTTCAAAAGCACTTGAAAGATATAGGTGCCAAAAAAGACATCATAAAATCATGCAAAAACTAGCCTGTCTAAACCAATCTTCTAAATTTCTGATCAGTTAATTTACCTACATTAGGCACAGCCTCCCTCTCCTCCTCCTCCTCCTCTAAATCAATTCAATTTCTAAATGAAATACCTTGTCAGAGACTAATTAAAAAGATCTGTATATTTGTCAAATTGTTAATTTCAGTTACGTAACCCACAAGATTTGCATTTATATGTTATGAGTAATTAACACAAAGTTAAGTATTATTCATCATTTTCCATCTATTTTAAAAGTTGGACTTTTGTAAAACATTTCTCAAACATGTATGTTTTATTAAAATACAGTTGCTAACTATTTTTTGATTATCAGATATCTTAAAACTTTGATTTTTGTAAGGGTTTAGAACCTATTAAAACGACTATTGATTGTCGGTTGTTGTTTATTCCAAATATGTTTTGTCTTTCTATATGTTTAATTATATACTGTTCTTAGGCATTAGTAAGTTTGATACATTTATATCATGTTAGTTTGATGAATATATATATAGAAAAATTTAAATAATAAATGTTTGTTGATAACTAGGGAATAGTAAACTTCTGATGATATTCTTATTTCTGTGGTGATAGATTTATCACACAGTGGTCTTGGTAGGGTTCCCGTGAAAACCAGGGAACAGGGGAACCGTGAATGGGGAATGTTGACAATTTCGTTACTGAAAGGTGACAGCCGACCAGTGTTACATATTTCTCAATGCTGCCGAGTAGGAGTATTAATGGACTGAACCATAACTGATATACAAAAACATGGTTCAAACAAGCATTTAGTAAATGCTGTGCGATACAACAAAACTATACATATTCACACCAACATATATCTTTTAAACCAAGTGGTTGTACATTCCCATGAATTCAGGTAACTTCATAGTTATTCTGTGATGCCCTGCGGACACAAATCTTTTTTTCATCATAGAGTTTTATAAACAATGTGCGTTGCAAAGAGGTCACTGTTAGATTGAATATTAACAGATTCCTTTTAGGTTAAGTTATAGTACAGCTCCTTAAAATACATCACAAACGAGCTCCAGTTCTACTTATTCTATAATAATGTCTTGAACTACGAGCAGATTGTCAGGGTTCACCATCTTAATGAGTATTCAGTATTTTGAATTATTCATAAGACGAGATGATTCTATTATCCCGATTTAAAATATCATCCTTCAAGGATAAAGTAAGTCAATAAGAAGTTTCATTTTTTTCAGATTCAGTGGACAGGAGGCACGAAGTTGACGTTAATTCAGAATTTGAATTAATGTACCAGATTCTACTGATTATTCATATAACGACATGGATAAATCAAGTAGCGTTACTGGAACAGATAATTTTCGCCTTACTGACCAGACACTCAGTCAAAATTTTCTGAAACTGTAAGAAAATACAATTCAAAAAATTAACTGATTGGTTTAATGAAGTATATTTTTGATAGACACTTGCTTTTAATGTTCTATTTAATCTCCTTTTCCAAATTTGGATTTTTTATAAATTTAAAAAATACATTATACATTACGTTTTATGATTTCTATGTGAAGTGATTTACAGAGTTCTGTCAACCACTTCTCTGTTTCGTGATAAAGTTAATTTAGCATGTCTGGAAATAGGGAAAGTAATAAACTATTTTTGTGTGTTTTTGGATGACTTTATAATTTGGGTGTCAACACGCTTGTAGGTCTAGAGTTTGTATGCGTTTCCGGGAATAGTAAACCTGGTTGTTTTAGGGTTTTTAATAACCAGGTTAGTTGTTTTACAATCTGTTCTGAGATGTCATCATTGTTAGCAGATAACTTATCATTCAGTGATGTGCTAATCTTTTTTGTATAAACAGATTTTTTTGTTGGTAGCACTCTTGAATCTTTATTTAGTCTAATGATTATGAGATTTATATTCTACTCAAGTTTAAATAACGCTTCTCCATATCAGTCAGTTAGTTCGTTAGTCAGAATTTTGTTCACACTGCATTTACATTTTATGTACTTACAGCAGATATGCATTAGAATGAATTTCAGTCGTTCAGCATCCACTCCAGGGGAAAGTATCAAACTATTTGTCTATTCGTAGAGATTTTATATGTCCATCTTATCAACTATATTACAATTATCCCACAACATTAGCAGAGGTGACAGTACATCCAAATCAGTTATTTAAATGTTAGCAGTTAAAAAAAAATCCGGGAAATGCCCACTAGGATTTAATGAGAATGTACTCTCTGATATTCGATTTCGTAGTCTTTGGACCAGTTGGATACATTTTTTTGTTTTCACACAATCATTACTTAAACTGCATATTCATATTAGACAAACCTAATCTTTGCACTCATAAAAACCTTTTTACGAGCCACCTCATGCTTTGATAATCAAACTTTGTTCAAATGTTTCACTTAACTCTTAATCTTTGTACTATTCTTATTTTTATTCATATCTGGTATTCACTGACATTTTTTTGACAAACCGACTATTTTCTCACTGCTTTTACTATGTGATTAAATCGAGTAACTAACCGATTTCAAAACGGAAATTTAATTTCACATTCTTTATTCTACTATTGCATAATCATTAAGAAAACATACTTCATCAATGGCAGGAAATCATTCTTTCTATCTGACTATTTCATTCTAATGAAAGCATAACAAATATAACGTGTGACAAAATGTTTTCAATCTCATTTACAGGGAAATAAAGTGTACAAATCAAATATTGAAATATTTCGATTTTAAAATCAACATTTGCTAAAACACTGGTAAACTATTTGATTTTTCAAATTACTACTTATGAGTTTCAGAGGTATTTTTATCAGTAGATGAAGTTAAGTGCATAACATCAGTCTTTTTCTTATTGTCATGGTAAACCGTTCTAAATAGAATTCACCAAATATGTGCATAAGTAAAACGATTAACGAATGTTTACTATTGATATTTTACTACTGTGTTCATTTCAGTCAATCAATAGAAAGACATGTCTGGTCATTGTTTTCTAGTGCTAAACGATTGCCTAATCTAGATAACTTTATGATGGCTAATTAAAACTCAACGACCTTTACAATAGCCGGAGATAATCATTATGGATTCACTAGTGATCAATTCTAAACAGGAACTCAGAGACATTAGTAAGCAAATCTTATCAATGTAGTTCACTTGTATAAGAAACATCTGAGTTTTACAACAATGAGTAAAGTTATTCCGTATGACGCGAATTGACTGAAATGAGAAGAGTCAAATATTAAGTGACGACATAGCTTTCTAAGAGTTGAAAGCTTTCAAAAAGCCCGAAAGTTTGTGTTTTGTTCCTTTTCTGTGATATGAGTTCACTTTGTTAAGTCCTATACTAGAAAAAACAACTAACCAATGCTTTCTATTTTTTATTGATTGTTTAGCATGAGCCTATTCGTAGTATCAACTTAAAATTCAACCATCCTGACAACATCTAATCATATTCACTAATTTAATTATTCTATTGCATATTCAGTTTTACTAACTTATATTTCATAATTGTTGAAATGTTTCCTGAATATTAACAACTAAAAGTGTATGTTGAGTTATTTATGGTTTATTGGTCAGTGATTTAGTTGGTTTTTCGAAATACTCTATCAAAATGCTATTTGTTACATGTCTCCAAAATGTCAACGTCAGAATCAATATCAACTTACAAACTAGAGGTTGTTTAGGAAAAAAAACATATTGGTCAACATTTTAATTGACTAGAGTAGAAATTTTACTTCTGAAAGTAAACTAGCCTAATGGTGTTGACGGTTGAGACTCAAAGGCCATTATATATCGGGCTATTCAAGAAAAGCAACCAACTTCCCGAACTGTTTTTTTTTCAAAAGACTGTTTTATTTATTTTCGTTATATGTCATGTTACCATAGCCCTAATCTCCCAGTAGACTCATAAACTGTTTTCATATAATTTGTTACTCAAGAACTAGAACCAGTTAGTAATGTACCTATACCCCCCCCCAGACCCTAATCATTATTTTCTCCGTTTTGTATAAATGCAATTCCTTTTATTTCTAAGCTATGTGGTGAGGTTTTAGTATGTATATAAATAAATGAGTAAAATATAATCTGTCTGGTGGTTGGCTTAGGTATCTTGTGTTCTTCACTGCTACTTGGGAGCTAATAGTCATGAGGCAGACGTGTGTATGGATTAATTGGTACTATTGAGATCATTAATGTCCATACATTGTGATAGCCCAACTTTTCAAGTCATAACAATCATGAGTACAGTTTACTGTCAGAATTAATCTTTTCTACAATCCTAAAGAGTTCCATACTGAAACAAAAATCTATCCATTCTTTGTCGATTTTTTATAGTACCCAGTTGGAATCAATCTATAACAAACAAAAATATATTTAATTAATAGTTTTCTTAAAATAAAACAATGAATAACGGATTACATAAAATAATTGTAACTTATTATGTAATAGAAGTACACTGTAAGAATTTTTACTTTACCTCACTTGCTATTCAACACAAAGTCTATTATCATTTAGTTCTTATCAACACAATGAACTGAATCATTTGTTTATAAAGTATTTTGACCCACAAAAAATAAACAAACAAAGAATAATGTAAAATAACTTCAATATTTTCTCATTAAACTATAAGTTAGTTATCACTAAGGCACTTAAATAGTTTATGTTCTATTGAACTAAATAAATTGATCAAGTGGGATAGGAAGGGGGGGGGCAAGGAAGAATGCATATTCAACAAGAAATCTCTCTCCTTAAATGAATTAGAAAAAAACAAAGTAAAACAAATAATTGAAATACTGTACTACATTTCTAAGAATGATTACTGTAAAATATCATGCTTATTCAATAGTTTTAGTTTAATTAAAGAGTACTTGAACTTGTTTTTTTTTTATTTTTAATTAAGTAGTACTTATAATTTAGGTCATTGATCAACTTCAATGCATCATTTGTGTTTAATGAGCATGCAACATTTTTATTTTAGGAAAATGTTTTTTTTTTACAATTTCTTATATTTTCTAAAATGTTTTCTTATTATTATTATTATTTGACTTATTCAATAGAAATCTATAGAAATAGAGTCAATTGCTTAGAGTTCCGTTTGGTAAGTTTTAAAAGAACAAATTCAGTATTTAATAGGTTGTTTATAAACACATAACTGTTACATTTAAGGGGTTGTTGTAGAGATAGTTAATTTATCAATGCTGATATTACGAATTGATCTGAACCAGACAACCATTGATTACCTGGAAGCACTGAACAGCTGTTTCCTCTTAATATGGGACTCCTCAGCAGTGCACATCCACGACCCTGGTGGGGATCAAACACAGGACCCTCTGACTCCGTGACGAGCACTTTACCATTGGACCACTGAGCCGGCTCCTAATGGTTGATATTTCTAATTCAGTCAATTCGTGTTACGTTTGCGCGACCTCATCCATTGTCATCGATGGGTAACTGCCTTACACCCGACACAGTTGAACTCCACCGATCACGTCTCCACACTAGAACTCCAGGAATTACCTCAAGGAGCTAGTCACTAGTGAGATGATAATTAGTTACATTTAAGGGGTTGTTGTGGAGATAGTTAATTTATTAATGCTATGTGTTATATGTGTCGATCATATTGTTTTCAATATTGAGGAATTCTACTGGAAAAAATTCAACTCTTACAAAATTATAACTTCTTAATCATCCTGTAGAATGCAAAAAAGCTACTAAACAACGTTAAGATCAACTTACGGTATGTTTGTGGAGATTAGTTTAAAGCTTAGTTGATTCGAGCACTTGGGAAGAGCTAGAAAGGAAAGCTCAGGACAGAGTTGTCTGAAGAATGTTGGTCAGTGGCCTATGCTTCACATAGGGTGATAGGCCTTGATCTGATTGATTTAGTTGCTTTAATTTTTCAATGATTGATATTAATTGAGTACCAATGAAAACCAAGGACCACTGCTAAACTGTCGTTTTGTTCCATTATTGAACGTTTCAAAGTGCACACCATCGATTCCGTCAGCTAATGAGTGACCAACTCGATAGTGCTCCCGAAGTCATAGTAAAAAGTCGTTACTGGTAATGTTCAGATTTGTTGGCAGTGAAATAGTTATCATGAATGATAATAGTCACGCTATATCACAAATTTATGGAGGTAAAAACATATTACTGAACATCGACTTAATAGTGCAGAGTGTTAGGCATTAGCCAACCTAAGAGCTATGAGGTGGATTACCTAATGGAATAAAGACTTTGCACTGCTAAGGAGCTTCTTACTAGGACGAAAAAACCATCTGGTGCTTAGTGGTTTTCTATGGTAACTTACAAATATACATTTGTGACGAATTTAATCAAAAAACACTAAAATCATTTGAAGGTGGTTTATTTCTGATAATAAAGAAAAGTAATCAACGAAAGTTTCTCAGATATAACTAAACGTAAATTGCCGAATGAAATATGAATAATGTGGTTTAGCAAAGAGATCACTTTCCAGGGATTTCGATTACAAAGTTATACAATTTTGTAAATTTCAAAGTTCCTTTTCTTGAAATTTCACTCCCACTCCCACATCTTTCTACACTATTTGCTCGAATCGATTTGATCTTATTTCGTTGTCCTACTGAAATTAAATATTTTGTATTCTTCCCCTTATCAAACTCATTACAATTCATCTCATGAATTTTATCTTGTCAATTAACTCAACTAAATAGCATATTTCCTATCTACCTTCTATGACATTCATTCACCAACTCCGATTAAAGCTTTATTAACTAACTAAGAGTAATCTATGTACACTTCCTCTTTTCTTGACATGTTTAATCAATTGTAATTATTTCATTGAGATCATGTTTATCAATAAGTGACTGTGTAGTTTTGCAAACGAAATCATCGCGTAGAGATTTCCTCATTGAACTATTATCATTTTATAGCCGGAATGAACAACCCACTAAAGCAATTTTATCTGACTTCATTTACGAGTATACAGTGTCTTAATGATTATCAAAACGCTTAACTTACGACCACTTGATCATATATTTTAACCCTACTCTACCTAAAATGATTTACGTAAGTTCGTATCTACATACTTTATATAGTATTTTAAGTACATTGATATTTACTCAGTTACAATAACAGAATTATAATAATCAGTATTCATCTAATGCTCAATTACCATGAATAGCACTGCTTTGGTATTATAAATAATTGTACTATTTTCATATTGGTATGCCTCATTAAATTATCTGATAAAATACTTCATTTTTTCAAAGAAATTTTAACAGGTCATAGTTTCGATTTCCAAGCTGATTCGAGAGTATTCAATGATTAAACGTTCTGCGCTACAACGAAATAGTCAATCAATTTCCATGTCTTTCACTAGTATTAAATTGTGATCCATGTGTAATAAGTTATAAAATAAAAACTTCTTGATTCAAACCAATTCATGATAACAAACTAAAATTCAATAACATACACAACATCCAATTAAAACTAATATTAGCACACTAGTAACTAACCTCTTGAGGTTATTCTTAAAGCTCTAGTGAGGAGATGTGATCAGTGCAGTTCAACGATTTCGAAAGTGCAACAGTTACCCACTGGTGAATAGCAATGAATGAGGTTGCTGAGATATATTGAGAATAAAGTGAGTTAGAAATATTAGACGTTGGATGCCGCCTACCTCGGTGGTATACTGGTTAGGCGTTTACCACGAAGCTTTAAAGTGCTTCTTAGTTTTTGATAGCTGTCTAACTCAAATCAATTAGTGATATCAAATTAAGATTCTGTATTAAGAATACACAGTCTACTAAAATAAAATAAATCAGATAGAATTAAATCCACACATTAATACATTTCATGCAATAAAAACTTTAATGCATTTCACTCAACTCCATTACACAGTCTGAATGATACTTTACAAGTAAAGAATAATAAATATCATTCAACTTGACAACTTCTTCAACAACTCTTTCATTTCTAATGGTTCCATGTGTGTTAGTGAAAAGAGAAGGAGTACTAATACTTATATTTTCTATACAAACCTATTAATACAGATTATTACCAAATTAGCATTATTCTTACACGAAAGAAATCAAGTCCATTTCTTACAAGTTAATTTTTTTTTACTAGACTGTATTACTATGAGCACAGTCAGAATACTATTAAATACATTCATTCATACTATTAAATGTAAGTAATACATGAAAATGGTTAACTTTGTTTAATCTGGTTAGAATTTTTTTAGCAAGCTTGTGTTTTACGAAATAAGGGTGCTAGCCCTATGCCCAACCCTCCTCCTTTACCAGGGCTTGGGACCGGCAACAACCCTAGAAGAGCTGCGGCAAGGATCGGCAAAGCAAGGGCAGCATTCCTACAGTTGAAAAATATATGAGAGTCCAAACAACTGTCTACCAACCTCAAAGTCAGACTCTTCAATTCGAACATCAAGACAGTTTCTGTATGGAGCTGAAAAGTGGAGAACTACTGCAAACATACTCAGGAGAGTACAGGTATTTATTAACAACTGTCTACGCAGAATATTGAATGTCTATTGGCCGGAAACCATCAGCAACAGCCTACTATGGAAGAGAACAAACCAACTTCCAGCTGAAGAGGAAATCAGGAAACGACGTTGGAAATGGATAGGACATACATTGTGGAAATCATCAGACTGTATCACGAGACAAGCACTAACTTGGAACCCTGTTGGAAAATGGAAAAGAGGAAGGCCAAAGAACACCCTGCGTCGAGAACTGGAAGCAGACATAAAAAGGATGAACAGTAACTGGAGACAGCTGGAAGGATTGCTCAGGACAGAGTTGAATGGAGAATACTGGTGAGCGGCATATGCTTCTCCGAGAGGAGTAACAGGCGTAAGTAATACATGAAAAATCCTAGTGATTTAATGTTACAGTACAATGTTATGCCGAGGAAATTAATCAAAAAACAATATTTCAAGTATACTTTCTATGTAATAAAATCTTCTAATTATTTGGTGCCTAATTATTTTTCTCAGACTACTATTCATTTAAACAAATGTTTCTTTAAGTTACATTATGTTAGATATGTATGTTTTCTTATCTTCATCATGTAACTTATTAATAATACTGTAAAATATCAATAATTAGTTGTAATTATTTGTAATTATCTAAACAACTGAACAAGCTTATAATACGAAGTAACTTTGTCAAGATATGTTTAGGAAATATTGATTAGTTAAATGCATCACAGACTGATGTTGGTAGGGTACCATTAAAAGCCAAGAAGCACTGAACAGCTGTTTCGTTATAGTATATAACTACTCAGATGCATGCACTTTAGATTTCGCCTCAGAGACTTTAGGTTTGAGAACGCCCAACACTCTTCACCGCAGTGTTAGTATCCAATTGCATGATTCGCACATTAATCAATTTGTCACTTAGCGCGACTATTATTCGTTGTCATAACTATGATAACCATCATACTCCTAACAAATATGGACTCCACCGGTCACTACATATAACTAAAGCTCCAGAAACATCTCGCTATATCACGGACTGACAAAAGTGGGAATCATACCATTGAATGTCGGCCCAGTATTGCTGAGAGTTAGACGTTTACCGACCCAAAGCCCCTAAGGTGGAATCTGGGGTGTGTAATGCCGAGGAGTCCCACTCTAGGACGAAACAGCTGTCTAGTGTTCCCTGATTTTCAATGGTATCCTCAAAACATCAATCGCTGACGAATTCGATCAACTTAAGCTTAATACTAGTCTCTGCATCAGCTTATCATTAAGTGAATACAAAGAAATAGCTATTTACGGAGTACATTAGATAATTGTCACATTATTTTGAGAGTTTAATGAAATGGAACGTGATTTGGAGGTAGTTGGGAGAAAAGAAGAGACCTAGGTTTCGTGTTATTTGGTACATGTCAGCAAGACGTACCTACAATTTTCTACCTAGACAAGAGGCTACACTACAACTCGATCGACAGAATTCAAACAACACTATAAAGGACTCTATGAACATCAAAATGGTCACTGCACAGTGATCAACCAATGTAGAGTTTACTAAAATTAAGAATGTGAACGGATCCGAATCAACATTTTTGAAGTTGTTATCATGATGACTGGATACAAATGAGTTTATTTTCGTCTAAAGTTTATAAACAAATGGCTAAATGTCGTTGACGAGAATGCAAAGGTTATTTTCCAATAATGCCATGACAGAAAGGTAGCATGAATTGTTTGATTGGAATATAGATGACTGATGTGTTGAACTGACGGTAACCTAATAATAACTGATTGATTGATGCAATGATCCCTCCCTCCCTCCCTCGATTAGCAGATGGTGTAAGATAGAATAACTGGTCTCCAGATATGTTTTTTCGTGTAAAAAAATAGCACATATGTATACAAAACATTTGACATGGAATAAATACGATCAAAATTTATTTAAATCCTTAAAGATTATTGGATACGGATTTCGTAAAACAATGAAGTAAATATCAACTTTACTTACTACCTGCCATGTCAGGTAGTTTTCCAAATGATGTCGGAAAGTAACCATAACTAACCCTGAATGTAATTTTAGATTATTTATTTATTAGTCCCAATCCTATTCCTTGTCTTCACTGTCTGTATAATAGCACTGTATATTTTACTTCTAAAGTATTAAATATCCCTTAGTATCAGTTATAATAAACATCGTATAAACATCGACGCACTAAGAGTAAACATCACTAAATAACATTCAAAAGTGATAACTGAACAATGTAATAACTATTTTCCGTTGATATGATGTGAACAGTTTGAAATGTGAAAGAACTCATTCACGACTGATCATAGTAAATTCATTTCTTAAAATAACAGATAAAATAGTATTTTTCTTTTTGTAATTCTTAAACTTTACATAACTAAACATCTTCATGAAGAATGTCATTTGATAGGATGAAGTGAAAACAAAAAACAATAACTAACTGTATAACATTAAATTATTCTTCTTAAAGTAGTTGATTGGTGATACCTAGAATAAAGGATAAATTACCTAAGCTTGCCACTTCATTTTGTATCTATCAGTTCAGCTGTTCCTGTGGAGCAAGTTACATTGGCAGATGCTCAGTGACTTTACTCCTCCGTGCTCAGGAGCACCTTCCGGTCTGGTTAACCAAAGGAGTTGTCAGGAGTATTAACAGTTTAATACTAGCTCACTTAATTCAAACAGGTCATGTAGCTAGCATAAATCAGTCATTCAGAATAATATTTTGTGTAAACATTTATTTACCAAGATCGGTTAGACTCAAAGTCCTTAAAACGGTAGAGGCGATAGCTATACGGGTCAAGAAGCCAGACCTGTGCATACAGAAGAAGTATGTTCAACCTCTTCTCCTGCCATGGCCGACGCAACATCCACTAAACCAATCACTACCTTAATCCTGCGACGACTTAATAATAATAATAATAATAATAATAATAATAGTTTTATTCTCACTTTGTACATGAGAGCATGCCAGTTTACAGGCATGGTCACAATGTGATTAATGCATATGTATTCTCCCTCTGGATGTGCATTTCCATATTCTAATTATTATTATTAATCAAAGCACACAGAATGAATTTGAATATCACGTTTTAAGATCAAACAAATGAACTAATTGTAATTATGTCTATTATTGTTATTGTTACTATTTCACGAATTTTGATTATCGTTCACTTCATTTTACAAACTCTTACCCATTCGGTTTCATATTAAATAGGATTAGACTTTTGTCTACAATCACTTGATCTAATTGTATTTTGTTACCACCCCACCTCCTGTGTCACCCATATACAGAGACACCTACATACACATTTGACTAAGAATCTTGTTTATCTCAATTGTCGTTTTCCTTTCACAAGTAACATGATGATGATTATTATTTCAACATTAACATTCGTATTTTATAAATATCTCGATGGGAAAAACTTCCAATCATCTAATTATTCTTGATATCTGATTAACGTTGTGTATTTGCCTCAGAAGTGGCTATTCTTGTGACTAATAATTTTGAACTAATAAATGTAGAACCTGATAAGCATTTCTCGAAAAGAAGACTATTCTTCGTTCAAACGTCTTTGTTTTTTATTACATAATAAATGAATTTCTATTTTTCCACATATTTATTTTCAAATTGATTTACACATCTCATTATAAATCATTTTACTTCTAGTAAACTTTACATTGAATTACATAATAAAAGACAATTTGTCAAATATGAAATGAATTAAGCTTAATGAATAATTTTACAAGATGATCTTTGTTTATTTATTACTAATTTGATTTAATAAAATCAAGACATTTAACTACTACTATAAATTAAGATTTTGTGATTAAAAAAAATAATAATGAATAGGAAATAATAAAATATGCTTCATCTATTTGAATAATGGAAATAATTTACTATCATGTTCAATTGTTAATGTATTATTGCAAAACATCTAATGTTTACAAACCTGTCTGGACTCAGTAGTCTAGTGGTGTACGCGGTAGCGTTTGATACGAAACGGACTGAGTTCGAATCTTACTGTGAACATCAACATTGGGATGCAGGTACATCCAGCTGATGAGCCCCAAATAAGACGAAACGCGCGTCTTGGATTCCGTGTGCCAGTCCCAATCCACATTAAACTGTAGATGGATACTTTTTTATAAAAATGAAATTGACTAAGTTAAAAAAATGAATCATTAATATTCACTTTAATATAGAATACTTAATAAATAATGATTGAATTGAAATGGTTTTTATAGAAATAGGTATGAAATTTCGTTGTTTTTACTTATCACAGATTAATGCTGGTTGAATATCAGAGAAAACCAAAGAGTACAAGATAGTTGTTTTGTCTTAGTATAGGACTCCATAGAAGTATTCACTCTCAATTATACCAGGAAATTTAAATCAGGACCTTCAGGTCACACTGAGAACAGTTAACCATTCTAATATTCCAGTGCAAAGTTGAGATTGATGGAGTATAGACATTATCAAGAGTGAAATAGTTATCACCAGTAGCATTCACTAATCGTCTATCAATGTCACAAGTTAATAGCAGTGGAAATTCAACCATTAAACACTGGCTGGCACTCTCGTACAGACGGTTGAATGTTCAACATGAAGCAAGGTTTCGGGTTGGATTCCGTAGCAGAACTGAGGATGGGTACTTCTGAGAGGTTCAATACTGAAATAAAACAGGTATTTATTACCTCTTGGTTTTAAGCGGTACCCAACCAACATCAGTTTGGGATGAATACAATCAACTCAACTTGATGTTATACCTGGGTAATTCTCGTTTTTTTCACCTTAACCATTTAGTCATTGTAACTAATGTAAAAGTCATTGTAATGTGTTCTAAATACGTTACGATAAATTTATGTGTGAACCTGTATCACTACCACGTACATACAACAGTTAGGCTCACAGCAACTTCTTTTTCGACTATGTAACTTAATAAAATGAGTAATATATATTTGTAAAACTCCAATGAGTAGAAATTAAAATTTTTCTGACGTTTCACGGCTTAGTGTAAGTCGCTTCTTCACAGAAATGAATAACCGAATTGAATTACCACAAGGTTAAATAATACAATGGAACAAATCACAATCAAAATAAGTTCATACAATCAAAATTGCGAGTTTTAATCATGTCGTTGTCAAGTCATTTTGGGTCAAGGTAGTTTGATGTGAGACATATGTGCATGCATATGTTAGTGTTATGTGAAATGAGATTATGGGAAAATAAAATTGTATGTATGTTCATATGAATGAAATGTGAATGTAATTTAATTGTGATCAGTTAGATAGAAAGTCCATGTTGGGTGTAAGGAAGAAAGGCCTTCACTTTTGTTAAGTGCAGTTGGATTTAACAAAATGTGAAGTGCTTCAGCTATTCAGCTTTCCTTATAATTAGAAAAACCCTTTTGAATAATTTGGATATTTTTAATATTTTTTTTATGGTTACTGCTATTGCTGATTTGATTTGTAATTTTTCAAGTTCAACAGGATTATTATGAAGTCGTTTGATGTAAACTTCCTGTTCTTTGGCACGAGTTTTGATTTCTCGAGAAGACTCTTCAATATAAAAAGCATCACAATCAACACAACCTAGTCTGTATACACAATTTTGTGTAGAGGTGAAGGGGATCTTGTCCTTTATTTTAACTAATGCACCTCGAAGAGTATTTGTAGTCTTGTAAAATGTTCGGATTCCATGTTGTTTTAGAATTCTTTGTAGTTTTTCTGTTGTGTCATAGCGGTAAGGTAGAACGGCTGTACCGATCCATGATGTTTTAATTGATTTATTATTAATTAATAATAAATCGTTACGTTTTTGTTAACTTCTAATAATATTCATTGGAAAATTATTAAGTAGTAAGATATTAATTACATTTTTGTATTCAGATTTCTTGTCATCTTCTGATGTAATTAGTTTATTGGCTCCTATCCAATGCTCAATTTATTTAAAATTATCAAAGTTAACCTTGATAATGTGATGTATATGTAACTTAATATTTTACAGTTGGCCAATAAAGAACATTTATCCATTTATATAATCATGGCATTGAAAAACACTTTTCCGATGAATGGTTATTATGAATTTTTTTCTAATTGTCATCACTTTATATGGATTGGACTTTATTCAACAGACATTTTATGTAGTAAATTGTCATAGTTTAGACAAAATAAACTATAGAACAAGGAATGCGAAGTCACATGTACAATGATACAATGATACTAAGTTCATTCATAAAGTAATTAATTAACTGTATCATTATATATTAATGACCAAGTATGCTTTATACTAATGCATATACTGTTATGCATTATTCAGTATCACATTATATCTGTACAATTAACTTTACTGAGCATAGAGACTAAAATGCTTATTGTTTGTCTAAAGTGTCAAAGCAAACATAATGAGCAAATACAATTGTAAATAAACGATTACGTACAATCGACCTAAAAACCTGTAATTCAATATTTTATATTCTTATTCATGACTTTACTATTCACCACTAGTTATGCAACGCTTAAAAATTTCATGAACGAATCCAAATATAAACAGAGAGAGTATTTGGCTTCTACATTCCAGAATTCTATTTCTACCTATGGGAGTTTTGATGTATAACATTTTAAAAGGAGCAGATGATAATAAAAGAACTGAAGTGGTTTGTTGGTGATAGCCTCAGTGCTGATGAGTCCCATACTAGGACAAAACGACTGTCTAGTAGTGGTCTCTAGTTTTCACTTGTATCCAACTGACATTATTCTGTGAAAAGCACATACCTCTAAAACAATTATTAACTTCTGTAATCATCTTGCAAGTAACCAGTAGTGAAACGAAATAACCATACTGTTTGAAAAAATACTTTCGTTGAGGCTATTTAATATTATCGAATACAAGTATTATGTATTATGATTTAGGACATTGAATGCAATTTTTTTTGCTGACTGGATAATAAAATGTACTAGACTTTATGACCAATGACTGCGTAAGTTAGATTCACTTTAAGCCCCGTCACCAATTGTTATGTATTACGAAAATACACAGTGCCTTTGATAATCACTCACCCGTGTACGGGCACGTTTGCCCCGCGACTACCATTCTCCAAGTCGAAATAGGAAAAGAACGATTATGGAGCCAACAGACAGAATCGAACTGTATTTCCGTCATGCCTTTATATATACACAAAATCAGATCACACAGCATACCAATTAGGGTTTTACACTAATACGAAACATAAGAGATTGTGGCAGTGAATAGGGGTGACTTGGACACAACTTATTAACTGTAGTCCATAATAAGAGACAATATAACAACAGTAAATATACTAAACGGGAGGATAGGGTAAGAGGAACGTAACAATCATAGAAATGTAATGCTTACATTACTCACGACTAAAATAAATGATTTAATTCTCTAAAACATAGTTCTGGAAGTTTTTCATACTTCTTTAGTGATCCGACATAACAACTAGATTGTTATAAAAACTTTCAGAAACTAGTAAACATCTAGTCACCTGAATATGTAAAGAAGTCTAATAAATTCTAACAAATTCAATAACAAATTAGAACGAATACATAATGTACTGGTCGTATGTATTATGAAGTAGTTGGCCAACAAAATATATATGATGAATTGATGATCATCTGTGAAATTTCAGCACTTCTTATCAATATCTCCTTTAAAGAAATGATTAACATGAGAGGGCAACACTGAACCTTTATCTATACCTAAAACACAACTTCGACAAATCCTGAGACTAAACAAAAATACGTTTAATTACAATTCAATAGCAAATTTTACTCACAGACTAATAGCTAAGAGAATATCTTGTGTACTAGTTCTTGCTGGAATATTTATGACGAATTGATATAGTTGATATAATTGATAACTCAGTTAAGCATCTTTATGTAATCGGTAAATCGATGATACATTTATTGTATACAGTGACCCAAGTCATGTAATGGAATTATTTTAGACTTTTAATAAACCTCATTCTAATTTCATATTCACACTGGAGTGTAAATATATAATGGATTCCGATCTCTAGACTTAGGAATTTTACGAAGTGACGATAGAACTTAGCAAACATTTGTGCACCGAAAAAAGTACATGAAATGGACAATGAATTCATTTCTATGCCTTCTGTTCACTAAACTATGAATAGGGTTTAGTGAAATCAATTTATAATAAAGCTAAAAGACTGTACACTACTGACAGACTTAAAGGTTAAATTGCAATAAAAGGAGAACATCTTCGAAAAATGGTTACCCGGAAACATTTCTAAAGAAATGCTGTATTCCAAGGGAGACAATATTACATGAGGTTTATTTGTGCGTCATCTACTAGATATGTTACATAAAACAGGCAAGATGGATTGGTTTGAAATAATCAGAAAATAACACAAAACTGCACTATCGAAATTCGCTGGTTTGACCTCTGCATTTAAAAATAGTGGGTAGTTAATCATGGTAACAAAAAGATCGATAATCGTTTACTCTTCTTTTCTGTTTTTTTTTCAATTGCTGCACGTCTTTGAGTTCTATTCTTGCCATTTTAATATATTCTTTTATCTTTATATTTTTTAGAATAAATTCATGTTGATAGTTACATAATTAAATATTTTTTCCACAATTCTCTATAGTTGTCATTTCTACTTGACCCTATGAAGTGATTTTATTATGTGCATAATGAATCTTCGTCACGTTACATAACAAAATTCTGGAATAATCATTCAATTTCATCTAAGAACATTCTGTGTGCAATTTATTTATAATGTCACTTTTATAACAACTTAACTGCTAGACAATTCAATTCCTGTTGTGCGTATCTGTTAGCATTTTGAGTTATCTACAATTAATAACTTGTATGTAGTTGATAAGAATCTTTTAAAATACAGTGAACTAATAGAATTCTGCAAATGAGATTATTCTTGTCTAAAAATAAAAAAACATCCTCGTTACGTTAATTAGAACAGTAGACATAGACGAACAGTAATATTTCGTCAATTAGATCTTCATCATGCTATAATCTAATAAACAGAAATATGTATATGCGAATAAAAAATTTATTAAATCAGTCAAGGGAATTTGTGAGTCGTTGATAACAATAAAGTAGGTAGATTACATAATTGATGATAAGGGAGAGGCGCAAACTGATAGGAGAATGGTGATTGACTAGTAGTAGTAATGAGTAGAATAATAACAGTAAGGAAACGTATTTTAACACAGAATGAACAAAAGTAATAAGTTGAATAAATATTTCAACATAGGAAATAGGTCAAAACGTCGGAACGTTTGTTTATAACAACAATAATAGAAATAATATCATCATCCAGAAAGTGTGTGAATAATCTGGTTGGATATATTGAATCAACTAAAATATATGAATAGCTAAATCTAATTCAGTTGGAAGTGAAACTTGATTATGTCTGTTGCTTCAAGAATCTGAAAAATCCGCACTCCTGAAAAATTAGTGCTCCTCAAAAACTGCCTTTCCACTAAGACTTGTTTACAAAAGCATAAAACCTAAACCTATCAGTGAACCGGCAGTCACTGTATCATAGAAAGGACTCTACCTAAAGGTTGACTTCACTGGTGATGCACTAGCTAACATCCTGGAGAAGTGAGTAATCACAACTCTTATGAAAGGTTTTTCCAGCGAACATAAGAATTGTGCTAGTTACAAATATTTCAAAGAACAAACTAAGACATTCGACCTCTTTAATGCGTATAAAAGTGAATTGTTTAATAAACATTTTGTCTAAAAGGGCTTGAGGGCACTTTCTCACATGATTGATAATAGGCGACATTTGGTGCAATAGAGGTGCAGTAACAAAATATCTAGTCCCAACCAACTTCCAGATTAGTATATAAACATCTTTTACAGTAATAGATAGAGTAAGCAGAAACCTCTTATGCAGCTATGAGGCCATCGCCATACACACAATAAAACTGGAATTGCATTCAAGGAAGAAAATTGTTCATCTACTCATTTTATCATGGACCTAATTAATATGTTACCGAGCTGCATTAAAGTATAACTGTTATTGTCATGTTCTTCACATCTACTATTTAACTTTACTAATTTTCAATGTTCATTCTCTCAGGCGACAGTTTTATATATTGCATAACACTATCTGCCAAGTGGGATAAAATCGAGCTGTGTGTACATTTCACAGGATCTGAAGCAATGTTACATTGATTAACGAGCTTAATTTATGCATGTTTTAATCAATTTTCCATGTTGAGATGTTAATTCAATTTATTACTCTGATTCATTCTGTATCAAAATACGCATTCATACCATTATTAATCTCTTTATTAATGTTACTAGTACAACCAAAATCCTAATTTCAATTCGCACCACTCACTTATTATTAGTTATGTAATCTACCTACTGCATTGTTATCAGTGATCCTTAAATTTACTTGATTTAATCAATCTATTTCATATTTGTCTATAAGCGTTTCTGTATATCACAGTAAAGCCTGACGAAAATCCAATAGACAAAACAATATTTTTTGACTATACATGTCGTTCTGATTCTCATTTTTCCAATTTATTTTACTAGTAATAAATTGTATAAAACATAAATTCTAATGATGTGTTGGCTTTAACATTCCTATCCATTGCTTTTCCTAATAGTGCTATGATTATTTAATCACATGGAAACACGAGTTAATATTATTCCATAGTATTTCAATCTTTTCAGAGATTTGTTATAGACTGAAATTAAAAAATCTATGACGTTATATGCGCATCCTAAGCGAATTGCCTTGATACAACAATATTTCACAAATATGAATCAACATAGACTGTACTTAGTAAGTTGACTCATTAACTTAATAATGAATAACACAAAATGAGTTTAGTTCGAGTCCGTACGTCAATACTAACAATGGAATGTAAATATATTCCGCCAAAGAGTCCTAAAGTTCTATATCACATTGCTAAATTTCACTTACTAGTCACAATTTAAATTGATGAATTAGTTAGTAAAATTTTATTAAACAACAAAAAATAAAATAATATTTATAAAAATAATTTGATTGGTTTAAATGAATTATCATTATCATTATTAATCGAATTACTATTGGTTAATTTTCTTAATAGGAATAGAATTACCTACTAAGTGATTGAGTTACATATTCGTTTAATCATTAAAAAAAAAAGGCTTTACGTAACAAGTTTGTCAATAAACAATTACAATAATAAAAGTAAAATCAACGAAAACATATAAATAATGGATTAATGTTCTGATTGAAATTCTAGTTTTAATCAATATGAATAGTTTCCAATCACCAGCTTTTTAATAACATTGTTTTTGTGAAGAAAAAGAACAATTATGCAAGAAACATTTTTCATCATTTAATTGTACATGTGAAAAACATCAGAGAAAAAAAAATAAACAAAACAAAAAAGAGAAAAACTTCATATTTTAAAGTATAATTAAAAGTTTTTATATTATAAAAATGAAGCATTAAATCAATATTAATGATTATGTAATCAATATGTGTACCCAACAAGAAATAAAGTTACCTTCAGAAGAATACAATACAAATTTATTAGAAGAAACTTTGAATAAAAATGTATCCACTGAAAATGATAAACATAATAATAATGAGAAAAAATTCAATAGTAAATTATCCTTTCGTTATCATTCAGTTGGATTATTAAATAGTTTACATTTATTACCTACAAATTCAAATACAAATTCTATTAATAATAAACCATGTACATCAATGAAATCATTAGAAACATATACACGTAGATACACTATTAATTTTCCAAATGATAAAAATGAAATGAAATATCAACCAATTAATGAAACATCATCATATATTGATGTTGGTGGGGATAATTCTATATTAAATGAAATTGAAGAACCATTATCAATGGAAACTTCAAGTATATATCATCATCAACGTCAAAATATTCTGAATAATAATAATAGTAATAATCAGAATAATCAGAATAGTCAAAATAGTTTTCGTGAAAGAGGATGGTCTATTTATAATTTAAAAGAACAATTTATATCATTTTTTCAACCATCTGATAATAAGTTAGCATTGAAATTATTTGGTAATAAAGTAGCATTAGCATGTGAAAAACGTAGACAACGTGAACAAGGCAAATGGATTATACATCCATGCAGTAATTTTCGGTAAGTTATATAGATATCCCAGTTTTAGTAGTAAGTGATTTATATTGGTTACTGAGATACATGTACCATCTACTATTATCGAAATTGAATCTAAGCTGTTTTGTCGAGATAGGTATTGTGCCTAATTGTTTGTTGGTTGGGTACCACTGGGAAAAACAGTGAGCACTAGGCGTCTGCTTCGTTTTAGTATGGGAATCTATAGTAGTGCGCACTTATGATCCTACCAAGAAATCCAATATGAGGCTTTTATACTTGCGAACGCTAAACCCTCTGTACAAACGGTCTTTACTTAATGATATAATTCCCACTTTCACCAATATGTGATATAGCGTGACGATTATCAATTGTCACTGGTGAAAAGTATCTCACTCCGGATAAGTCTTTTTTAATCAACATGTATTTTGTTGGCTGAATGTTTCAAGCCCAAAAAACGGAGGATAGAGTATTTTGTTTTAAGTTTCATTGTTTATATGAGATCTAATACCAGCAGCTTGTTTTCAAAGAAGTAATTTAACCACATGAAGTGCTTTGTAAATCTTCGAATTTTGCAATTTATTCAGTATTATTGTGTGACTTATTAAATGCTATAACACAACTTAAAATAGGCAGATGAATTCAGATTTCCACCAGCTTTTTCAATATTCAATTAACAGTTTCTTTATATGTTGATTTATGTGGTAAATCTTGATAAATATCCCTACAATTCCTTATAATCTTCAATTTGGCAAATAAAAAGTATTGATAGTCATTAGTATCAAGCAACATATACAGTGCCCTTCATACTAGCTATTCTTCTGCACCATTAATTTAAATTTATATCTGCTTAACATAAAAAATGATTAGGTTGTGTCGAGTTGTACCTTGAATACTGGTGAATAAAGTCCTCATAAAAGAAAATAACTTGACCTATTTAGTTACATAATACAAAAGAATGTCACATATTTTTACCAAAATACATGATTATTGATAAAAGATAACAACAACTACGACCTAGTACTTTCGTTTGTTCGCATCCGACAATCTAAAACCCCCATCAACATAATTACCAAATAGTTTCATACCATCAGACCCTATCACCAATTTTTAATAACGCAAGAAGAGCAATATTTTGAAGAATAAAATTAAAATTCATTAGTTTATTTTGAGTCTTCTCATCAATTGTAAACGATTAAATATTACAAACAATTGTGTAGAATCAAATGTTTGATATATTTTATCTGTTAAACTTAAGCTGAGTGCTCTGAATAAAACAAGTTGTGATAATTTAAGTGGAATACAAGATATGCTATTAACTGTAGTTACATTTAAAGGGTATTAGTGGGTGAAGGAGGGGGGATATTGTATTGTTTATAAACTTACAAAGGAAAGTATTACATAATCTTGGTAAAATCAAAATAGATGATTACCAAACTAATTGATGGATTTTGAACGGAAGTGATTTTGATATGTAAACATTTGAATGATTGTGTTTGTAAGAGAAAATTATTATATTCACCACAGTGATGTTACATTTATCACGCTATCTTTCTGTACCTATAAGTCGGATTAAAAATGATTGCTAAAGATTGCTCTTGCAAAATGTAGTAATATTGATCTTGCTTGTTTGTTGATAATGTTTAATGCATTTATACATTTACATCTTAATAATGTCTACTATTGAAATGGTGTCCGGTGATTGCAATTTTAAGGACCTTGGTACTTTTCGGATACAGATTTCTAGGAATGTGCTTGAAAAACTTGATAGAAGACCTTCGTTCAGTCATTTCTATATTCTCACTACCAAAGTGCTTGTTAATTCGTAAATGTAAATGGTTAACAATCTCCTCAACCATAGTATTTTTTTAAAAATGCATTGTAATCATTCTCAGTTTTAATTAATTCTTATGAATCCAATAAGAAGTATATAATAAATGTAACTTTATCTATACATTGTTCGCATTCGTTGTTAATCTAGTCACTCTATTTCTTTGACATTTATCTCATCCGGATATTGATCTTTATTTTATACTTCGGATAATCATTTTCCCACTGAATACTGTCTGGCATACAACTACAAAAGGGCAAACACTTCCATCACTTCCTAGTTTGCTGTGGTACCCACCCAATGTGTCTATGATGAATACAAATAACTAAACTTCCTTTGTATATTTAAGCTAAATAATGGTTTTAAACAGTTGTTTTAGAATAAACAACGATTCATGTATATTCGATTTTTATTTTGTGTAATATACCTGTGGCTTATGTTATAGGCGTCTGTAAACATTGAATCACATAAAATACAATACCGAGTATATGAACACAAGAAAACGCAGTAGTGTCACTTCCGAACCATCAGAGAATCCATCCTAGGCCTTTACGTCACACTGCCAACGATAACCCGTATAAATTACTGGTCAGGCGTCAAATGGTACGACTCCCATTTTCGATAATTCTGCAATGAGTCCAAAATTATAGGTAGTGAGACACTTATTACGATGACAATGACTGATCATTGCACTATATCATAAATTGATGACAGTAGAAATTCTATCAGTAGAAACCTGCCGACCCAGTATTGCAGTTGGCTGATAGTCACCCTGAAGGTTCTGTGTTGAATTGGCTGCCGAGACAGACAGTGTACACTGCCTAAGAGCCTTATACTGGGACGAAACAGCTGTTCAGTTCTCCCTGATTTTCACTGATACCCATTAATCTGTAACGAATACAACCTATTAAATATGTTACTTATTACAAAGTAAGTGTTTGAAATAGCCTTATTTTTGGACCATCACAAAACACACTACTGATCAACTCCAGTGTCTCTTTATCCTCAGGTGTCTATCTTTTAACTGTTTTAAATAAGCGTTCTCATAGGATGGTGTCAGGAAATACTAATGAGTGCACTTTTCCGGAGAGTTCACCGTGACTAACACAACTACCTGAGCGCTATGTCTAAATTCATCATGTCTGATTGTCATTTGGCTTAGTTGGTTCGAAAGATGAATCTCTATTTTATCTACCAGACATTGGTGTTACTGACCAACTATAGCAAAGTTATGCAGTGTATCAAAGATGGTATCTTCGTATGTGGCTCGGGAATGGCTGAAACTGGTCGGTTTATCACTAATCCAGAGAGATCTGATGATGGTTTGATATTATTTCACTAATAGATGACTGTGTTAAATGAAATTAATTAATAATCTTGGGTTTAATGGTAGTAAACCCCCTTAACTTGTCTTGAAATGCGGACTAAAAGCTTGCCATACCTGTGAGTCACTGAGTGTTATCAGACTCGAAGGCGAAGTGTTGGTACAAGTTTGGCTTTTCCGGACTAATTTGAGATCATATTTCTTTGATCACAAGTCTCAGGTTGCGAACAACTAGTGTATCATCACGTCTTCGTATGAAGTAAATACGTAACCCTTTACGGAGCAGCATCATACAAGCTGAGACCTGTAAGAAAGTGAAATGTTTTCAAATAGGTTAAAATCCGAGAAAACCTTAGTGGACGACTGTAGCGATTCTAATATACAAATAAATCATGCAAGATGAGCATATGCCACAAAGACTAACTAATCCATCCGAATGAGAATAATGAATTAATTACCTTTGCAGTCACATTCTTTGACTATACATTGTTGCTAAATACAAAAACACTCTAACAATCATTTACATGGATACAATTCATAAGATATTCAGTAAGGAATAAAAGTTATGACAAAAATATAACTGATTAAAAAGAGTATCCCTACTCTTGTACGACGACGTAGAATTCAATAAAATGTTGAATCATAGATTTTAGATAAGATCTATTTTTGAATGTTTGTTATTTATTCAAACTATTATGTTCTTAAGTATGCACTACTCATAAAACTTACAGAATCAATTTTCTTTGTAATGAAATGCTCATTTACACTTATCATTAGAGATATATGATAGAATGACAAGTCTATAGAATAGAGAGTGATTTCATAAACTGCTTATGTTTGCACAACTTAAGCTTAGTTGAGAGTTCAAATTACTTGATTTGTTTATTCATTTCTACCATTCTATATTTTCATATCTGATTTCTACGGCCATTCATGTTTACCATTATTATAATAAAAGTTATTATTATTATTATTATCACAAAGACAATCTTCATTCAAATCTCGATTTTCATTCACAAGTCTTCACTTTAGTCTAATGGTAATCACAATTACTGTTCCCTACCCCTACACCCACACCCTGCTGACTACACAATTCCCATATTTCACAAATCCTCCTCCTTTAATTACTAATTGATTACTTAAAGCACTAGGCAGTTGAAAAACTTCACCTGACAACTAATCAAAATTGTTACAATCACTCATTGACCTAGAATTTATCACACATTTATGCACGATTGTACAGCTTGATAATGAATTCGTTGAAGGGTAATCCCTTTGCTGAATAAACTTGTTTTATGATTTAGAATAACCTTTACCAATTCTTAGACTGGTTTAGTGATAGAGAAATTTCATTAACATATTTTTAATGAAAATGTATTGAGTTTAGTATCCCTAACTAAACATTTATGTCTAAAATGAGCTATTGAGAAATCTGTATAACTTTCCTAAAATCTATAAGTTGAATATTCCCTTAAAGTCAGTATTGTCTATGATAAACTCACTTTTCACAAGTTGACCCATCAGTTAGTTAAACTATCAGAACCAATCTGCAAAAAATTGATGACTTGCGGTTTGAAAGACACATTTCATTTTTGAATAATACAAGAACGATAACATTTGCAGAATACTTTGAATTCAATGTCTTTCATTGCATTCTCATTAGCAACATACATACTATTGATTTTAGATAACCCAGATTATTAATACATATTGATTTCGTTAACTGAAGTATTTAACAGATAACCTTAGATTGTCTAGATAATGGAACAACTTCCTGTAATTTGTAGTTAGAAGAGTAAACTGGGTCATTAATCTAATGGTACCAGAGTAATTAAAGCTTAACTACTGATTCCTTTTGAATACAAAGGTCAGGTTTTAATCTTCTAATAGCGATGGCCTCAGTAAATTTTAATAGAATCGTTTTATGTAGTTTATTGACGATTTCAAAGGCATTTTTTATACTGACCTCATATCTTGTCTGAGAAAATAACGCGTAATGGAACTTCTAAAAGTGTTTGCTCCTTTGGAATGTGTTCAATAAATTGTAAATAGGCCCGTTTTTTTGTCATTCCAATGTACCTGCTTTTACAAGGACATATGACAGTTCATTTTTCTCAGGAAACGGATTATGCAAGCATATAAGATAAATTCATGATGTTGTTTGATGTCTGTTTATTAGTTATAAGTATAACGTTAGAATGAACAGTTGATATAATTTGTGGTCAATCTGATTTACTACCGTTACCTCAAAATAATTTTTAAAGTCTACTATTAGCTTTCATAAAAGTTGTTTAATGAAAATTGAATAATCATTTGTGCAAAGAAAATGATGGAATGGTCATGGAATCACCACTTCCGCTTATCCTTACTGATATTTTTATGAGTAACCTGAAGTGAAAAAATCTGAAATCCGTAACATTCCACATCATACTAATCTTCGTATGTCGATGATACCATTACAATATGAAAGAAACAGTTATCATATATTTGTTACTTTCCTTCAAGTAAATTATATTTTTGCATTGTAATATTAATGACAAGTTCTGTATTCATAATGTACATTATGAAATCACTTACAGTATACACACTAATTTATAGATGTATTCAAGTTGTTAAGAAGACAAATGTGCATTATTTGAAAAAACGACTACTATCAATTAATTTAACTGAATATTGAATTAAAGTGGTCAAAAGCTTCAGCTGATCAGATGTTGACAAAATTCACATTCATAGATGATAGCACAAATGCTATACAACTATCAATGACAAAAAATAATGGTGTAAGTAAACAATAATGGGAAATAATGTAAGCATGTTATGGTTCACATAGACAGTGATTGAGATACATCTTCACAAACATTTCTGGTAGTTGATGTTGCAAAAAGAGAACAAAGATATCATGCATAGATGGAGTAACATAAGGAGATTCTACACATGTTTCACAAGTAGTCATCTATAATAAAAGATAGAACGAAAACCTAGAGCGTAAGATGAAAAAATTTTCTACATTTCATGAAGTAAGTGGGCATAGTTGAAGCATATTTAAGAAATATATAGGCCGATTTACGAATCAAGCCCATAATAGGATCAAGAGGGTAAAATATTAACGCAAAATGAAGTTATACATTAAGAGACCCATTATTTCGTTAGTGAACAAATAAACAATCGTTAGTATTCTATAAATAAAGGTAACAGTTATAACCATCTTGTAGTAACTACTTTAGAACCCTTCTTAACTTCAAAACGACGGAAGAGTAGCATCATAACAGAAAACTCGATGGTGTATATTATACTGTTTCTCAGAATTTTGGATAGACTATTTTCAACAGTGCATGTTTAATATTGAAAGAAAGTTATATTCTACATATTACTGACATCTACCAATATTGCAATTTATTCTAGGAAAGTTAAAGTCTCCTATGATGACTGTTACTTTGTAATTTAACACAATAGTATATGTAAAATGCAGTATCAATGATTTTTCATAGTAACCGAAGTATTTAAGGCTCCATTTAAGCAACCTATAGTATTAACTATGGCTAAAAATGTTGATGTAAATTCAACCTCAATCTAAAAATTTACTGAATCTACTGTCACTAGATTTAGTATTATCAAAGCAAACAGTGATTTACATTGAACAGCTGCCACTATGCCCATTCTTCTTTTACACTAATAGACCGTATAGCTTTGCATGTTTAACTTACAGTCGTTAATGTTTTACTTAGTTATTTCAACGCTACCAAAAATAATGATCAGCTGACTTTCTATTGTTATTATAATTTCGTGGCTTGATTTATTCAACACATTCTGTAAAAAAATACTAAATCCTTGCAAGGATTCCAGAAGTTCTAGTAAGATGTGACCAGTGGAATTCAACCGTGTTGGGTATGAGGTAGTTACACACCAACTGCAATGAATTAATCCGAGGAAATCTACCACGAATTGACTGGAATAGAAATATCAATCGTCAGTAGCTGATTTAGTTATCTAATGGTAAAGCGTTCTCCACGAAGTCAGAAGGTCTCGAACTCGATATCCAATGAGGTCCTGGATACACAGGGCTGAAGAGTCTCAAACTAGGACAAATCAGCTATCCAGTGCCTCCGCTTCATCAATGGTTATCTATTTCAAACTAATTCATTATATCAAAATTGACAGTCAGCATTCTCCACAACAATCAGTTATTACAAAAAAACTTCCATGTAAACTGAATATTCACTGATTTCATTATCAATTACAAATGTATATTTTATATACTCATCAAATCAATATAATTTGTCGTTTGGATTGAATTACAGTAAACATCTTCATGTAATTCAGTTATTGTAAACCAATTTAAACTACTTGACAACTTATGTGAAAATTACTTACTTAAACATAAGTTTACACATATTCTATTTCATATGCCTCTCTTCTTGTTTCCTACTCTACACACAATTAGCAATAATCTTAAAAGGTAGTGAAAAATTAATATTTTATTACATTAGCATAGTATCTTCGTAAAAGAAGTAAAAGTCTTCCAAGTACATTAATGATGCTATAGCAAAAAATGAACTTCTTATGAACTAGTCATTGTTTTGCATACCTGTTGGATAGACTATACAACAATATAATTCCAAGTGTTATTTGAGTTGAATTGTGGCTGGCAAGTGGGAATCTAGGACACGTGTTCTGTCTTATTTACGATTCGTCAGTTCGATGTACCCACATTCCAGTGTTGATGTTCAAACAACGACTCTAATCCAGTTTCTCACGTAGTAAGTGCTACTGCGTTCACCACTTGGCTACTGAGTCCAGTCAACCACAATCCAACTTGATTAATACTTGTGAACTATAGTTAAATTAACGCAATCCGATCATGATACACATATGGCAACAGAGAGTGAACAATTTTAGTCCAAAACAAATCAACGGGAAGATCCAAATACATTCTAAATAAGTATGTCTTCAAGTTGATAAATATGCAATCGTCTTACTTTTTGGATGTTGATAATATTCTGCTTACGAAGAATGATATATTGTATAAAATAATAAATGCATCATGTGATATGCCTAATATTCATTCATTCATTCACCTGTTACTGATCATGGAACACAGTCGACTGACCAGATTTTATCAACAAACTCTATCCTTTTCTCATCTTGAGCGCTACTCACATGTGGCATGCATTTTTTTCATATTGATCTCCAATTGCAAGCATACTGTGTTCATTCGTCTCGCTCCTTTCTTTTGACCTTGAGGATTTTAAATTACAATTTGCATTGTGATGCAGTTTGGTGAATTCGTGAATATGTATCTTATCCTCCTTCAGCATCTTTCCCTAATTACTTACCTTGACCATAGTTGGTTTATTCTTCGCTAAAGAAGGTTATTGATGATGGTTTCTGGTCAACAAGTTTGGAGCATCTTACGTAGACAACTTTTTATTAGTCCCTGTATCTTTTGAATGATGCTTTTCTCAATTCTCCAAGTTTTAACTCCATGCCATAAAACTGTCTTGACGTTTGTAATGATTTCCCTCATATATGAAATCTTTTGTATATAGTAATAATTTGTTTTTTAAGCTTTCCAGAAACTAAAATTATGTAATCTGGAGTAAAATGACGCTTTTTAATTTTTGAATATCGCTTTTGTTTTCAATAATTGCACAATTTTAGCACCTAGATAGTGTATTCCACTCGACAGCCATCAACTATTTTTATTGTAAGTTAATAACAAAATTGTTTTTACACTATTGATATAGTACTATGTGAAAGCATGGATTATCATGGTATAGTATGATTGGTAACGCCATGCAGCTAATAGATCTAAAAGGGTCCGATCAAATCTTTGATGCCGTTAACACTCAATACATTTACAACAAACTCTTATCCCCGACATTTGTGATTCAAACTGAATAACACAAGTTGTTCCTTCCTAAATTCAGAACTACATCAAAGATAAAACTTGTAGGGAGATCGTATTGCGTAGAGGTGACAAGCAAACAACACTTATTTGAATGCCTTTATTTCTGCATCAGTTAGTTTATGCGGATTATTAGTTAAATCATTAACTGAAATAGCTATTACAAAATAGGACATGGATGATTATTCAACAAAAAGGCTGATTATAACGTTTTATTGAATTAACTAATACAATTGAATGTCATAGAATATACTCTGGAGTGTAACTTACACTGGATTAAGTTATTGTAGTAAAAGTTTACAAATCCAACTTATTAAATAAACCATCACAAGTTCACGCACTTAATTTTCTAAATAATTGTATCTGTTTCTTTGGGGGGGGAGGGGTTGAAGTCCATTACATTCACTAGTGATTTTCAATTGTCAGTTTAAGCGTTTTTTTTAGCAAGCTTGTGTTTTACGGGATAGGGGTGCTAACCCTATGCCCAACCCTCCTCCTTTACCCGGGCTTGGGACCAGCAGCAACCCTAGAAGAGCTGCGGGCGGAGTTCAATTGTCAGTATTTATCTCAAATAATGTATGATGGATGATGGACAGTATTAGAAATGCTAATATTCATAGACTTTTCTTTTCACCATATTACTCTTGAAGTCATTATATTTTGCTTGAAATGAATCCGGATAGTCAATTTATTTGGAAATATCCAACTCTGATTACTAATTCTTAATCATAGCATTAACGAAGATTCTGTAATTAAACAGCGTCGTGTGCATTTATCTTGTAATATTTTCTTCTAATCTATCTTGGTTTTCATATTCTTTGTTAATATCATAAGAAAGTTCTCCATTAGATAGATTATGTAAGGAAATTATGTATTTTTGACATTAACAAACACTTATTATCACAATGCATCATTTTCCTCATATAACCCATCATTCAATAACGTTCACACTTATTTTCACCAAGACTTGAAGAAAGACTATATAGTATCTTGCAGAGTATCGATGATTGTTAACGGAGTGTGTAATAAGACCTCTGATATTATTATGAACATAGTTGATTGTTAAACATTCGAAATGCTATAAACAACTATCTAGTATCGTTCTATCAGGTATAAATCACCATCTTTGTTCAAATCTTTCACTCTGTATGTCCCCTAGACCTCGCTACATTAGAACTCATGCACATAAAGAAAAGTATGAAAGCCCTACTAATCCGTATCTAGCATATATTCTGTGAGATGAGAAAGTTGTAAAGACTGATCTAATTGGAAATATATGCTTTTAAAACATAAGTTATGACGTAATGTAAAGACTCCTGTCTCTTGTGGAATTATCATCTGGATTTTACATGTAATAACGTATTTTCCTTTTTATTTATTATTCACTTAATATTACGAATTGTTCTGAGTGAAACAACCACTGAAAATCAAGAGTTGACAATTGACAGCTGTTTCGTTTTAGTGTGGGACTCCTCCCTAACCCTAACCTTGCGAGATAGACAACTAAGCCTGTCGGTTGCCAGCAGTTGATATTTTAAGCCTAATCAATTCAGAATATATATACCTGACTTCATTCGCTTCTATTTATTAGTGGATAACCGTCTTGCACCCAAGATTGATGAATACCACTTGTCATGTCTCCATATTAAAATTCGAGGAATTACCTAATTAGCTGAAATTGATTGTAAATACGTGATGTAGAGATTGTTGTATTCCAATTTGCTATCCGGAATTAGTGAGTTAGTCATTATTATATGTACAAATAAATGTAGTTCATGTCAACTGTATACACGTAAAAAAACACAACTTGTTGAAAGTACTGTATTACAAACATTCAAATTGTACTACTCATTATATTCTATATAGTTGTTATTATTGTTATCATCATCATCGAATCATAAATCTGACTGATATAATGGTAAGATTATCATCATAGTATTTAATAACGATTTGTTGTTTCTTAAAACAAATAAGCTGAATAACAAAGTTCAGAAGAAACCATCCATGTTAGATTGATTTGATTTAATTGACAATTCAAAATCCCCACGGAACAGGTATATCAAATGAATCTGAAAATTTCTAATAAATGAAATAATATTTTCATTAAGGTAAAGCAACACTTAAATGTAGTCAAAAATGAAGTTAAGTAACTGACTTGACCATGTGAAATTAACATTTAACTATTTTAAAACAGGATTTTATTTTGTTTAAGTTGGAATGTGACTGGCAAGCAGAATTCAGAACCGGCGTTTCATCCTGTTCGGGACTCGTCGGCTTGATGTACCTGCTTCTGTCTTATTTGTACACTTAAGGGGTAAAATTGTTAGGTTATTGAAAGATTATTATTGTTATTTGTTTTGATGTCTCAACATAAGTTATGCTTAAAGTGAAATAACTGTAAACATAGAATACACTTTACTGAACTGTGACGTGATGTAAACGACAAGATTTTATTTTATTGACTACTAGATTGGTTGTGGATCCTATGAAATCCAAATAAAACAACACAATAATTATGATCAATAACAGCGTATACAAATAACAATATTAAATAACAGTCTCCACAAAACCACCTCAACTCAGCCAAACTAATCAGTTTCGTTAATGAATATTTTAAGGATGTTCCTGAAGTTCTAGTAGGAAGCCGTGATTAGTGGAGTTCAGATATATTTCGAGTAGGATAGTTATCAATATTGACATTGATTGATCGCCGTTTCATATCATAAATTGATTAAAGGGCAATATTTATCAGTGAATGACTGATTGCACACTGGTACTGACGGTCTGAGATTCAATACGAAACGTCAATGTCCTAGATTAGACTTCTTGTCTGAATCGTCGATGTGTTCAGACAAAGAATCCCATACTAGGATGAAACAACTATCGAATGTTATCTGGTTTTAATTTGTACTTAACTGAAATCAAACTCTAATTTATACAAACGGCAATATTAAGTAGCAACCTCCATATCACTGTCTAAACTCTTTATTGAAAGAAATCTATTCAATTCATCATAAAGTAGCCTATTCGATTTAGTTACTTATTGATGTTGTACAGTAGTATATATGACAAGACTTGAAAAATGCCATAAATTTTTTTCTTTTAAAAAAATGCACTAAAAGTTTGCACCAGATGAGTAAAGAGTAACTTAAAGAATTATGAAAACCAAAAGAATATATTTAAGTTGTATTGTGACTGGCAAGTGGAATCCAGGACGCGCGTTTCGTCCTATTTGGGACTCATCGGCTGGATGTACCTGCATCCCAATATTGATGTTCACACTGGGATTCGAACTTAGTCCGCTTCGTGTCAAACGGGAAGATACAAACCTATTCTGCATTACATATGTACCCGTTGCACAAGTGTGACTGTCTGGACACAGTAGTCTAGTGGTGAACGCGGTGGCGTTTGACACGAAGCGGACTGACTTCGAATCCCAGTGTGAACATCAATATTGGGATGCAGGTACATCCAGCCGATGAGTCCCAAATAGGACGAAACGCGCGTCCTGGATTTCACTTGCCAGTCACAATCCAACTTAAATATAACTTGTGTAATACCGCTATATAGATGGCAAACCGCTCAGGATGCACATATGGCAACAGAGGCTGATCAGTTTCAGTCCATTACAAATCAACGGGATAGATACAAGCCTATTCTGCAAGAGAATATACTTTAAATCAAGAAAAAATCTAAAATAACAACAAATTACTCATTTTCAAAATGACAGTAGTGATGAACAGAGGAAACAAGTGAAACATTCCTTTTGCAAATTATCACCATCTATTAGGAAAAAAAAATAAATTTAGAAAGAATGCGAAATGAAACAGAAGAGAATGTTAGGGTTTTCGTAAAACTAAAGAATGGATAGATTGTTTTTTTAATCAATGTTCACACTTGAACTGTTTAATTGTTATTATTTCTGAATCACTTTATTTGAGCTTATTGGTTTAATGATATAAGTGTTAATGAAAAAAAACATTCTACTAGATCATCATGATCAGAATTGATAAGATATTCTCGTATTATGCTAATGATAGATAGTATTTTGAGGAATGTTTAGAAATTATTTGTTTATTGTCACCAATGTAAGTAGCTTAATACGTAAATGTGTAAAGATGTGATTGAATGAATTTGGATGGTAATGAAGTTATATCACTAATGTTATAGTTAAGCCATTTAAACCTTCTTCCATAGACTAAAGATATCAAGTTATGAGTAAGGCTACTAGTTCTTAGTTTTATTCTGTTCAGGGTTCCACTGTAAATAGATGTTTATTTTTAAATTAAGGCAAACCAGACACAAAGTATCCAATGTTCTTAATATTCAGCTGACTGTGTTTCTTATGAGGATAGTCAGTTACAAATATCTCACATAAATAATCTGATATTAGATGAATTATTATGCAGTGTCACTAAGACTATGAATTGTTATTTAAATAACTTTAATATATGTTGGACTTATTCGTAAACATTTCATATTTTCATTCACTCATTAAAGTAACGTTCAATTCTATCATGTCTATTGAATTTGGTTGTTCCAAAATAAACTATAATTTGTGTTGTAATTGAGACATTCTGTAAAGGGACTGCATGAAATCTAAATCCTTTGTGTAGCATCTGAGATCAGTTACAAATTACTTATACTATTGCTCAATTGTAAATTATATCGCATGAGGTCATTCATCACTAAAAACACATACACACTATACCTATCACAACTTATCATAAGAACTCTAAGGAATATCGTGTAGTCACTCATTAGCAAAATGATCATTGTAGTTGAATTAAGATGGTTTCGTGTAGATAGGTATTAAGTTTAGCTGTTTGTAGTCGTGCACTGAAAACCAGTAAAAACTGCTACCAAGCAGTTTCATCCATGTATGGGACTTCTCATCAGTGAGCACCCTTGATTTTGCCAGTAAATCTAACTCTGGGTTTTCAAGGTTCTTAGCAAAGAGGTGGACGTTAAACCTGCCGAAATTAAAAGAGTTGACACACTTGATATATGCATTTTTTAGTTATCTATCTATACACATTGAAGAAATCATCAAACTGCGTCACAATGAAAATTGTAATTTAGAATCCTCAAGGTCAAAAGGAAGGAACAAGACCAATTAACACAGTATGCTTGGAATTCGAGACAAATATGAAAAGAATGCATACCACTTGTGAGTAGTTCTTAAGATGAACCAGGGACAGAGTTTGTTAATAACATCTGGTCAGTCGACTATGTTCCATGATCAGTAACAAGTGAATGAATGAATTAATGAATGGATGAATATTAGGCATATCACATCATGCATTTATTATTTTATACAATATATCATTCTTCGTAAGCAGAATATTATCAACATCCAAAGAGGTAAGATGATTGTATACTTATCAACTTGAAGAGACACTTATTTAGAATGTATTTGGATCTTCCCGTTCGATTTGTTTTGGACTAAAATTGTTCAGTCTCTGTTGTCATATGTGTATCATGATCGGATTGCATTGATTTAACTATAGTTCACAAGTATTAATCAAGGTTGGATTGTGGTTGACTGGACTCAGTAGCCAAGTGGTGAACGCAGTAGCACTTACTACGAAAGGAACTGGATTAGAGTCGTTGTTTGAACATCAACACTGGAATGTGGGTACATCGAACTGACGAATTCGTAAATAAGACAGAACACCGTGTCCTAGATTCCTCATTGCCATGCCACAATTCAACTCAAATAATACTTGGAACGATATTGTTGTATAATCTATCCAACAGTTATGCAAAACAATGACTAGTTCATAAGAAATTTAGTTTTTGCTGCAGTTACAATTATGTACTTTGAAGACTTTTACTTTTTTTACGAAGATACTTTGCTAATGTAATGAAAATTAATTTTTCATACCTTTTAAGAATATTGAAAAATTATGTGTTGTTTAGAAAACAAAAATAAATGCATATGAAATAGAAATATGTAAACTTTGTTTAGGTAAGTAATTTTCACATAAGTTGTCAAGTAGTCTGAATTGGCTTACAATAACTGAATTACATGAAGATGTTTACTGTAATTTAATCCGAACGACTAAATTTCATGGATTTGATGGGTAAATAAAATATACATTTGTAATTGATGATGAAAGTAATGAATATTTAGTGCACATATAATTTTTTGTAATAACTGATTGTTGTGGAGAATGCTGACTGTCAATTTTGATATAACGAATTAGATTGAATTAGACAACCATCGATGAAGCGGAAGCACTGGACAGCTGTTTTGTTCACGTATGAGACTTTTCAGCCTCTGCGCATTCAGGACCTCATTGGATCTCGTGACCAACTATCTCTTACATTCCCTAAATGTAACTAACTATCAGCTCACTAGTGACTAGCTCCTTGATGTAATTCCTGGAGTTCTAGTGTTAAGACTCGTCCGGTGGGTTTCAGTTGTGTCGGACGTGAGGCAGTTACGCACCGATGACAATGGATGAGGTCGCACAAACGTATCACAAATTGACTGAATTAGAAGTATCAACTGTTAGGGGCCATCCCAGTGGTCCAATGGTAAAGCGCTCGTCGCGGAGCCAGAGGTTCCTGGTTTTGATCCTCAATGGCGTCCTGGATCCTCACTGCTGAAGAGTCCCATACTAGGACGAAACAGTGCTCACAGGTAATCAATGGTTGTTTTATTCAGATCACTTCGTGACATCAGGAATGACTAAATAATATTAAGCTGTTCAAACTAATACCTGATAACGCTTCAAAAATGTAGTTTTTCTCTTTTGTCAACTCTAGATATCTTATGGTTATTATATTGTCTCTAAAATCTGAAAAATTACTATTCAGTAGAGGCTGGAAGATAGTAAGGTATATAGATAACTCACTATGTTAAAATAATCTAGATACCTGAAATGAATATTTTCTCTTCAGTAACTTTTACTTCACACTTGTCGTAACATCTAATAAGTATCTTATAAAATGTATTCAGATGTAATCATATGAAAGACAGTAAAGCTGTCTTAGATTTTATATAAGCATTCTCCTTTAAAACTCTTATTTAGCGAAAGTAAATGTAATAGATACTCTGGCTGCTAAATGGTTTATTTGAAATGTTTCCAATTAAACTACCTACAACTACTTGAAGTTTGTATTTAAAATATAAATTACTTGAAATATTTTATTACATAATACTTGTAGAATATAAAACAATTAAAAACTATTTAAATCAATAAAATATTTATGTTGTTAAAAGTTAGATGCATTAACAAAAAAATTTAAATAAATCTTAATAACTTAGCAACTGTTTTAACATTCCAAAAATTATAATGTTTAGTTGTTAGAATGTTTTTGGATCTTCTTGTTGAAGTTAATCAAACTGTGTTGCCATATGTACATCATGAGCGGATTACGTCGATATAGCTATAGTTCATAAGTATTATTTAAGTTGGGTTGTGATTATTAAGTAGTATCAAGAAACGCATTTCGTCCTCTTTTGGACTTGTCGGCTGAATATACCTGCATCCCAGTGTTGATGTTCGATCTACGACTTGAACTCACTCTGTTTCGTACAAAATGCATTTGCGTTCACCACTAGGCTACTGAGTTCAGACAGCCACACATATGACAATGGAGACTGATTAACTTCAATCTATAACAAATCAGTGGGTAGATCTAAATACATTCTAATTATATATATATGCACCAGATGCACAAGTGTGATTGTCGGGACTCATTAACCTAGTTGTTAACGCGGTGACATTCGGCTTAAAACAAATTAAGTCCTACTCCAGGTGTGAAAATCAACATTGGAATACAGGTACATTCAATTGATGAGTCCTAAATAGGGCGAAAAGCGCTTCCTGAATCACACTTTCCAGCCAAAATTCATTATAAATAAGGTTTTGTTTTATACTTTTACATAAATTTTTTCATTTGAACTTTAACATTTTTACTGGACAACAGTATAATTATTTGTTCATTGATAAAATAAGCATAGAATATTCTAACTACTCAGTAATTCTATTCAACACGCAAACTACATAATTAAACTAATAGAATAACTGACTCAATTACATCTGACTTCAATCTCCATTCATCTTCTTTCTGGTTATTTTATCTTTATGTAACGTAAAAATAAAATAATTCTACTGATAGAAAACAAAGATTTGCATACAAATAATCAATAAATCGTGTACTATATACAAGAATACCATAGTAAATGCATTTACAATATCTTTAGTGATTAAATAATAGTTGCTAGCACCTAAATTAACCTTCAGACATTTTAGTTAATTTCTTTGAAAAATCTACACCAATTATGATTGGTTGTTATTTATACTGTTGTTAACTATTGTCAAGTATTCCTTTCTTTGGTTTATAATGTTGTCAATTCTTAAATTTCTAAGATATAATTTCCTAGTATTCTGATATTAACTTACTCTTGTTATCCTAGTTTTATTGGTTACTACATATATGCAACAAAACATTTTAGTTTTATTTGAACAGCATTATGTACCGTTAAATAAATGATGTAGTAATCAGTAGGCTATAAGGTTGTGAATTAGCAGATATTTCAATACGTTACCTTACTAATTCAGAATAGGCTTGTATCTTCTCGTTGATTCTGTAATGGACTGAAACTGGTCAACCTCTGTTGCCATATGTGCATCCTGAGCGGATTGCCTCTATATAGCGGTAGTACACAAGTTATATTTAAGTTGGATTGTGACTGGCAGGTGGAATCCAGGACGTTATCTTACTAAGTTGGTGCTTATTTAAGTAATTGATGTATTAACCGAATATTACAGATAATGTTGATGATACATTCATTGTGTATAACAGTAGACAGCATTGAATGGAGCAGTTAAGACTTTTCAACAAGGTCCATTGAAGCATAAAGTTTGCTCTAAAACACGAAAATACTAACAGATTCCATTTTCTTGATATTGTCATGCAGTGGACAGCAGATGTTTGGGTGAACGTTAAAAGTATAGATAGAGTATATTGAATGACTGATGTTCACATTCTAACAGGTCTTGATCAACAAGTCATACGAAATAATCGGTCTGAGCATTGTTTTTGAGTAAGATATGTAACATTGACAAATTGAAAGAAAAGCTGATGTGTTCACAAAATGCCTGAAGGAGAAACGGTTTTCAACAGATGTTTACTGGCATGCATAAAAAGAATCAAGGACAATAATTCAAAAGTAGCTAATGTCTATAACATACCTTTGTTTGTTCAACTCATCTATTAAGACAATGACATCGCGAAAATAGTCAGAAGAAAAACCAACGCCACACTAACTAGATTTCATTATGAAGCTGGATTGTTTATCATACAAATATCAATCGAAAATAAAGTAGCCTCCTTTTCATGTTACCATTAATTGTGCTTACAGATACCTACAAAACCAATTACATTTGTGGAACAGAATGGAGTGTCTATTTAGATTTCCTAAGCATGTTTTAAAAGCCTTTGTTTAAGAGGAAAAAGAACTTACAGTAACAGTCACTAGACATCCTTTTCAAAATGATTAAGAAGCAATCAAGTTCTAGTATCAACAAAGTGGCTAAAGATATTTTATCGAACATCAAAAACCCACCCTATTTACCTGGATACACACAATTATCAAACTTTCCACACTTTGTAACATAATCCCTACATCAGACATTTTAACAGACGTTTTTCCTATTTCAAGAATCCTATTCCTATCTAACTGAGCTCTATTCATTTATTTTATTTTAATGAATATTGAAGGTTACTCGTTACGTAACCACTTGTTTCTTGTTTGTCGGTCACTTGCTGTCATCATTCCAGAAAGTTCTTCAATGTATGTCATATATTTACAAAATGTCATTGTATTTTTTCAGTTTACTTAAACCTCAATCCACATTAATAATGTTGTGCATCTTTTCTCTCGACTTACTTCATCAAATAAATATGCTGAAATTCAATTTTATAATTTTAATTTTAAAATATTAAAGGTTTTATGTTACCGACAAGAATCCCAAGTAGGTGGGTTTTCAAGTACGAATGAACGTGAATCACTCACTACAGTAGCCGAAATGTTATGCGAATGTCAGTGGTTCTCAAATAAATAAAGCTGTATTTTTGTAATTTCACACTGGAGTAACAGTTTGTTTCACCAACTTACCCATAAAGTTAATTCTAATTATTGAAGCTTTATCCCAGCCACTTAACCTTCATATCACTTATTCGGCATTAAATAATTTACATTCTTATTGTTAAGTCAGTTAAAGATACTGTAAGATCTTCATCTATAGGCAACTTGTATGTATAGTTTAAGATATTTTTACTTTCTAAATTCGATATAACCAACTACTAACTACCTAATTATCATTCGATTCATTTGTAAATCTAAAGTATAACTGACATAAACTGTTTGATGTATTTTAAAATAAAATTAAGTGATTTTATCAATAAAATTTAACATTTAAACTGTCTATCAAACAATGAATACCCATGTTCAATTTAGTCTGTATATTATCAATTCGAATACACTGAAGAAAAAAAAAGAACAACAAACAAAAGCCACAACTGACAACCATCATAGTTACCAGTTAAATTGTTACATTAGATCTACAGTAATAATTTTAATTATCGAATAGGTTAATATGAAAGAAAGAAAATTTATTCCCCATCACTTCCCCCCTAATTGATCGGTGAGATGATCGACTTGATATAATGAACATTATTCACTTAATAAATATAAAAAAAATTTCATATAGTACATACCTAAAACAAAAAGAAAGAAAAAAAAGACATTTTGTACTTGTTCAAATAAATGTCACTCAGCATGAAAAAAGAAAGAAAAATAAAGAACAATTTTAGAAGAATGTCTAATTTTGTTAAATAATTAAATATACAATTAATCACTTAGTGTTATTAAATGAAGGCAGTTCATTCAGATTGTTACATTATTTACAAATGAACACTCAATAAAGAAAATGTACTTCTAGTACATTAGAATCAAATGTTTTACATTCTTGTTAAATAATAAAGATTTATTGAATTTACTAGTTTTAATAAGTGAATAAGTGAGTTCTAAGGTTTTTCAGTTCTTCAAAAATATCTATTTCTAAATACAAAATAGATGTTTATATATCATTTTCATCCACAATTATGTATCAGTGATTCAGTATGTGTACAATAAGTAGTCAGTAACAAAGATTCGAATAGAAATATACTTTAGGCTGATTAGAATTCAAAAGTAATCAAAAATCACTCAACTGATTGAATATACTAACATAGAAATGTATAATAGAATAGTCGTTAAGCTTACGTCAGTATGAAACTGTTGTGTAGAATGTGGTTAAATCAAGCATAATATGTGATATCTTTAACAGATAAGAATATCTCTGCTAGCACATATTTTAAGATTTCATCCCTATGAAAAAATCTCTACGTAAAAATTTTGTAAACCTTTATGTCAGTAGAACGTCGTTAAATAGATTTCACTAAAACAGAAAGTAGTACAATGAATATTATGGGCTTGTTTATGATATCTCGAAATTTCAAAATTCTCCATACATATTTCGGTTGATTGAATTCGTCATAGAATGATATCGGTAGATGACCATTGGAAACCAGGGAGCACTAGACAGCTATTTCGACCTTGTAAGGAACTCCTCTGCAGCTTACACCCCTAGACGGCGCCCCAGGGGCTTACGGTTGGTAAACCTCCAGCCCTCTGAATTACTGTGCCGGTATGCAGTGGTAGAATTCCCACTTCTATCAATTTGTAACATAGTGTGACGAGCATCCATTTTGATCAGTGATAACTTTCTCACTTTCAACAAGTTTAAATTCTATTAGTCACAAATTTTTATTGGAACATCCTGAAGTTGTTCACTTATGAGTTGATTATTGTAATTAAACCCCAATCCGATTTTCCTTATATAATCAAAATGCTGAACCTAATTCAGAAATAGTGAAGAAACGATTTTTGATTTTAAGAAGCTTATGAGAGATGAAGTCTGTTTTACATAAACTAAAATAATGAGTCAAAACTCTACCATTCATGTTTTTTGATTAGAATTTCGGAAACATCCTGAAGTTCATCAATGATAAACTTATAATAATAATCAAAATTAAGCGGTTTTGTGGAAGTGGGAATCCAATAATTGGATGTCAATCCAGTCGCGCAAATGATTAAACTTTAACCAACCTGAAAGTTCTTAGTTCGACTCCCTGGTTAGAAAGAGTGTTACATGGAGTATAATACCAAGACGAAACAGCAATCTATTAGTACTGCCTAGTTTACATTGGTACCCAACCAACATCATTCTTTGACACATGCAAGTAATTAAAATTATTAACATACTTGATAAGTCAAGAAGTGCAATTTTCACCAATTAACAGCAAATTGTTTTTTAATGACACATTTATGATAAAGTTCGAACTACAGTTTTAAGAGAATCCACACAACTGATTGGGATTATCCTACTAGAATGTTAGAAACAATGTTACCCATGTTAAATAACCGTGAACTATTAAGAATGCATAATAATAAGATAACACGAGTTTTTAATTTGATATTATTAATCAGGTTGAGCTAGACAATCATTAGAAATCTCATGGTTTATTTAGTTACTATTACAATTTAGTGAGTTCGATGTATTTGCTCCACCTCACTCACTGCTATCCACCGTTAAGTAACTGCCTTAAACCGGATATAATAGATATCCACTGGTCATGTCTTCTTATTATTATTATTTGATGTCAATGTAGTTTGAAAAATTTTTCTTTCGTGATGATTCGCTTAAAGTCTTAGAACTACTTAAGTAACTTAGACTTGCTTAATGGATTAATGATGGCATTCACTTAGCTTACTGTTTCATAAATAAATTCTTCCTAAATCATGGATTCGACAGTGGTTTCTGTTTCCCCAAGTTTGGAAAAGAAACTTTATTCTAATATTCACTGATATTGTGGAATACTTAAAGAAGCTCGACCTGTCATAATGTGCAGGACATGATGACATTCTGGAACTCTTTTTCAAGAAATGTGCTGATATTATGTTAACCACCAACTGGTATCTTCAACAAGTATTTTCACTGAAAAGTGCGAAGGAAAATAAAAACAATAGCAATAAAAAAAAAGTTTATCAATTTGTAGGAATCTTACGTCTTTGACCAATAACTGTAGTCTGTTCTTTCACTAAAAATTGGAGAAACTAATACTACATACACTGTAGCTTGTCCCTTAAAAAACATGACGCGCATTGATTTACATGAAGATTCAATAAAAATACACTGGATAAAGCAATTGTTTTTGCATCTTTATAAAGTCCTTAGTTTAGAAAGGGATGAGATGTACGTCTGAAGTGCTCTTCTTGATGACAATTTGACCATTAAATCTGTCCCTATGCCTATACTAATCAGTAAATTTGCTAATATTAACACAGAAAACTGAATAATTAACTGACTGTATTCTTATTTATTTGAAACAGAGCAATATGTTATGCATAAAGCAAAGTACTCGACTCATCTATTAAAAGAAGTTGGTGTACCTAAAGGTGGTGTTCTTTCCTCTATTCTTTTCTAATTTTTATGACATGAATTGCTCCCTTTTATGAAAAATATTTTCGTCAAATATGTAGGATGATCTTACTGTTTTCATGCATGTTTCTTCATCCTCAAGTTATTTTGAAATTAATGGCTTCTTGGCTAAAACTGAAAGGTAATTTGCTATGAGTAGCCTTATACTGAATCCCTCCAAATATCAGCCTCTTAATTTTAACCCAAAATATGAATGAACTTCAACAACTTTAGGAATTAGTATGACGCTTGTATCATTGGATATTCTTTAATGATGCCCATATCGAGTGTCCCTTATCTTGATACAACCTCAACTTTTGACATATCCTGGTCTTCATACGCCTTATATTAAAGAACATTTTTTGGTTACTTTACTATGCAAACAAACTACTTATTTTTGATGCCACTAGATACTTATTAATAGAATTTGTCAATTCCTGTATAACCTTTTTATTGCATACAGTTCCACACTATCCCCCCCCCCAGACTTTTTAAAAGAAACTAAATAGCATCGTATATAGTACTAGAGGATGTTAGTATAGTATAATATAATACATGAAGTTATTATATGGTTGTGGATAGAGATTTTGGAATCTTGTAAGCAACTGATTAGTATTATTCTGGCAGATCTTAACCAATCTCTCCATTCACATCTTTTTCCTTGTATACCTTCTAGTAGAAAAAAACTTACTACATTAAAATCAATTCGAGCTGAAAAAAGTATCAAGGATCTACAAATTCCATATTTAGCTCACATATTCAGGAGTGAAACAGTTGTGAAAGCTGATCTGAAGAGATATCTTTGCTCTTGAAAATATAGTTTATTAGCTAATTTAAAGATTCTTACCTAGTTTTTCAATATATTACTTTCGTCTGAATTTAAATATTTACACTTATATCTGTAGGTATTTTACCTACATACAAAGTAGTTTATGTAGAAAGAGATGAACACGTTAAAATACAGCGTGCTGAAAATTCCATATTGTTCTAACCATATATAATAAATATCATTATTATTATCAGTAGTGTATGTGATTTATTCGTAGAAGTTCTCAGTGGATAACAAAATCTCAAGTGGTTAGATAATTACTTAAATTTGAGTGACATATTCATGCTGTGCTGTAGTACAGTGTACCTACCTTTAACAGATAAAAAAAAAAGATAATTTGAATAAATGGTGCCTTGTTAGCATCACAATTTCAATTCTCAACAAGTGATATAATCATAGGTGTTTTATTTCTTTTCTTAAAAAGAAACTACTGTAATTTAACTCTACATTCTATACAATGAAGTTTAACATCATTTTATATCGATGAAAATTGTAGGTTTCCAAGTTAATTTATTCATTACTATCATACAAAATGAACAATGGGATATTTTGACATAATAAAGGTGATTATTGACATTGATATTTATCAACCTTTTACTTTTAAAGCATCTGTTTACTGTATTGTTCATGAATATAAGCAACAGACTTTTGAAGAAAAAAAAGAAAAGTAAAGAAGAAACACAATTAGAAAGTAAATTGTAAATTCCAGAAATGCTTTTTTTGTTTGTTTCCCTATTTCAGGTCAACAATTATTATGATAAATAACTTATTCTGTTAATGTACTTAATAATATACACAGTTGAAACATGCAAAGATTACATATCGAATATTAATTGTTGTTAGGGAAAAGTAAAGAAAGCATTACATCACTTTAAACAAATATAATTATTGTCCTGTTATCTTTTTTTTTTATTTCACTGTTTAGTTTAAGTAAAGACATAGGAAATCGACAACAACTGTCGGTTTACATTACTTTATTTAAAAGGTATTTGGTTATATATTCTGTTAATGGAGTACAATATAACTGTAGTAAAGATTACATGATCATGAACAATGCAAATAAGCTCAATGAATAATTTTTTATACTTTTAAGAATTCATTAATATTTCTGATTTATGTTGAGTTATGATAAAAAGGAAGAGGGAAGCGAAGTATTTACATTGCTATCTCCTTTAGTAATTATTTAATAAAACCTGTCAGATTTTATATTCTATAAACACTTAAAGTAATATCTATACAGTGTAGGAAGCTAAGACTTACTTACTTACTTACTAACGCCTGTTACCCCTCTCGGAGGAGCATAGGCCGCTCACCAGTATTCTCCATTCAACTCTGTCCTGAGCAATCTTTTCTAGCTGTCTCCAGTTACTGTTCATCCTTTTTATGTCTGCTTCCAGTTCTCGACGCAGGGTGTTCTTTGGCCTTCCTCTTTTCCGTTTTCCAACAGGATTCCAAGTTAGTGCTTGCCTCGTGATGCAGTCAGATGATTTCCGTAATGTATGTCCTATCCATTTCCAACATCGTTTTCTGATTTCCTCTTCAGCTGGAAGTTCGTTTGTTCTCTCCCGTAGTAGGCTGTTGCTGATGGTTTCCGGCCAATAGACATTCAATATTCTGCGTAGACAGTTGTTTATAAATACCTGTACTCTCCTGGGGATGTTTGTAGTAGTTCTCCACTTTTTAGCTCCATACAGAAGAATTGACTTGACGTTTCGAGTTGAAGAGTCTGACTTTGAGGTTGGTAGACAGTTGTTTGGACTCTCATATATTTTTCAACTGTAGAAATGCTGCCCATGCTTTGCTGTTCCTTGCCCTTACATCTGCATCGAATCCTCCTTGTTCATCGATGATGCTCTTAAGGTATGTAAAGGTATCCACTTCTTCCAAGGAAGCTAAGACAATCACAACATAATAAGTTATCTCATACTTATATCATAGTTAACAAACAGTTAATTATGTTAAAATTAATTTGTATTATTGGATGATATAATATGATCAATATACATTTAGCTTTCGTCTAGGTATTTCTACAGTGAACTTTAACTTTTTTCGAATAACACTGATAATAATATTCATATATCTGTGTATTATTATTACAAATCTGTGGAACTCATGATGAATCTAATAAACATTCACTTACTGACACTATAATCTTAAACAAAACATTTGATTTAATGTGCGTCCCTCGTGATTCTTCCAGGTAATCAAATCCAGGTGGAATCAAGAATGAATCCTGATGAGGAATCTCTCCCCATTAAGATGAAATACCTATCCACTGTCCCTTGGTTTTCAGAGATACCTAACCGACTTTAATCTGTAATATGCAATAAAATTAAAGTTCTGATAAGCACAAAGAGAAAAATTAAAAAGAAAACAGGTGATTAGTAAATTCACTTGTATAATATTGCAAAAAAGTGATGATAAGTAGTTTAAATTACATTGAAATGAAGGACTTCTCAATTTGTTTTGTTTAGCCGTCAAACTATTATGAACTCTCTCACGTCTCATTTATAACTAGCACATTAATGTTGAAGTGTGTAGCGTTTTACTAGGTTCATTCAAACTTTCAATAATTAGAGTATTTATGACAGTCTGTTGTAGGCATGGATATGTGTTTATACGTTACAAAACTGTACAGTTATGTAATCCTATTTTTCCTGTTTTATGTTCAGTGTAAGTCGTTTAAAAAACATGAAATGAGAATAAACTGCCATAAAATTTGTGACATTACACCTTGTATTTACAATTAACGACCTGTCTTTCAGATTTCATCACCTAACAACTTTTAAGTAAAGTCAAAGATGTTCAGGCCTATCGAAAAATGCTTAACCAATAGATAACTAAGCCAGCCGGTACCATACGGTTGATATTTTTAACTTCATCTGATTCACAACGTATTTCAGTGGTGTAATCTATTGTCTACATTTGATATGTATGAACTCCGCTAGTTATATCAATATACTGAAACGTCAAAAAATCACCTTCAATAGTTAGTCATGATTGGACTGATATTGATTTTAATTGAATGATGTGAAGGCTGTTGAATTTAAAACAGTTATCTAGTCCCAGCTCCTAGTTTTTAAAAATGTCCAACTCGCTATAGTTCGCGATATCAAATTCAACAATCTTCACAACACTCAATTACAAACTCAATTCGGCAGCATAATCATCTAAGCTGTGTTGTTTTTATTAACACACTCAACTGACATTGAACATTATCAAATAACAACATTTTCTGAAATGGTGTCTATTCAGAAAACATACAAATTTGCTTATCATTATGTACGTATTAAAATAAAATCTAACAACGCTATTACTAAACTTCTGTTGTTTCATTGGTATTTTCAACATGAAACAGTTAATCTGTTAGTTTATTCATATGTTCATTTTCTTTAATTCATCAAATACAACTGATTTCTGAGAGTAATTCTTAGAGTTCTTGTGAAAATATATGCCCTGTGTATTTCAACTATATCCTATATGATGTGATCACTACCGATAGCAATGAGTGAGAAATATTAATCATTGAAAGCCGGTTTAGTGATTTAACGGTTAAGTGTTCTCATTGAAGCCTATAATTACAGGGCTCGACTCCCTAATGGAGTTGTGGATACAAACTGCTAAAGTGTCTCATACTAGGATGAAATAGTTATTCACTTCTTCTTAGTTTGAAATTGTTGTCTAACTCAAATCAGTTCGTAGCATAAATGTGAATTCACAACACTCCATTGTAAACAAATATATATATATGCTTATCATTTCTAAAATTTTATAAGTAATATATGACAACAATATTGATAATGACATGGACACTATTAAGTGCAACATACAATATACTTTTAAATAAAGTTTACATAATACTATAACATTTATTCATCCATATAAAATTACTTAACTGACCAAGATTCTGGTAATCTGTCAATTACTGATAACATGCATAACTCATTTGTAAGTTAACCTTCTTGTAAATTTACATAATCATAATAAATGAATATTCTGTGCCAAAAAAAAAAAGAAAATCTATTATGACAAGTTGACTTTTGACTATTATAAAGAAATTAGAATACAAATTAAAATGTCAATAAATGCATAGTAACAGTTATACTTTTACATTCTTTAAACTATTGTATGGAATTACTAATGTTCAATTATTCTGTCTTCTTGAATTAATAAAATTCAATTGTAATATGTCATATAACTAGAGGAAAACTCTTTAACTAAGTTAAAATTATTTCTATGTAGTAATCTATCAGTGAGATAAAATAGATCAGTTTTAGACATTTAGTTACTGTTTCATTTAAAGAAATTGTAATGAAAATAAAATAAATCAAAGTATAATACTGAAAATGAATTATACTTTTGTATGCACTGGTAAACATTGATTATGTAATTTTGTTATACTTCTTTGTCTCAAAATACTACATGTTACTACGAGTCTGATCTAGATTATTTACTAGATTGGTCATAGGGAGTTAAATGAGTTGACCACTTTACTTATCTCCGAAGTACTATCAACCCTGAAAGGTTAGTATTTAACGATACCCCAGCATGGATTAGCATGTTTCGTTTGAATTTCATTAACTTGCATTGCTTCTGGCATAGATGAGATATTTGTCTGTCAATGAAAGACCGGACAACATGTTGTTCTGTTATAACCAATGGATGAGAAACATGAACTATGAAAACAGAAGATATGTGTAGACTCAGTGTCTTTGATCACAGAAATCTTTGAAGTGCCGTCGGTATGAAATGAGTCAATAAGCAATATCGATGATAAGCAAAGAGTTCTCGGAGAACATGGTCATTAACTCGAATAGGTTTCCAACCTTCGGCTGAGCTAGCTGGGACATGTACTGCGTATGCCTGACCGTCGTTTCTCATAGTACTATGATGGTTGCGGTAGGAGTAAGATCTAAGTAAAGTGAAGGTGCTCAGACTAAACACAAGTCCTTAATGTATTGACTATTGGTCTAAGTCGTGTTGGTAGATGCAGGCTATCTGGTTAAGGTCTACATAATAATCGAAATGAGTGGCTGGAGGACTAGGTGATATACTTCAAAATCAGTCAAAATGGCATAAATTTAATCAGTCTTTAAGTTTCATTATTCTCCCATAAATACACTTGCTTCATTCCTTCCTACTGTTGCATTAATCTTATTAATTCGATCTCATCCTACTACTACTGTATGAAGGCTTGAACCTATGCTTATATGTGCTAGGTTCTATGTTGTTCACTGCCACCTTTGTCTTCTTTCTAGATTAAAATAAGTAATAATATTTGAGCACTATAATTGTTTCGGTACTCATTATCATTCTATACATTTTATAAATTGTCTACCATAAAGTATTAACAAATCACTTATTTAATAGACAAATAAAACTTTAAAGATTTTCAATCGTTCTTCGAGTTTGGATCTATTGATAAATTGTTTACGTTTTTCAATATTTACTAATTCATAGTCTAATTATTAGATGAACATTTAAACTTAATCTATTAATTAATTTGTATTGTGACTGGCAAGTGGAATCCGGACTAAGTTCGAATCCCACTGGGAACATCAACATTGGGATGCAGGTACATCCAGCCGATGAGTCCCAAATAGGATGAAACGCGCGTCCTGGATTCCACTTGCCAGTCACAATACAAATTAAATAATACTTGTGAATAATCGCTATATCGAGGCAATCCGCTCAGAATGCACATATAGCAACAGTGACTGACCAGTTTCAGTCTATAACAAATCAATGGGAATATACAAATTCATCCTACTATTAATCTATTAGCTTATTTCAACTTTATTAAGTAATATACTTCACATGACATTTGAAATTGATTTTAGAAATAACTAATGTTTCCTATTCTATACTCAATTAAATGTATACATTGTATTATTTAGCACTCACTATCAATCAGTACCGTTTATCCATTGGAATAGTCTGTATCTAGTTGTAAAATCCTAAATGATACTGTTTAAATAGGTCACTTCATAGCACAATAGAACCTTATTTGTCTGCTTCGTATATAGTTTAATTACAAAGTCATACTATAATGCATGTTCTTAGTGCACTGAATAGCAACGTTGAAATAAAAGTTATTTATTCATGTCTCTAACTGATATGTTTATTGATTGCTAATTTTACTAGATTACTGACAAACTAACTTGGAAACATATTTGTCAAGTGTTTACATTAAGTAACATTTAGACAGAACATATAACTAAGAGTTAAATTTTCATTTACTTTAATCTTCTTCTTGTAAAACAATAAAATGGTGAATTGAATAATCACGCAATTACTTATTACTGACTGTTGTAAATAAAGAATCTATCATACAAGAATAAATGGATCGGAATATTCGGATAGTATTTCTTTGTCTACATTTGTCATTTTACAAAATGAAAATCATTTTCAACGAATCAAAGTCTAATTTCATTATGATTCACGTCTATTCAGAAGATACTTTGTATTTCGAGGAGGGATATGCAACTTCAGGCGCATAAGAAAGTATGAAGTAAAGTGTCGTAAGTGAAAAGGCTGAGCCAACGACTCAATACGCGCATTAGGCACGCTTCTATTTAATAACAAAAGCAATCAATTAAAATAAGGAATAGCACAAGTGTGAAACACTAACATTATGATAATCGAAAGAGATTTGAAGTTAGTTACGACGTATTGTGTGTGTGTGCGAAATTGGATTGAAATTATAGGAAATTCTGTAACATGATTACATATTTGAAAAATAAGTTTATAATTAATAACTAATTCTGAAGTGACTTTTCTAATGTCAATAAACACATTTGAATCATTAAAATTTATAATGGCTTCACAAGCCTAAATGAGGTACAATGAGAAACTTCAACTTTAATATAAGAATATGATAATTCATGAGAGCACGAGAACATATCACGTCTTGGTTATCTTAGGGTGTGAAAAAACCTACTACAGGCGCGAATCTGGGCCACCTAATGAACTATGACCAAAAAAATGAAGACTGATGAAACCTTCACGATTTTGTACTAAGTTCTGAATAACTTGACTTAAAGTCATAGAACACTCCTTCTTTGCGTAGCGGAAGCATTTTACACCAACTCAGAGAAACTAAACAGATGAAATAAATTCAACCTCTCTGTTTACTTTGACCCTTACCTTGGGTCTTATCTTTAAGAACTTCCTTCTGTCAGTTTTTTCCATTTTAATTTCTTCCTTCTTTTCCTTTCTCTTTACAAGATATTCATGCTCTATTATATCACCAAGTTATTCCAATTTCACTTTACTTTCTCTTCATCATTATGTTGCAATCACTTTAATTAATCGTTAACTGTACTATTATTATTATTATTACCATTATTTTGTTCCTACCACTTTGACCCTAGTGATTAAATAACACTATCATCATCATCATTTAACAAGAAACATTCACTTCATAATTTTAGTGGATTGTTACGTAACCTTTCATATTTGTCTACTTTCATTTTTAAGTATATACAGAGTAGATCTACATGAAATCTGTTAAACTCAATAGACAATTTCTACATATTCAAGTATAATGCTTACTCTGTTACATTATCTAATTGTAATAATGATATCTATGGATTTCTAAATGTAGAGACTAAAGAAGAATTTTTCGTAAACAGTAGTCCACTCCAGTATTCTTGACTCGTGATTATTATATAGGGATTTTTAAATTATTATAATAATTTACCAAACTGTTTTGCCAAACACTGTATTTATTGTGAAACAAATATTAAAATACTAGATAGCTGTTTCATTCTAGTGTGAAACTCCTCAGCAGTGAATACCTCAAGATTCTATTCCTGAGGCTTTAGCTTGACACACGACACTCTTCACCACTGGGCGATAGTCAGCTCACTAATGACTAACTTCAGGACGTTCCTGAAGCTCTAGTGAGAAATCATGACTGATGGAGTTCATACTTGTTGGAAGTGAGTCACTTATCACCAATGACAGTCATTGAGCTATGACACAAATAAATGGGAGTGGGAATTCTACCATCTGATATTGGCCCAGTAGTGAAGAGAGTTGGGCGTCACTCAACCCTAAGCCCCTGGGGTGGGATATAGGAGTGCACACTGCTATGGAGTTTCGTACTAGGACGAAACACATATTTAGTGTCCCCCCCCCTGGTTTTTACTAGTACCCTTCCAACATCAATCTGTGACTGATGCAATCAACTAAACATAATACCAATCTCTACATACCATTTCAATTTAAATATTTCAACAAACTGATAACATATATTACAATAGAGTTATGTATTCACTCCTCTCTCCACCTCTTCAATCATAAACAATAGCCAATTTACTTAGGTAAAAAATGCTATTAAAAACATTTCTTACATTTGGTTCCCTCGATGAATTCGAAGAAAGAAAGAATAAACATTTAAGCTGAAAAAGACGTGATTTTATTTTATTTCATCAGGTTTTCATCAGCCGCGTACAACTTATAATATTCTGTAATCAATAATATGCATAAACGACAACATATTTTAAAAGTGACACCGATTAGAGGTTATAACGTATAATCACTGGAGAGAGGGGGGGGAAAAATAAAGATTCAAGTAGAAACAATATGATTAAAATAAGATGCTTATCAATATAATGTGCAACTGATAATTCTAGAACATTAAGCTAGCAATGAAGAGTCTTGCAACCAAAGAATTAATGTGTTACGTGATGGAACAGATGATCATGATGAATTTCAAGTTATCAACAATTATTGATGGTAATAATAGCAACAAGAGTTGAGATCAATCAGTGAAAAAAATCAAAAACTATCAAGTTAAAAGAACTATAATGATTGCAACCGAATAAGAGGAGAACTTAAGATGATGCAATTAGAGAAACACTATAAAACCAAGAGAGAGGTTTGAATGCGCCTCAAACATATTCAAATTATATGTACATACCCGTTGTATAAATGGGGCAGCCTGAACTCAGTAGTGTAGTAGTAAACAAGGTGACTTTTGAAACGAAACGAACTTCGTTTGAGTCCCAGTGTGAAAATCAACACTGAGATGCCGGTACATTCAGCTGACGAATCTCAAATAAGACATTAAATATGGACCGGGGAGTAAGTAGTTCATCGAACGAAAGGTATGATACGATCACGATATCACTATTTAGAAGGTGGGGAGAGACAAAGAGTGAATGCACCTGCGCAACTGTGACCCATTTCTTAGTTGTATTACTCCGAGTCTCCAGCGATTGGCTACAGTGTTCGCCAGGACCCCAGCCACGTAGTCTCCATTAGCCTTTTCTACTCAAACCAGCCATCAGTGACTTCATGGAATGACACCGTGTTTTGGTTAGAATGCACTTAGCCTTCTTACATCCTGCTCCAATATCAGTCAGCGTTGCGCGTCGACGTAGGCAGTGGTTAGGCATTCGTAACACATATTCGAGCCACTTCAACTGATGAACATTAAAGACCTCATCAACTGATTTACCATTTTTCCTTGGCACCCTACATCTGACAGCATTATTACCCACTAGGTGATCCCAGAAAACGTAAGAGATATTTAGAAAGTACTGACTATTAAATGCCAATCGCCTACGAATGTCATCTACTCTTAATGGCCATGTTACACATCCATACAGATCTGACATGCTTGAACACTTTTAGTATTGAAACTAACAATTCAGTATATCTAGCAAAAAATACTATTATGATTACATTCTCATAGCTATTTTACTTTAGGCTTTGTATATCTCGTATGTTACATGTAATTTTAATATAACTGGAACTTGTTTTAACTAGAACTCAGACATTCACGATAAAGTACATTCGAATTGCTTAGCAACATCTTGAATAAGCTAACAAAAATTTATGTTTGTCTAAATTATCACTGTAGTAACGTGTATAACATTGAAACCTAATCAGTTTTCTAATATGAATGAATAAATATCTTATTTTCTATGAATGTTCACTTTTTCTCAATAAATGAAATGAATGCTGAACAACTGATTAGTTATTCCACTATAAGTTTCATAGACGTTAGAAAGTTCTAGCTTACTTATTCATAGCACAATAAATTTGTTATTCAATGAAAAAAATTACTTTCCTTTTTTTTTAAATAATATAAATGTAACTTTATTAATATGCAACAGAATAAGTTTATTAGGTTTTGTAGCTCATCACTTTTTTTTAATGGAATGTAAACAGGAATAGAATGCAATTTGTTTCTTGTAGATTAATCCAACTAAGATTTGTCTTTGAGGAAATATAAACAATAAAAGTAATACTTATCTCCACAAAACCACTTCAACTCAACTAAACTAATCATCTTACTAGTGACTAACTTGGGGATGTTCCTGAAGTCCTAGAAAAAAGTTATGACCAATGAAGTTCAAGCTTATTACCAGTGAGACAGTTAATACCAATGACATTGAATGGTTATTGTGCTATATCATAAGTTCATGGAAAAGGAAATTTTAATACTAAAAGCCAACTGGCATATTGATGTGAATAGTTAAATATTTGCCATGAGACCTGAAGGTTCTGGGTTGGATCTCGTGTCAAAACCGACAGTATGCTCTACTGAAGAGTCTGAAACTAAGAAAAAGCAGCTATTCATCACTTCCTGATTTTGATTGAAAATCAAGCAATCTATGTCTATTGAGAACGTGCTAACTTGTGAATATCGAAAGCTAGCTTAAATAAAGCATTTTGGGTCAATTTCATGATAATTAACATGGACGTTCTTTCGACAGTTGTCTATTTGTTATTAGTGTTTAGACACTGGTAACTTCCAATATCGTCGACATCATGATCTTATTGTTCATAATGGGTTGTTTCTAGCCAATTATGACAGTTTTCAATTTACCTGATACCACTAAAATATGAATTTAATGAATGTTTGTGAATTTTGTTACTATCGTACTATCTAAATCAAGTGACTACAGTGACTTTGAGTAACCTGATTGTTGTGCTATGTCAGAAGGTACACAATAAGTTAAAATAACAGTATACATTTAATTATTTTCAATAACGTGTATATCAACTTTGAAAGAATATAAACTGGGAATATCATATTGATCTAAATTTGTAATATAATAAAGTGAATTCGGATGGTGGAGATGAGTATTAGTTTTATTGATTGAATTAGTCACAGACTGATGTTGACAGAGGGGCATTCGACAGTGCGTATCCCATATATAATTCTTTGGAATGATTTTACTTAGTAGCTAAGCTTCATAATCAATGCGTATAAATGATGAAGATTATCTGAAACTCAAATTTCATATTTGTTTCAGTACTTTGACAAGACTTGTAACTATTATAAATTTGTCAATCAGTAAACAACACTACATATATTTAGAGATAATCAGCATTGGTAGGCTTATTAAATGTATTTGTTGCTACTTAATATAACAGAATAAATTTCATACACTTTGTTCCCTTCAAAAATTTGAATAATCCAAGAACGACAACATTTCTAGAATACTTTGAATTCCAATTATTTCGTTGGATTGAATCTCATCAGCTGTACACAAGCTTTTAACTTAACATAATTCCAAATATTAATATACATGTAGATTATGGCTTTAAACATTTGATACATAACACTAGATTGTTCGGAAGATAAAGCTGTAAAGAATTTGAAATAAGTATTCATAAATAAATAAGATAAATATTCTAGGTTTTAATTACGGAATATGGAAAAGATTCGAAGATAATTCAAAGTATTCATGTAGGAATGAGAGTTCTCGAGAATAGTTGAAAGGGTTCCATTATTTAGTAATGCACATATTCGTCATGGATGAATAAAGATAAGGAACAAAATCCAAAATATAAAAGCATAACTCATCGAAATGTGGTCACTTATGCATGAAAAAGAAGACATTGGCCAACAATCTAAAGTTACTCGGGTGATTAAAAGTTAACTAGTCATTCTACTTGAATACAAATGTCAGGTTTTAGACTCCTAATTCCAATGAACTCAGTGAATTTCAATCGGACTGATGTATGTTGATTATTGATAATTGTAAACCATTCGTCTGATCAAATTCATGTCCCGTAACTTCTAGATGACGTAAATCCTTTGAGATATGTTGGATAAATCGTGAAAATGCCTTTTTTCATTACAATTTGTCTGCTTTTGAAAGTATGTGTAAATTGATAAACGATATTGAAGGTAACATGAGACGGATATTTGTTCACTTCTGTTTACTGAACTAAACATCGTGTTGTGTATAATGTTACTGGTTTGTGGCCGGGACTATTTCTTTAACTGATATTCTAAGTTTTTGACTAACATTTTAGACTACTTGGTTACATTTAAACAGTAACTGAATATCATACAGTTTGTTCCCTTCAAAAATTTGAATAATGCAAGAGTGACAACATTTGCAGAACACTTTGAATTCATTGTATTTCGTTGTATTCTCATCAGCTACATACATGCTATTGATTTTGGATAACTCAAATTATTAATACTTATTGATTTTGTAAATTGAATTGTTTATCCGATTATCAATTTAATGCTACCAGGGCAATCGAAGATTAACTACTGATTCCTTTTGAACATAAAAGTTAGGTTTTAATCTTCTAATTGCAATGACCTCAGCAGATTTTAATAGAATCGATTTATGTTATCTATTGATGCTTTCAAAAGTATTTGCTATATCGACCTCATGTCCCGTGTCTATCAAATGAGGCGTAATTGAACTTCTAAAAGTAGTTGCTTCTTTCAAGCACAAGTTCTTCGAAATATGTTCAATAAATCGGAAATTGACCCGTCTATCTGTCATTCCAATGTACCTGCTTTTGCAAGTACATGTGAACTGGTAAATACAATCGGCGGTAACATGGGACGGATATTTATCAACTTTTGTTTGACTTATTAAACATCGTGCTTTTGTAGAGCGTCAATAGTTTGGCAGCAGGGAATGTTTGTTTGATGGTTGTTCTAAGTCTTTGATTGAATTGTTTGGCTACCTGATCTCCTTTAAATACTAGTTGAATAAATATCCTTTTCTTTATCGGGTTTCTCAGCTTTGGATTTTTGATTACATCTATTACTATACTTCTCAGTGAACGGTTTCAGGGATACTCATTTTGTCGAAGACATTCTTTTATGATTGTAATTTCATCATCAAGTTTATTAGCAGTGCACACGTCGTTTCAGCTCTGTAGTAAAGTGACTTGACTAAACCACGTTTATAGCTGATTAGACAAGAGGCTATGAAAATGGAGGTATTGTCCTATTCTACTGTATCTTTCCGGAATATACATCTTTAGAAGGCTCAGTCATCTCTTCGTGAAATTCCTAGATCTAGAAATTGGAAGATATTGTTCTTTTCGTACTTCATTATGTATTTGATGTTTGGATGAGCTTCATTAATGATTTGAAGCAGTTTTTTCGCTTGGTTTATGTCGTCGCATATAACAAATGCATCATCAAGCGTACCTTCTGTAAAGTGTTATTTGGTTTATTGCAGGCATTAACTTTTTTTTCCAGATTAGCTATAAATATGTCAGCGAGTATTGGTCCTAAAGGGCTTCCCATGGCAGTATAATTTATTATTGAATTGAAATTGGACGTTTCTTATGCATAGCCATATAAGTTGTTTAAGTTGTGTTTTCGGTATAGATAACAGTTCAGAATGTTGACTTATTATGTCAATGATTTCTTCTAGGGGAATATTGGTAAATAAGTGCTGATATATCATAGGATACCATTAGTTTATTAGATATATTTATTTGGCTTACTAGTTCAGCGAATAAATTCCCATTTCGTAGTATACACAAAAGATAAAAATATCCTAAGATATCAAACAAGAGAAAGGAGGTTGAAACCAGCCTGAAAACGATCATTACCATTAGTTGTTATTACAATAATTAATTGTTCTATTTTTGTTACTCACTTATCAATAAACTATCTTTGTCTTAACCACTTGTCACCTATCATCTGCTTATTACATAATTACCTCTTGATGACTTATACTACTGAATAGTTATGATGTAATACCATTATATTTTTGTAAATTACTCATGTTCTTCACTAGCTTACTACACCTTATTCCTTCTAGCTACTATTTCACAATAGATTGTTATATGCATAACTTAACTATAAATTACACAATGTTCGGGCTTGAATAAATGATAATGTCAAAATAAAAATTTTTTCTTCGGTAAATACTCATAAGTTTTACTTCATTGATTAAATAAATTTCTTTAGAATTGTGTTGTTATGTAAATAACGATATAAAGAATTGATAAGTAAACAGATTGTAAAAATGACAAAATGACAAAGTAACATTGAATTTTGTTACACGTAAACAATCATTTATACATCTGCTTAATATTACAGATAAACAACTATTCAAGTTTAGAAATAGAATAAAATCTATTTTTATTAATCATAAATTATTATCATTGTTCAATATGTTGATAATTCTTCAGTAAAATTATTGTTATACCTGGTTACTCATGATAGATAGAGAACATCAAATTGAAATGTAATATACATTCTTGGTATTGTGTTAAGTTCCAAGTACTGTACTCCGTAGAGTATGGTTATGGTAACTATGAATAGCTGAAGCTAATTAAAATAAGCTTTTGAAAACTAAGAGTTACGTTTAGCATTTTCAGCCTACCTCGACTCATAACTTTGCTACTATTTACAGCAAACTAACTGTTGTAGAATCCTGTCCTTTACACCTGTTTTACATTTTTCTCTATGCTGTCTTATTTTTAATCGTGCATTTATCATTCTCAGTTTGTGTTAATTTCTTATCATTATTATTACCTTGACAATATCTTCCTCAGTCAACACTAATTTCGCATCATTCTTAGCATAGTTATCCCTTACAAGATTTAATTGCTTGTATTAGTCACAGATTGATGGAAGTCAGGCATCAATGAAAACCAGAGAGTAATGGACCACTAATCTGTTCTAGTGTGAGACTTTTCGAAAGTCTGCACCATCATTTCCGACAATGAACCTAACCAATGGTCATCAGGTTTCATGGTGAATGATTAACCATCTGCATCAGTGTCCCAGCTGGCTTTCATTGGTGGAATTTTAACTCATACGAATTCGTAGTAGTAATCACGGCGACTATCCATTATCACTGATGATAACCTAATCATCAGACAACATATCTGGACTCCACCAGTCACAGTATTTTATTTGAATTTCAAGAACATCTTGAAGTTAAGTGTTATATTTGTTTCACTGAATGAAATTGATTGAAAATTATTAAAATAATGTCATGAGTAATTAAATTTTTTGGAATAAATCAGATTCATTACCGATATAACGATTTTTACATCGGAATTCAGGAGAAAGTTTTTCTCAAACACAATGTTATTTCACAAATTCCCATGGTATACAATTTCAGCGCTGGGAAATGAATTCATGATTAACAATCTATCAAATGATTATTGAAATTATAGAAGTGACTTCAATAAAACCGGATAGTGTTAACGAGTTGATTTATATTAGTGTGCGACTTCATCAGCAGGTCAATCCTTGATTTACGGTGCTTTTAAAGAGTTCAAGCCCAAGAAACATCCACCTCGTTAATGGGTTTTGGAATTTCCATCCTTTTAGTACAAATACCAACTACTATTCCCCCTGATATTACCAGAAACAGATTTTGTACATTCTATATTGAAAGTTAGATTAAACCAATAGATGCTACAGACAAATACATAATAAAGACGGTAACTAATCGAATAAATTTTTCATCAAGGTTCTACACTAATACACATGGATATAATTTACAATAAAGATAAAATCGATACCGATCAAGTGGTGATGATGTGTCAGATTATAGTGAACAAAAACAAGTACCAATGTGTTCATGAAGATAATTGTAAATGATTATCAAGAGGTTGAGTGTCCATAGTAATTACTAAGGATCATAAATCATGAATGAATGAACAAGGACATGTTTGTGTATCTAAAAGAAGTTTGTACAGCCACTCGGTGTAACTTGGCCACTGACATGGGCTATAGCAAGCGTGATTAAAATAGAAATCAATGATAAACTGGCTCAGTCAAAACAAGCCTGAACATCACCAGTCGCGACTTCTCACAAGAGCTTCAGAAACATCCTGAAATCAGTCACTAGCGAGCTGATTATTGCAATTCAATTAAACTCGTCATACATTAATCGTTGCACTATATCACATATTGATGGAAGTGGAAAGTCTAGGATGATGCAGTTGCCATATGCCCCACCTAATTAGTTTCCAATGCAGTACCATTCTGTGATGAATTCTAAATAATAAGACTTAATATTAATCTCCACAAGCCACCTATCCTCTCTAATCAATGCAATATTTGTCACATTTCAAACTTAAAAAATGAATAAATCTAACAAATTTAATTAACAATTTTAGGTTTATTAATACAATGAAAATTCGAAAGGAATGGTCAGTATAAGATTCACTTACACGATCGTTTTGTCTTTCTGAACTTTTACATTCTTATTATGTATATCATACTTTGTATGAAGGTAATAATTGAATCATACACTGAGTTTTCTTGTCACTTCATAGTATCGCACTGAGGAATCCACGTTTTATGACTAAATACAGTGAATAAATAAGTGTTAATCAATTTTAAGTTAGATGGTTAGTTTAGATTCACCATACATATAAGGGATTTTTTTAAGCTGAGCAACTACTAAAGGCTTAGAAGCAACGAATGGATGTTGCATCCTGGTATTACTCTCTTTTATCAAAAATGTGATCTAATCATGTCTTCTAGATTATATTACTGTTAATAAGTAGTGATCACTGATATCATGAATTTACTATTGCCGAAGTTGTGAATTATTGGACGACAATTTCATAGTCAAACGTAGTGTTAGAATACTGTTACCTATATTGTAACCAATAGTTATTGTTTTTTCTTGATAGTGAGGCGGACTTTGACTACTTCTACAGGAATGAACTCTGAAAATATATTTTAAAAAGTAGAATGCCTGAGAAGTCCACTTGCTTCTCAAAGTAATCTGCACACAAACACTTCATGAAAACTGAGAGCTTCCAATCACCCTTCTACCTTATTCTAAGCTACCAGTAAGGTTAGGCGGAGTTAGCAATCTTTAAATTTGTCATCCATAGCATTTTGGAAACTGACCTGAAGAAATTGTTGGTAGTGTAGGTCTGCTATATAGAGATATGCTGTGTAATTACACACAAGATATTCAAACCATACTTAATCACTTGATAATTAGTGCCTGTAAGTATAGTATGCACTCAATACCAACTCAAAGTAAAGTACTCGTACAAGACTAATATAAGTCACTGCAGACCTACATTCTTTGTAGAAAATCGTCAGAAGTCAATAACATCGTGTATCCAGGTAGCAGTATGAGTTCTGGTAGTGACTGGTGATATCAACCTCCAGATCAGCTTATACCTATCTGGACAGTCTTTGGCGCCATCTTGCTGTTGATTTGACTATAGAAGTTAATGTTTTTAATGCCTTAGTGAATTATGGTGTCTTCGAACTGAGTATGTTCAGTGTCTCTATTTGTTTGATTATCGTTGTCTGTGCAGAATTTCTCATATACTCTAGTTGAAAAATGTCAATATAAATTTTACATATTTACCAAAATTATTTATTACGGAGATAAAAATAACTTAAAGAAAAATAATCTCCAATTATTTTAAGAGAAATTTACATGGGTTAGTGTTACTTGCGGAAACACATTTGTTACATATTCAACGTTACCATTTCACATCTTGCTATACAGAATTAATTAAGGTTTATGTAATAAAACACAAAATTTTGTACGAATGGACACCAAAAGCAAATACGTCATGTAATCAGTAACATGAAATTGTGACGAAATAAAGATGGAAAGGTGATTCTTGGAAAAAAAAACGTAGAATTTACTAGGATAACAAGAAATTACAAATTAGAAGATACATTTTGAATAGAAAAACAATCAAGATCTGTTTTCGCTTTGTCGGGATAAGTCATTTTAATTTTTTGAAGATTTTATCATCCATCACATCATCACCAGCACTCACATGACTATCTAGATACACCATGTTATTGATTTCTGATGGTTGACAGTTAAGAGAGTGAGCCTGCATAGATTCTTATCAGCCTTGTAGAGGTGAATTACTTTCGGAAAGCGTAGAGTGAATGCCATACTTACATTCGCCACACTTATCCGCACTTGATTAAGTATGATTTGTAACAGTAGTTATGAAAATATAACAATCCTATATATAAATACATAAACTTAAGTATAAAAGTCAAGCTACAAACACTACACTTCATTCCCAAGTACAATAACTTAAGGTTATCTCTTACTTTCAATATTTCTTCGGTTATTTTCATTTACACTAAAAAATACTACCTAATCTTCTTAACATTTGGTAGGCTGAACTCATTTTTGTCTACGTATATACACACTACTGAAACTCCATACTAACTGAAGATTCATTATTTTGATCATCTATTTTTTTATATTAATAAATGTATTATGTTGCATAACAGTTAGGATGATTAAGAAGAAACACATAAAGCTGCATGTATTCCACTCATAAATAGTCTGTCTCAAGAGAAGCTCAAGTAAGCATGATACTTATGAAATTATTGATCATTACATAAGGAACTATCTATATATAGGCAAAATGATTTATAATAAATGAAACCGATAACTTCGTAGAAAACAAACCAACCCCTAAGTTTTAGTCTGTTGAATTGAGTTCAGATTCGAATTCTGTCAGTGCAGTGGTGTTATTTACACAGTAAGCATTTATAACATGAAACATTAGTGGGACATGATAGATCTATAGTTTATATAACAAAGTGACTTAATTTAGACACGGAATGAAAAATTAGGAGCATTGGATATTGGTTTTGTTCTAATACGATGCTTTTTAGGAACGTAGATCATCTATATGGCCAGAAGTCTAACTCAAAAACTTCAAACGTTACTGTAGGTACATAATCTTTTCAGATTATCAAGTCATCATATAAGTTTAGTTAATCATTTATGTTACTCAAGTATTATTCACTGATCTCGAACATTCTACACTACCAGTCAAAGCTTTTCTTTAAATCCAAAGAAATGTTTCAAATTCAGTCAATTATGAGTAGATGATTATTACTGTTGAAGGTTTTGACAGATTATTAGATATGATTTTTTGAATATTTACACACCCTGCAATACACATTCTTGCGAAGAAGCAATAGCTCTTCAGTGATGCCGGTTCATTATAATTATTTAACAATAGTCAGTCTTTGAAGTGAACTATGAGATTAAAATAACTTTTTTTTAGAAGAAAACATCACAACCTCCAATTGTAAAAAACACGATGTTTTACCATTTTAGCTTATATTATGCAATACATTTTTTTCATGTTTCTTTTCTTAGGTTTTATTGGAATGTGATCATGCTTGTCTTATTAATGGCTAATCTTATCATGTTGCCGGTGATAATCTCCTTTTTCAATGATGATCTACCCGGCAATTGGCTTATTTTTAACAGTATCTCAGATACTCTATTCATACTGGATATTATTGTGAATTTTCGTACTGGTGAGTTATATACGATAATCACTTATAAAAGAAACTTTTGTTACTACTTGTTCATACTACTAAAAACTTAATAGGAATATTTTACGAGTTGACATCATTCAATTATCCCGAAAATAAGTCAGAATACAATTCTGTACTGATAACGACCAGATTTCAAGAAAAATTTGCACTGTTTACAAAACATGGATTCAAAACCACATAGTAACCTTTCAGTTTATTTACTTAAATACTTTATTTTTAATAATTTCATTGTATTTGTTTAACAGAACTTTCAAATTAACATTGAAAAGTTACATAAGTTATTTGCTTCAACCTATTCACTAATGTATATGGCGTCGGACGATTATGATAAACTTATGACAAACATACTGTTATATCTGGTTATACTGGTATTCTCATTAACTTAAGATGGCTAAATAATCATTAGTGTGATATCCCTTACAATTTGTACAGTGTAACTTTATAACCTTCATGTATTCATTTATTTTGTAGAATGGTCTGCTTAATTCAAGATGATAGATCTTCATCATTAAGTTGCTATTTTCATTGAAGTATATTATATTTGTATCAATTTTTAACAATTATTCCCTTTTATAGATTTTGATAATGTGATGAGAAGATGAAGATAATCTGAAACATGTATTGTATTTGCCCTATTCATTTTGAGCAATCTGATTACACACATACTAGTTAAGCAGTTCACGTACAAACGTACATAATTAATAAAGGCCAAGTTAAATAAAAGGTCGAATGGTTACAATGTCAGGAGGGAGGAGGAACATGTGCCTGAATGGTTTCATTAACAAATATCATCAAGCGATACCATAAGTGGCATAAACTTACAACTGCTCATTGTTTGTGAAATATGTTATCAACACGGTCCATAAGTGTGACCTCACAAAAGCTTTTAAGACTTTATATAGAAAGTATCACAAACGCATTCTTAAAGTTACAGAATCCTCATCCATGAGAAAATTTAACCCCCTCTTTTTGTGTATACAGGAACAATTTGTTATAACATTGAATCTGCTCTAATAATTGTAACCTTTATTTTTGTTTGAGGTGAGGTGGTTTGTAGAGAAAGCTGTTTAGTTTTAGTCAGTTGAATGTATCACAGGTTGATGTTGGTGGGGTACTACTGTAACCTAGGGAGCATTGGATAGCTGTTTAGTCATAGTATGAAGCTTTTAAGCGGTCAAATCCAAGGATTTCAGCTTGGCGAACACTTAACCCACTATATCACAAGGCAGACATTAAAAGTATTCGAAGTAATGTAACGAAAACCGTCTACCTGCGCTACACCATCTTTTTAAGATGCACAAATGCACTTGAATGTTGTAAGCGGTTCAGTCTTAATGATAATGTAGGAAATGATTACAAAAGATGTAGGCAGACTTAAATCATTGAAATAATTGAAGTAATCCATTGAAAAATTCCATATTTCAGTAGTAATTATGTTATGGATATAAAATAAAATGTGCAATTTAAATAGACGATAACGTATTTTCTATCAGCAGGATATAATTCTTCAATAAAAATATACTAAACCATTTAACTGCAAGTATTGTACTCACTAACACCGTATTATGTTGAAAACTTTAAATTTATAGTGTTATAATGCACATCCTTCGTATTAGTGTGCATTCAACCTATGGAGTCGTCTAACCCAAAGGTCCTAGGTTAGATTCCCTGTCGGGATCGAGTCCTATACTGGCAAAAAAATAGCTGTCCAGTCCTCAGTGGCTTTCACTGATGATAAATGTAATCAACTAAATTTAGTACCTGTTTTCATCAAGACCACCTCGATTTCATCTAGATATTGTATCAAATGATCGATGTAATTTAATTACTGAACTGATAATTTAAGAGTCAGTTACTTTGAATTCATTATTTTCTTCTAACAACTAACATTTCATTAGCCACTTTTAAGTAAACTATGAAACATTTAATTGTGTATTCTAACCATGTCCATTGTTATGTATATCAGAAGATTTTCATTACATTAAATACAAGCCTTAAGATGATACACAGTTAATTAACTTTAAAAAAAATATACAATCCAGTTCAATGTTTACTAAATGTTGACTACAATACTTTTAATTCATTACTAGTTTGTATTTTATGTTTAAATGAACATGTTCTGCATAGACTTCATACATACTAAGCAAATAATGCAAAATATTTATTTAGTGATACCTACTAGTTAACAAGTGAAGATTTAACTTAATTTCATACTTATACTGGAAAACATATCAAAATCAACGTAACTGAGTGAATACTTAGTATTCAGTATTGAGTCATATTACATGCTGTACAAGCTGTAACTTCTCTACTGCTACCAAAACCATTTAATGTAACCTAGACAACACTGAGTTGTAGTCTTCAAATTCAATAATCCTAATTTAGTTGCGTAGTATAGATACGTAAAGGTGAAATTATGTATTATTTTATTTGTGAATTTGATTTCGTTTTGATAAATTGTTCAATTAGCTTCCCATTAAAGTTAATGTAAGTTGATATTCAGATATCAATTTAAAATTCCAACAGTACATAATACACATTTTCAGTATGAAGATTTGATGAAATTAAACTTTCTTCGAGGACTCGAACGATACCTGCTTACTTTGAAAATCGATTGAACAGTCAGGATAAAGGTAGTATGAAAAAACGGTTAATTATAGTGAATGGAAGAAATTACGATATTTATAAATTTTTGTTCAACCAGTGCAATGCGTAATAACATCCTTTAAATTATGCCTTTTCTTGAAAATCTCTTGTAAAACAAAAAGAATTACTAACAGATGAAGAAACACCTGAGCTATAAGTTTAGAGTTAGAATTAAGAATCATATTAGAGATCAGGGTTAGGCTTTTGTCGGGTTTATTTGTACATATATCCTAATGTTAAGACTTAATCTATGATCTAGATGTCTCCCTCCCCTCCTAGTTTAAGAGAGATTTTTAGCACTTTACTCAAAATTTTCTTAGATAGACTCAATAAATCTTATGTCGCTTCCTTAATTATGTTGTTCATTCTATATTTAGTTTTTCATGATACAGTGAACCTTCTCTTGAAGCCATTTTAAGAATCATATCAGACTGTTTGGATTGTTTGTCATTATCACATTTATCAATTTCATGCCTCTTAGTAACTAAATATAAATGAATTTTACATAGAACTTACTGAGGTATAAGCTACTTGCAACCGCGTTTTGAATCCAGCACCAGATTCCAACTGTTTCTATGATAACTCTGACTGTAATCGCCAGCGAGTGTAGTATGATGGAATGTTTTATTCATATACAAAAGAATTATGACCTTAAAAATCGATACTTTACTAAGGCAATTGATAAGCATTCTTTCTAAATTTACCGTAGTAAGTGTAAAAGTTGAATGCTTTATAGCGCTTAGTAGATTTTATGTGCAAAACACATACGTTTAATATAACATAGTATCTTCTTAGTAAATCCAAAGTAGTGTTTATGCTGAGCTTACATATAGCCATCTAAAGAATATTCAAGTAGAGAAGCTACAGATAGTGTTTTCTACATTCCCGATGGTAACACTGAGATTGAAAGATAAATTATCTAAGCTGGCCACCTTTCGTGTACATACCACTACAAATGCTTATTAAGGGGTGGGGGGCAGTTTACATTGCCAGGCGCTCTAGGAATTCACTCTTCCGTGCTCACGAGCACCTAGTAGTATGGTTAATCAAAGGCGTTATAAAAACGACACATTAGCCAACTTAGTTAATACGCGTCGTACAGACGGCATTAATCAATCGTTCACCTTAATTTACTGTGTGAATAGTTACCTGACAAGTTTATTTAGACTCTAAGTTTTTCAAACATCAGAAGTAATAACCATACTTAATCAAAAGGTCAGACCTCTGCAAATAAAAGAAATGCGTGCATCCTCTACTTTCGCCGTAAGTAACCCGTGATCTAAAAAAGCCACTTTTAACTTAACAATGCGATAATCTAGTTGGAGTAATGTACTCAGGTTACTGAAGTCCTAGTAGGTAATTGTGACTTCCGAAGTTTAAATATGTCGGCAGTGAGACACTTATCACCAATAGAAATGGATGACCGTCGTGCTATGTCGCAAATTCATGAAAGTGGGAATCTCACCATTGGATGCCAGCGCACTGATGCAGATGATTAAACGTTCACCATAAGACCTGGTAAACATGCGTTAGACTCGATGTCTAAGTCGACAGTGCATACGGTTAAAGGGTCTCATGCTACCACGAATCGGCTATCTTGTAGTATTACCTGGTTTGCATTGGTATCCAGCCTACATTAATCCATGACGAAAATAAACAACAAAACTTAAACGTTCACCGCAGCAAGAAATACATAAATACATGTAAATTCATAATTATAAATATTTTTGTATATATTTGTAGATGTAATTAATTTGTCAAATGTGTACGAATCCTTTAGGATGTCCATTTACACAAAATAGGAGAAAATTCCCATAAGATAAAAATTGCCACATTCCATACACTTTTGTCTATTCACTGCCTAGTATATCATATTGGTTCAATTAAATCTTGATGAATACTTTCTTTATTGTAATGTTTATATTTTCATTAACACTTAATGGTTGAAAAAGTGAACGCCGAAGCATGTAATCAATGTAATTCGTTTATATATTCCTTGATTCCTTGAGATAGTCGTGACTGAACCCTTCTGATACAATTCAGTATGCAAGAAAGAATAAAAAACCACTGATGGGAGTTAAGGATTAATTATCCTATCAAAAAAAAATTTGTCAACATGCTTATGTTTATTCCTTTTATTAATATTAACCAACAGTCGAATGGTTAGGAATTTAGCTTCATAATTACTAGAACCGCGTAGCAAATTAGTTACTAAGTAAAGAAAATTTTGAGGTTGATTGGTGATTAAAACGTATCTACAAGAACTTCTGAAGCAGTAAGTTGATACTTATCAGAAGGTTGTATCTTCAATTATTGGAGATTCATTTTAACAATGTGCACTAGTGTAGAAAACGAAAGTTGATACTACTGGTTTGTCTGAGGCTTCTCATTAATCATCTTCATACACCAATTTTTTACTTAAATAGCTCAGTAAAAAAGGAGATAAATCAAAAAATAAACAGTATGAATTTAATTACATAATCAATAAAAACCAGGAACTAGTGTTAGACTACTGTTTCTTCGTACAACAGAAATCCTCGGAAATACGTACCCACACCCTTATAGGGAAATCCAGCCTACCAACTTCAGGCTTTGATGGAAACGAATAACCGTCAAACAATTCAGCCAGTATCAAACAACGTTCTACTGAAGAAAACGTGATTACTTGAAGTTCGACCATTTTAGATGCTAGGCAGTTACCCATCAATTACAATGGATAATGTCAAGCAAATATATCGTGATTTGACGAAAGAAATATCAACTACTAGATGAAAATGATAAGGCCGTGCTAAGCAGTCTAATGACTAAGCGTTCACGTTGAAGCTTTAAAACGATGGGTCGCTTTTCTTAATGGAGTCGCTGATGCACAATAATGAGGAATCTCGTGCTTCAATGAAATAGATATCCAATACCAGTTCCTGGCTTTAAGTGGTTGCTCACTCCATGTCAGCTAATAGTGATAAATTTCAATTCAACAATTTCTACAACACAACTACAAACACACAGCTTTTCTGTAAGGTTTAAATCTAAAAAATCTCATTAATACTTATTATTATAGACTTTTGTATTACTAATCTCATATAAATTAAATCAAGTATTTATTTGGGTTGAGGTGGTTTGTGGAGGCTGGTACTAAGTTTTAGTGTAATAAATTCATCATAGACTAATGTTGACAAGGTACTATTAAAATCGAGAGAGCATTAGACTTAACCCGTTGGCGGAATCTAAGACACGCACTGTTGAAGAGTCACATACTATGAGGAAATATCTCTACAGTGCTCCGTGGTGTTCACAGGTACCCTACCAACATCAATGTGTGACGAATTTATTCAACTAAAAGTATTTATTTATTATCATTATTATTATTAAAATTCATAGTGAAACATCGAATGAATTAAGTGTTTAGAGCGCAGTATAGAAATGAGAACAGGTGATATTTGAAATACCCGAGCCCAGTTTACGAATGGGCTAATCATCTTTTCGATTTATTTACCCCTTTAAGTCAATAAGAAGACAATATTTATGACTGAATAGTTTATCTGGAAACAAGTCATTATATCACATGGATATAAATATTTTTCTGCCAAATAAATGAACTGTATTACTATGATGGCATCACCTCTATTAAGCCAAAGAAAAGATGATAAATGAATTCATCTATATAATGTAATTTTGACAGGTCATTTTCAAAGAATTTCGAGATGGATATTCATTGAAATTCGCTTCTATCAAGAAAATCTTTACTAAAATGTAAGGATTTATCAAGAAGTGAATGCACATTAGAGTGATTCCAACCATAAACTACATATATATGCTGTTCATAGTATAAATTTTGCTTTACTTAAGGTTTCAATAGAGAGAGCATAGTATAATGAGCTTTATTTCAATAACTATGTAAAAACCTATTCTCACATAAAAATACGACCATTCATAAGTAGTATTTTCTATGTCGAGTGAGTCGTAGCCCTAATAGTATTTTTAACTGTTAATGTTACCGCCCTAGTAACTAATTCTAAAATCACAATAAGTTTTACCCCAAGTTACCCTAAGTCTTACCTTAATTTACATTGAGTTTTGCCCAGTCTTACAGTACTACTGAACACAATTAGAACATTTGTCTAAAACTAGTGTTTATTATATGGATTAATATTAGCAATAGAATTTCTAAATTCTACTTAAGACTAGGATTTATTGTTAAATCCTATCACTGAAAGATTAAGCAAAACAATATACGGTAAAGTCAAACTCCATAAAATAATAAGCAAGACATTGCCACATGACAAACTTTAAGCAAAGTTCTGCATTTTTCATGTATTATACCCATTGTTTTACATATTACTTTTACCAACTTTATGTGATTTGATACCTTAAAATCTAACCCAGAATCATGTTCCTTATACTAAACATTTAATGCTAACTAAAATTCGTCATCAATGACCTGAATACTAATTCCATTTATGATATATTGACAATGTTAAACATTTCTAGTTCAAACTTGGAGCAACTTTTAAACGCATAGAACTTCTTTCATTGAATTAATTAAGAAATTTCGCATAGTCATTTAAGTTACACATTTGCTCGTTTCTAAATCGTACTCTAGAACATTAACCAATTAATTATCTATGAAAAAGTGTTTGACTGACGATGGTAATAAGATTGAATCAATTCAGTAATCAGTTAAAAGATTGAATATTAAATATGATTAATGTATTGTTAAACTAGTATGGTACATTTAAGTAGGATTGTGACTGGCAAGTGATATCCAGGACGAAACGCGCGTCCTGGATTCCACTTGCCAGTCACAATCCAACTTAAATATAACTTGTGTAATACAGCTATATACAGGCAATCCGCTCAGGATGCACATATGGCAACAGAGGCTGACCAGTTTCAGTCCATTACAAATCAACGGGAAGATATAAGCCTATTCTGAATTAGTATGGTACATTTTTGGAAATGTTATTTCTTGTGTTTATACAAATTCTAAATAATAATAAGATTCATCTAATAACTTTCACTTTTAGATATGATGGTGTAGTAATCATGATACAGTGGCTGTAGAATATGCTGTCCAAATTAACATTTGTTTTTACTTTTCCTTCTTTGCAAATCCTCCTATGTTATAATTGTCTTCTCTCATCAAACTTCAATCATTTCGATTGGTTTACCTAACACCATTAAGTGATTGTTTCAAACCTATTAGTACCTCAGTGCTTATACTATAACAAGAATTATACTACTGCACATCATTAGCCTAGCTAATATCTATTAGTGGGGTTTAACTAGATATTAGATTATCCTAAAGACGTTACACTATTAGCAACATCAGGTGTCATAAATTGGACTTGGGACCACGGCAAAATGAATCCATTCTCAAATCTTTCTTGTAGAACTAAGATTAACATCTAGAAATATAACCATCCCTTTTCGTTTCACAAAATTCAGTCATCAGTAATCTACCAAATTCACAATCATAGATTTTCATAAAAATCTTACAATCTGTAGGTAATGTATGTAGAATGACAACTTCCTTCATACAACAAAGAAGTTTGGTTATGATATATATTTTTAGTTCAAATTCACCTCAACGTTGACGCCTATATAGCGTCTCTGATTGGTTCTTCCGTTTCAATATATCTCCCTTTCTCTTTCTTATTATATTCTCTAGACGATACAATCACAGATAATATAAAAAAGAAATAATTACACTTTTCTCGTTTAGATTTGTTTTATTATACAAGTTACATGTCTTTATTGACAAGAATATCACTTTTTCTTCATCTAAATTGTATAAACTTCATATTGTAAAAAGAAACTATACATTTTCGTTGAATCCTCTTCCTACTTATCTGATCTAATGCAATAACTACAAGTAATTGAATTAGAATATAGAAATCTAACTTGTATAAAATGTAAACATGACTATGTTAGTGTAACTAACTTAAGTAGAAAACTACTAACTAAAAATATAAACTACTGAATAAAATGTTGGTAAATCACAAAATAAGTTTTTCTTAAAAAAAACAAAACAAAAACACCTAAAAATGTATGTTCAATAAAAAAAGTTGTGATAAACTTCTTTGTTTTGAAAAAAACAGTAACAGTACTTCTCAAAATTACTTCAATGAAGTAAATCATTTCATTGTTATTTAATTCTATATTTAATTATAAGTGGAACACTGTCACAATGACTAATAAGTCATTTAATTAGTTTACATAGAATGAATATATTGTCAAATTGTGACAAGATTAAATATTGAAATAGTGATGTAAGTGAACAATGATAAACAATATTTTCTTCATGTTACCATGCCAACATTATTCAATGATGAAGTCAATCAACTAAAATTTAACATCAATCTCTATAAATCACTTGAAGTTAAACTAAGGAATTATTAAGAAAGATTACTAAATACCATAGAGTGTGTAGTATTACAACTGTAAAAAAAAAAAAAAGAAAATCGAAAAAGAAGGAAGAAATAGTAATTGATATCATTGTTATAGTGTAGTTTATACATAACAGATAGATAGAAAGAATTAGATCAACATTTATCTAAGGATAATCGAATGTAATCACTACACTTTAATCTACTATGATACTGGAATATCTTATTTCTAGTCAATTACTGTCAACTATTTTAAGTCATAACTACATGCATATATGTACCTTAATTAGCTTACTTTATTCTTCAATGAACCCTTCATAAAATCAATACTAGTGAACTACAAGAAACTATTTAGTAATTAACTTTAGTGTGTAGAAAGGATTTGATTTTGACCAATTTGGACTCTCGTGCTTCTTAGGGTATGAGGGCGGTTGTCACTTCTCGGCTGCCCACACAGTGGAAGGGTGTTTCTTGAAGAACCTGGAAAAGAAGGTAGATTAGTTTCAGTCTTACAGACCTGAGAGCGTGACCGCAGAGCCCAAGGGACAACTGCTTGAGGCCTGTCACGCACGGCCTTTTTATGAAAAGTTTTTTGAGTATTAGCTCCGCACTTGAAAGCCCTTAGTGGGCATCCCTACCGCCGGAGACGGAAATCCGTGAGGTAGGGTGGGGTGTGACATTTTTAGGGCCGACCTTTTCTAACCCTTCCTTCCTTGTGAGAAGGCAGCATCGCTGCAGATGCTGGTTGTTCGAGGGAAACACCTTACTGCTGTCACACCTCTTTGCAGTCAGCAATACGACTTGCCCTCAGACCTTCAGTAGCTGCTTTTAGTCTCATCGTTCTCCAATCGACCTGCTTGACATGGTAGAACCTACAGGAACATATGTTCCAGCCAGTATAGCTCGGTTGGGTCATCACGATAGGCAAATTCGACCACCACGTCAAGGTAGCAGCTACGGTGTGTAGTTTGAATATTCTTTGTAAGTCTGTATTTTTAGTACATTTTTATTAAACATTTGAATTTGTAAGATTTACAATACGATTTCTAAGAATGGAATTTGTAAAAACTTATAACATTTCACTCAGTAGACTAGAAGTAATCAAAACTCGACATTGTCGAATCTAAGTGTAAATAAGAGGTTTAATGTAAATATGATTGTTCAGTCGTATGTAGAGTATGAACATGTTATGTATATCAATACAAGTTAACTAATGTTCATTAGTTAGTGGATAAAGGAAAGTGTACATGTATGTTTAGTTTACATGTTGTAAAGACGTTTGCGCAAGCAAATAGCCTTTCCGTTCCCCCTGGATATGGTCACGGAAAAGAAGAGACGATTTAAGAATTGACTTGGTGTTAAATCATTCACATTTGAGAATCACCAAGTTCAAATAAATGTGATGACAATTATCAATTAAATGGTGGATGTATATTTTTGTTAAACGTTGCACAATTGAATTGTGTTATAAGATTAAATAATTCTAAATCAAAATAAATAAAGCCATATTTATGTGTTGGTATGTTCACTAAGCCGATCGACAACGGTAAGTTTAACTATAACACATGACTAAATAATTGAGTGCAATTCTTAGAAATTTATACTATTCGACAGTAAAATGATGTCGAAGTAGTAGATCATATCTGTAATTCATCTATTAACTGTTAGTTACCATGGTATATTTAACAGTACTACGTCTGGTCTGTTTAGATTATTTGGATATAAACATATACGTAGGGCTGAGGTTCTTAATCTTCCTGTTCACAAACCAAAACCATTTTAGAAGAATATTTAAGTTGGATTTCACTTGTCAGTCACAACCCAACTTAAATATAACCTGTGTACTACCGCTATATAGAGGCAATCCTCTTAGAATTCACATATGGCAGCGAAGGCTGACCAGTTTCAATCCATTACGGATCAATGGGATGATACAAGCTTATTCTAAATCACATTTTAGAAAATTTTTTGTTTTGTTGAAGTTAATGCAGTCTTCTGCTTCTATTGAGTTTGATGCTATAATGAACTTATTTTCAAACTTTATTAGATCATTGAAGTATTTAGGAACACGCTTTAAACTATGTATATGTTTATTGACATTTACATTTAACTATCATGATGTCAGTCCTACTTATATAGCACTACATTCATTATATTTTTGTTAATTTCATTCACCGAGATTCACATTTCTTGCATACACTAGGTGCCCACGTTTTTTGAGGTAGCAGCGAAGATTTGTAACCAAGGACAATGGTTTTGGTTTAACTGGGTTTTTTGTGAGGCATTCATTGTCATTCTATTTGTTGCTTTTTAAGAGGAAGATTTACTATTGCAAACTTTTATTAGTTTTAAAATTAAAAATGAAAATGTTTATTCAGAACTCTTGAACCATTGTGACTAATAGAGTCATAATGCATGTGTATTTAGGAATTAGTGAGGATAAGCTGTAATGATTACAATCATAACGCAGCTACAGAGATTGTTGTCTAATTCACACCAATTCTGATAATAAATTCACACTCAACAATTCGCAAAACACCCCATTATAATCAATATCAACCAACTATTGACTAACTTCTAGAGGTAATTCCTGGAGTTCTAGTGAGAAAGCGTGACTAGAGGGGTTTAGCTATGTCGGGTGTGAGGTGGTTATCCATCGAAGGCAATGAATAAAACCGCCCGAACGTTTTGCTAATTGACTGAATTAGAAATATTAACTTTTAGGAGCCGATCTAGTTACCTAAAAGTAAAGTGTTCTCAACGGAACCAAAATGTCCTGGGTCCAATCTATGGTGGAGTCATAAACGCGCACTTCTAACAAGCACCATACTAGGATGAAACAGCTATCTAGTCCTTCCTGGTGACCACCGGTTGTCTAATTTATACCAATTCGTGATTTCAAATCAACAGTTAGAAATACGTACGCATGCGAATAGGCTAAAGGAATAGTAAAACGAGAGGGAATATTGATAAAATGTGTGAATAACGTGCAAAATGAGATTGTCAATAACAGTGATAAGCATAAAATGATATAAATAGTATAAACTAGTATTAGTACATATATGAATATAGTACTAACATCTGTCGTCACCCAGCAGGTAGTAAATCCGATTGGAGGATGGAAAATCAAACAAAAGGTTTTTTGTATGCATGATTTTGGTTGTTAAATTTCAATGGATGTTGTCTCAGCTAGGCTTGTTTTCCTGTGATTTGCAAACCATGAAAACTTACTCGACACTGTATATGATACTGAGTGCTAAGTTTTTGTCAATTTTACATTTTTTGTCTAGCAAGTATACAGCTGTCGATAGATTTTATTCGTTCTTTACCTAGTTAAGCTGAATAATGTTGGAAAACGAATCGGTGTGCTTGTGGGCTACTCTGCATGTATTTTTATCTTCATATGAACGATCCACATAAAAGTGTCAGGACTCGTAAGCCTGTCTTTGACTTTTGTCGGTGCCATGCAGCAGGTAGCAAATATGATAAGTATGATGGGAGGATAAAATGTCCCATTAAAGATTCGTTTTAGTCTGATTGTTAACACTTCTATAATCATATCTTCCTTGAAGTCAATTGTTAGATATGCAATACAATTATGTGACCCGGAAATTTATTTAAAACTTCATGATAGCAACGTCGGTGGTCCTTTACAAATGCTTGTTTATGAGGTGATTTGTAAAACCTAACTGTCCTTTAAGTAGTGTTTATAATGCCAAATCTTCAAAAAGGGCTATTAATCTTCAAAAAGGCACTGGCTAATATCACATTCTCTCAAGTCAATGAAGCTTAGTTGATTAGGATTTGCTACTTTTAAACATATTGTCATCACTAGCATTTGACATGACAAACATGTATCCCGGATTAATACCAACCAATCCTAAATATTTTAATAGTTTTGACATTCACATTATACATTCACTAGTATACCTTATTCCATAAGACGTATCTAAAACAAATTGTTTAAATCGATAGGTGCGGAAATGATATTGAAATCAGACCATTCCAGGGATATCTGAGATCAATCTCCTGGAGCTGAATGTATAATATGTATTTATTTATGCCTTATATGTATATATATGATCCAAAACAAATAAGTCATGACAACACCACTATTTTTTCAACTTAGCATTGCATTAATTTACTGCGTGCAGCCAAAGCCCCTATCCACAAGTCAAATCAAAAGCTTCCACGTTTTGCAGTAAGTACAACACAACTTATTCATTCAACAAGATTCTAATATTTTCCGATATGAACATTTATTCATTAATGAGTTACATACTTAGTTGTAGTATTCTGGGTTTTGGTTTCAGTGAATTGTATTTTCAATAATGCACTAGCTAATATCAGCACTGAATCAGACAGTGATTTCATAAAAGTTTAACGACTTTTACTGAGTTAGTGGGTTCACACTTTGTATTTATACCACAGACGAAAATCATAAATTAACTTGGTACATTATGGCTAACAGATGAATAATAAAAGTTAAATCCGTTTTATTGTACAAATGACAATTTCGAAAGTTTTGAAAAGTAACCCTTGATAGAATACAATAAACTAGTTGAAGTTCAGGAGCAGCAGTTCTTTCCATGTATGCAATATCACATTATTGAGCATTCATAACTTAGAGTCCCATCGTAAGAATTTTGCATCCGTCAGCATTACTGTAAAGTTAAATACTAGAATAAAATATATGTCCAGTGTTCACAGATTTTCACTGGTATCTTATCTTCTGTTAATACATGATGAAAATCACCTACATATCTAAATATGCTTTCTATTTCATTTCTAATTCACTGTCGTAAATAAATTTTAACTATAACTGTACTCAGTAGCCTAGAGGTAAATGCGGTGGCGTTTTGCACGAAACAAACAGAGTTCGAGTCCCAGTGTGAACATCAACACTAGGATGTAGGTAAATCCATCTGACGAGTCCCAAATAGAACAAAACACGAGTCCTCACTTCCGCTGGCAAATCATAATTCAAATTAAACAATACTTGTTTACTATCATTCTTTCGAGGCATTCTACTCAGGATGTACATATAGCAACAGAGACTGACCAGCTTCAGTCCATGACAAATCAACTGAAAGATCCAAATACATTTGAATAACTAAACTGAATTAGCTTTACTTTATTGCTGAAAATATTTTAACGAGGAGACATCAATTATTGAAAACTGAGTTTCGTATTAAACTATCTGACGTTTTTCATCATTCGTAGGTTTCTCGCATACATTATCAACTGACATACTTTTAAATCAAGATAAAACTTAGTGATTTTCGTGCGAGATAAATTTTTTTTTGATAAAGACATTTTAATGAAAGTAAAAATAGTATCTTTGTCTCCAGCTTCACGTAAGATGAAAGTAGCTACTGATGTTTCATTTCTGTAACACTCCATGTACTATGACAGTTATTCAATGTTTGTCTAGTCCTTTATGCAGTAATTAGAATGATTCAACCTAAAGACTTAGTGAATAAGTATTTACTGTAGTCTACTACAGCTTCAATTATAATCATATATTTTTATTCAGTCATTTATCAGTAACTTAAAGTCTATCAGGATTATACGCTGATTTCATTAGAGATCTATTGTTTTTGTAAACACAAATCTATGTAAGTTAAACCTGAAGTGGTACTCTGCTTATCGAGTTTGAATTCAAGTTTGAATAGATTCTATTTATACTTAAACTATTCGAAAATATTTAGGCTATCTAAAGCCCAGATAAACTAAAAAAGCAGCATCAACAGTACTACATTATGGATTCTTGTAACTACCCCTAAACATGTTGAGTTAGTTATTATTTTAATTTTATTGAGAACTCACAAATAATTCAGTGTTATCTTTAAGTCTTGGGAGTAAAATTTTGTACATTAAATATAACGCATAAGAATCGGCTTGTAAAACGAAAGTTTGAAATTTATCAAATCAACACATCAGAAGTAAATGGAATCGTTAATAACTTGATAAGTTAGTTTTAATTCCATCTTATAAATGAACTTGCTTCTAAATTGATGAGTAAAAGTTTTACTGTTTGAATCCATCACAGATTGATATCTGTTCACCTAATCAATAATTGCTTGACATTCCCCGGGGTGCAAAAGAAGCCAGCCAGTATTCTCCAACCAACTCTATCCTAGCCCGTCCTTTTTAGTTCTTCCTAAGTGATGCTTATTCTTTTCATATCTGTCGCCAATTTCAAGCGCATTGCGTGAATTGGTCTCCCTATTTTCCTTTGACCTTTAGAATTCCAAGTTAGTGATTGTCTTGTGATACAGTTTGATTACTTCATAACTATGTATCCTATCCACCTGCAAGGTTCTATTTTTTCTAGTCAAAATTCCTAATTTCAGCAGATTCACGACTTATTTATGCGAACCAGTCTATTACCTCATTTGAACTCAACTGGTCACATCTTCTCACTAGAATTTCAATAATCCCTTCTTGTATTTATTTACTAATCTTTTATGATTTTCAATAGCTGTTTAAATGATTATTCATTTCAATCATTGATGATTGAAAATAAAATGTACTAAGATTAAAACAGAATTTGAAATCTGTCTATTACACTTGATTATCAATATGTCATTCAATGTAAGTATGATTGATTAATTCAAACATTAAAAAGTGTATAGTATAAATTTACTTGTACTTACACATACCGAAGTGGTAATGTTTTACATTCAGAGATTTTCTAAAGCATATGGATATAGTGAATGAAAGAATTCAACTGACATTAATATAAATGACAGATTCCTTTTTTTGATTTCTTAGTGTAGTTTTATTCCCTTTATGTATATGTACTTTATATGACATTCCATTTCATATTACATAAGAACTTCATTAAGATATAATGATGAACGAAGAAAAAGTAAAAAAAAAAGTGATTGTCTGTAAAGATAAGAAAAATGTTAATTTAAACAAATCATTTATTGTAATAAAATATTTTCGGGTATTATTTGATCTTTATTACATGTAAACTGATTAGACTATTTTTATAGTTCATTTAGATGAGATTATTGTTGAGTCTTCTAAGATAGGACGGTTTCATTGTAGTTACTTACTTACTTACGCCTGTTACCCCTCTCGGAGGAGCATAGGCCGCTCACCAGTATTCTCCATTCAACTCGGTCCTTAGCAATCCTTCCCAGCTGTCCCCAGTTACTGTTCATCCTTTTTATGTCTGCTTCCAGCTCTCGACGAAGGGTGTTCTTTGGCCTTCCTCTTTTCCGTTTTCCAACAGGATTCCAAGTTAGTGCTCGTCGCGTGATACAGTCTGATAATTTCCGCAATGTATATCCTATCCATTTCCAACGTCGTTTCCTGATTTCCTCTTCAGCTGGAAGTTGGTTTGTTCTCTTTCAAAGTAGGCTGTTGCTGGTGGTTTCCGGCTAACAGACATTCAATATCTTGCGTAGACAGTTGTTTATAAATACTTGTACCCTCCTGTGGATGTTTGAAGTAGCTCTCCACGTTTCAGCCTCCATACAGAAGAACTGTCTTGACATTCGAATTGAAGAGTCTAACTTTGAGATTGGTAGACAGTTGTTTGGAGTCCCATATATTTTTTCAGCTGTAGAAACGCCTGCCCTTGCTTTGCCTGATTCCTTGCCTCTCACATCTGCATCAGGATCCTCCGTTGTTCATCGATGATGCTCCCCAGGTATATAAAGGTATCTGCTTCTTCCAGAGTTTCACGATCAAGTTCAAGTGGGTCGGTGCTCTCTGTGTTGAATTTGAGGATCTTGCTCTTTCCCTTATGTATGTTTAGGTCTATTGATGCTGAGATTGCTGCTACGCTGGTTGTCTTCACTTGCATTTGTTGGTGTGTATGGGTTAAAAGAGCCAGTTCATCCAGCAAAGTCCAGATCATCGAGTTGCATCCTACTTGTTCATTGAATCCCGTGCTTCTCCTCAGATGTAGAGGCTTTCATGATCCAATAAAACCACTAGAAGGAAGAGGAAAGGCGAGAGCAAACGGCCCGCAGCTCTTCTAGGGTTGCTGCCGGTCCCAAGCCCGGGTAAAGGAGGAGGGTTGGGCATAGGGCTAGCACCACTATCCCGTAAAACACAAGCTTGCTAAAAATGCGCTAACCAGAATTAACAAACTTAACCATTCATTGTAGTACTTGTATTTTATTTCTATTCAATTGTATCAGCTGTTTGATCATATATATAAGTGAATACTTTAGTAAGTAGACAAGTTAAAAAATCAATTCATTTTAATGGCCTCATCTTTATAGTCCATTATTGTCTCCGTTATTTATTATACTCTATCTTGACTACTATATTCAATCTATCTATAGCCTTATTGACCATTTCAGTGAATCCTTTGATAAATGTGATCAATATCGTTACATTAATTGATTGTTCATTGATCTGAATAATATACCAATTGGCATTTTTAGAATTCTCTCTATCCACATTGTCGATGATTTGATATTCATCATGATTTATATGTATGAATATCAGTACTAAAGTATCATTTGTACACTGTGTTTTTGTTCAACAGTGATATTTTGCTTTCTGCTCTTTTACTTTTTTTATTCTGATATTGTTTAGTATGTTGTGAACCAAATTAAAATTGTTTTTAATTAAACAATTGGTTACATAATACATTCACTAATTACTGAGTTTTCATTCATCTGCTTTTCATATTGTTGGTCTTTTAAGCTTGGTGTATTGCTAGTATCTAATAGTTAATCAAAAGTTATCACTAATTAGAATGCCGCTTATACAGTCAAACTTCCTCATCCTCCCTCCTTTTTGGTTAATGAGCTTGATCACTAAACAAAATAACTATCTGTTGTCTATATTAATTTGGATTATTGACAAGAGTTTCAAAGGAATTCTAATATTTTGTATGTATAGAATGACAATAAGAAAGTTAAATAGTCTAAGGCTTTACTTACTTACTTACCCCCGTTACCCTTCCAAGAGGAGCATATGCCGCTCACCAGTATTCTCCTATTGAACTCTGTCCTCAGTCTAAGATTGTAACTACTATTGTAAATAGTAATAGTAGCATTCAATTAATGTTGATTTCATAATAAAATTCTGTATTTATCTCCTGCATGTCCCAACAATACAGTTTGTGCATTTAATATTGAACATAAGAAATATTCTTCATTGCTTGGTGAGTTGAGTTAATTTGTCTTAATCAAATTTAGTCAAAAAACAAATGTTAAATGAAAGTTTCTAATAGGTATTTCAAAATTCAAAATGCACAACAAATAGATGATTTCAACATGATTTTTTCATAAAGCATTAAGCAAGTAAACAAGTATGCATGAAATCTATTCTACATAAAACAAGGAGATTTTCGTCTCTTCTGTCAAAGTGATTGATGAAGCCAACAACATGTAAAATACTTTATTCAGTCGAATGTAATTCAATCATTTTAACATGAGATTAAAATGTCTTTCTGAATACATAGTTTTTTTATAATCACATACTATCGTTACATTACAGAGACCAACATACTTCAGATGATTTTAAAATTATACAGATCAAGTGATTTAAATGCAGACTTAATAATACTTTGTAACTATCTGTATATGATATACATACTCCCTGTAGGTAAATAAGAATTTTAGTTATCCAAGTAATTTGTTTTGAAGAACAAATTGGAAACCATTACTTGAAACGAGAGACTTCATTGTATTTAAAGACAATCTATTTAGAATAAACTCACAAAAGCCAACTATTCACACAGGTTAATATCACACAAACTTCTAATGTCCATAGATTAGTCGAAAATTTCACTTAAGATCAAGCCTAATAAAATTTAACTGCAAGGTAACATTTGCTGATTGTGTGTAGAACAACATTTAAATAATATGAAATGGTTTTGTGAAGACTACTGGAAAGCTGTTTCGTTGCGTTATACCAGAAATTGATGAAAGTAGGAATTTTATGAAACGCCATTCAATTCACTGACAGTGTTTATTGATTCTTATTGTTACGATGTGTTACTTATAGAATTCATTCACTACATTTAATCTACATTTAGGTATTATAAGAAATGATTTTGTTGATGATATCATACTGGATCCAACAGAAATTGCCCGAGAATATTTGAAAACGTGGTTTATTTTGGATTTAATTAGTTCAATACCGATGGATTATGTTCTGTTTGCATTCAAAGGATATGAACAAGGCGAGCGAGCTGAACATTTGGTGCAAGCAGGTAGAGCTTTTTATGTAATGTATAAGTCAAGTTATTAATAATACTTGTAAACATGTCAGTCACATAAATTTAGTCAGCCCACAGTCACCGGGAAGTATGATCCAAACATTTTTGATGAATCATTATGACGATGGCCAAAAAGAGCTCTGCGTTAGACGACTGTCCAGTTATAATCCAAATGTTGGTTTTATTTATAGCGTACATATGAAGCTAGGATATACGATATTTCTAAACGATTAAATCAGTTTGCATACCGATTAGTTTCATATGTCGGATGCAGTGACTTGGATCAATAAGTGCTGTTAATTTCTTGTTTCCTCTGAGATTATCGGATACTAGTGTTTATTATACTATTAAATACAAGTAATCTAACATCGTCTGTACTTGTTATGATTTAGTAGGCTCGTTGATATTTTGAAATTACATTACTATCTCTGGAACATCTGTAGTAAACTTCACTTGTTGACTTTTCATTTGTTTTCCTTACAGTTACTAACTTTTATTTACATAACATGAATTCAAAAGTAAACAATGACATATTTGAACACTTATGTTAGGTATTTAAAGATAATTAACAGAAAGCCATCTAAGTAACAGAATAATGCTAACTGACAGTAACATAAGTGTAAACTTGAGTAGACTCTTTTTCAATGAGAGGTACCAATCAACCTTTCTTGTGAAGATTTGGTAATTCAAACTGCATGGCTAACATCTATCTAAAGTCCGGGAAAATCATGAAATGTTAAGTCAACGAATTTCATAGTGAACTAAAGAGCTGACAAACATGATAATGAGGGATTGAAATACTCGAATACGTATTTCTCAGAAGTTTTGGAAAACGAAGTTCTTGGTACTGTATATAGTTAACTCCTCATAAGTTTTAAAGCCATGTTTCAGAGAGTCTCCGTCCAGTACTGTTAATGCTATATGTGAATTTTTCATGTTCCTCTTCCGATAAGTCGTACAATCCAAGTGCTCTGAATTAGATATTACATTCAATCTTAACCAACTTCAAATTCGCATTGTCAACGTAATTCAAACTGAGATGTTTAAGAGAACGACAATTGAGTTGAGAGTTTTGGGTATTCACGTTTCTCTTTACAACAAACTGTTTTCTCCATTCGTTATTGTAATATAAACATTTCGCCAAAGTGCATTTTCATTTTGAGTAAGTCATGTACTAAATTTAACAAATAATGGCAAATTTGATTATATATGTCATTGGTCGACTACAGTGGAACATAAATGAGACCGGGGAGCAGTAAACAGGAATTTCATTATATGATGTGATTCCTATTATGTAGGCATCCTCTATTTCGACAGGAATTATAACCAAGAACCTTCAAGCCTCATGACAAACATTTAGCCGGCAAGTGTCCATTAGTAGAATTCCCACTTCTATCAATTTTCAATGTAGTACGACTGACGGGGTTGAGATATATCAGGCGTAAAACAGTTGTAACTACTGATATTGACTGATCATCGGTCTATATCACAAATTCGTGGAAATGGAAATTCTAACACTGTATAATTGCTTAGTCGTGTAGTGTTAAGCAATCGCCAACCTAAAGGCCCTTGTTTCGACTAGCTGGTGGAATCGACAGTGTGCACTTCCATGAACAAGTCTCAGACTGGAATGAACTACATATCCAGTACTCCTTGGTTTTTGGTTATACCTAACCACCATCAATCTGTGGCGAATACAAATAACTAAATCTAATAAATGCATTTATTTCAGTTTTCTCAATTTCTCTGTGTCTTACCACTACAGTTGGATTGCTATAATTATTGAATGAGGAATTCAAGATACCTACTTTATTGCATTCTGATTGATTTCAACGAATCTAAGCTCTTTCCTTTATTATCGTTTATAAATAGTTCTGATATGCCATAGTAACAACGACCAGTTGTCTACAATTGTTATTACTTGAAAGTGATTACAAATGCCTAAAACAGTAGGTTTATACTGAAGGTCGAACTTACGAATACTGACTGTCCATCTAAATGTTACCTGACAATCTATTTTTTTTTCCAATATATTTTCATTGTATTAGTGTAACATCTCTAAAGTAATCATTATTTATTTAGAAACGTTACAGCATTCTTTTATAGAAACAAAAAATTATTAATGTATAAAAATACGATGACTAAATAAATTTTTCAATGCTATGAAACCAAGTTACTTTTCATTCTAATTGAAAATACTTCCACTATAGATATAACATACAAACACGACTTGACATGAAACCCTGGTGGCTACAGACCGATTAGAATCAACCACAAGATTTTAAAGACATTTCATACTAATGAGTTTTTACTAGGACAATACTCTGATCCAAGAGAATTTATCCCCTACCTCCAACTACTTAGCATCAAACATTTAATTGTTTTATTGAGTCAGTTAGACTAGTGACAATGCTTTACATTATTATCGTATGTAGTTACGTGCTTCTGACCTCGGCTGACTACATAATATAATCGATTAACAAAACTGCTAGATGTGCTGAAAGCGTTTGGACATGATTAGTATTCTTGTAGTGATGGCTGGACTGTGTATTCTATTATAACATTCCCCACCCCTGTTATACTTTTTGTAATTTCTACCTACTGACAATGACAAAGTACACATAACACCTAATGTATATTCGAAGTTTGAATAAAGAGTGTAATAAATGCTTATTATTAGAGCATCCAACAAATGATAATTCCGAAGACAGTTACGTGGTTACTGGAAGATATTCAATATATATATATATATATATATATATATATATATATAATAAGTAATATATATACACCAGCAACGACTTGGCATTCATACATAGATAACAAGTCATTTGATACATACAAGTACTTCCTGGAGATAAAACATTTTCTATTACAAATTCATTAAATCTCTTATAATAATATCGAATTTGGTAGTGAAGATTTTCGATAATCCGATGCCTATTGAAGCAATACATTTCCAACAATCTGATCACATAGAAACAAAAATTGTGATTCATTTATGAAAAATAAAGGTTACACTAGACAATTAAGAAGAAAAGATAATAATAATTAAGAAGAAAAACACTCCACTCTGAACGTGAAATCAATATCATTAGAATGGGCTTAGTGTAAATAGAAGGGATAGGGTGAGGTGGTATTGCGGGAGGGGTGCATTGAACTTTCATATGCTTAGGGTTTTAATAAACCTTAGTATACGCTCCAAACCACTTTTAAAAATACTATAAAGGCTACTATTATAATAGTTTTTTGGCTTATGTCAACAAATCTTTAGCTGTGGTTGATGATAGTATGGAGAGGGCAGTATCTCAACTTCCATAGTTGTTGTTCCGCTATCGTAATATCTTAACTCCACCATTCACGACATCTCACTAGAACCTAAGGTACATCATGAAGCTAGTCACCAGTGAGTTTGCGGAGTTCAGTCATATCGAAAGTGAGAACGCTATAACTTATTAAAATGAATGAAAGTTGCTCTATATCACAAAAGTGATGGAAGTAGAAATTCTACAACTGGACGTCACCCCATAGGTGTAAAGGGTTAGGTGTTTGCTAACCTGAAGGCCATTGGTTCCATTCTTTTGTGAGATCGAGGATGCACACTCTTACAAAGAAACCCTATACTAGAACAAAATAGCTGTTCACTGCTCCTTGATTTTCATTGATACCCAAATAATATCAATTTGTGATTATTACAAACAAATCAACTTAACACCAATCTAAAAAAAAATCACCTCACTTCTACAATTTATTTAATATACAATAAAATTCATCTGCTTCCTAATTTCATTTCTAAATAACATAGTCAAAACGGAAGTCAACACTCAGGTTATTCGCATGTTTGATATATTTCAGAACATTCTCAATTGATGACCTTCTGACAAATTCTGTTGTTTTCACCATCTAGTTAAATAATATATCCTATTTGTTTAAACAATTGAATGACTTGTTTATTTACTTTGGATTTGATTGAGATATACATAAAAATCATACGTTAAGTGGATGAATAAGTTCAGCACTGAAGTTGTTGTTCTTGTTAGTATTTCTTTCCCTCTTTTATGTTAGTCAAATGTAACTCTTGACTAATAAATAATGAAATGAAACTAGAAGTTGTTAGTATATCATTTGAGGTAACAGATATTCAATAGATTAGAGAGAATATACAGTTAGATGATAAATTTTTAATTGGATCTTTCCTACACTAGAGATCTGATTTAACAAGCACTAATTTTCAAAGTGTGAAGGAAAAACTTTATCTCATATTCATTGAAATTGTTGTTTTAGAATATCTGAATTCGCTTAAGTCATCACGATTTCATGAACGAGATGACATTTGAAACCTTCATGTTTAAGAAATCTACTAATATTCTGTATCAGCCATTGACGAAAGCATGGAGGAAAATCAAATCTGTGTCTTAAAACCTGTTCACTAACGAGAATGTTTAGACCTCTAGCCATAACTTCTTTGTCATAAAATCATTGGAAAGTTTTTACTACGGCCTGCACTAAAAGAGTTTTAGATCCATATCAGTTCGCAAGTAAATGCAACTGAAGCACAGTAGAGTCAGCAGTTGTCATATATCATAATGTGATGCCTAGTTTAGAAACAGGTGAGAAGTATATCTGAAGTACGTCTCTCGATTATACTTACGCTTATCATCATGTTCCTAAACATATATTACTAATCAAATTTAAGAATATTAACACGGAGAGTTGGACAATCAACTGACTTTACTCCGGACTTATGTAAAAGTAAACAATATAATGTGAAGTAATAGAAGTATTTCATTCATCTATTAACAGAAGTTGGTGTACCTTAAGGTGACTTTTTTCCCTTCCTTTTCAATTTCTGTTATGCTGGACCACTTAAAGAAGAGTAAAAAATTTCCAGAACTGTGTTTTAGAGAACTCTGGTTTTATGAAGGAACGTCTTAAGCATAGTTGTGTGCATTAGTCGCAGAGTAATGTTGGATTGCGTTACTACTAAAAACTAGGAAGCACTGGACAGCTGTTTCATGCTAGTACGGGACTCCTCTATGCGAGTGTCCATCTTCACGATTACCAGAGTTATATGTAAGGGTCAGTCAACAAAATAACCTCGAAGGCTGCTAGTGCAACACTGATCTTGTGCTTAAAACGAATCAATAGGATACGCTCTTATAGTTTATATGATCTTACTACATCTAAGCCAACTGATTGGATCGGACTCGATATGATTAAAACTAGCCCAGGAGTAGAAAGTGAGAGAACAAAGCATCAACAAATAAGAGACAGCACCGTGCCAGTTACTAAGTATAAATAATGGCTTTTATATAACACAATCTGGAACAACCAGCAATAAGAAATAAAAATACGCTGTAGATTGAACTAAGGAAGTTTTGTACAAAAACAGGATAATAGGTTCAAAGTAAAATTACAATAACTCGAGAACTAAAATTAGATATAACAATCAATAATGGGTTTATGTAAAACCTAGAATTTAAGCAATACAAATATCATAGTAACTAAATTATTAACAGACGTGACTTAGCGATAAGATTCCCGATAACATTGGAAAATAAACCTCCTAAGTTGTGATTCACTGATTCTTTGTCTCGTTATAACACCAACTAAACTAGTTGTTCACTTGTACAATGTAAAAAGAATGTGAAAATAGATCTAATGTGAAAACGTGTGTGTATAAATGTGATCAAATAGTGATATGTATGTGTTACTGTATATGTGTATGTACTTTGTTATGCATATCTACTTTTCATTGTTATTGAGTACCCTGAAGAAGTTCAAACCAGATTTCTGAGTGAACACGTTGGAATCTTTAAATTTCAATTACTCAAATTATTTCAAGTATAATTTACACACTAAATGTCTTTTATTTACTTGACAACCAACTTTTGTCAACATATTCAATCAAATCTTGACAAATTTAGTGAATTTCGTTAAAGATTTTCTCTCTCTTCCTTTTAAATAGGCCGTGCATTGCGAATATTACGATTAGCCAAATTGCTCAGTTTATTAAGGCTACTACGTCTTTCGCGTTTAGTTCGTTATATAACACAATGGGAAGAAGTAAGTGTTGCTTTTCTCAGAAATCACTGTAATTCATTTATTCCATATGTGAAATCAATGAATTTCTCTAAATAATCAGTACTTTTTTTATAACTATTTTAGTCTTTTGTTGAATTAAGTAGTATATTTGTAATAATCTAATCAGCAGAAACTGGACGTTTCGCTATTTAAGTGTGAACCGCCTCTTCAGAGAATGAATGATCTAAGCCATTAAATTGACAATTGTTTAGATATTAGCCCAAGTAGGATAAATACTAAAAACTTTCTTTCCATCAAGTGTAGTAGGATCTAACAAAATGTTAAACACATCAGCTACACGCCTTTCTTTACAGTTAGAAAAACATTTCTAGATAATTTGAATGTTGTTTATTTTATGGTCATTGTAAATGACATATACTGCTAATACTGATTTGAACTTGCAACTTTTGAAGCTTTACAGGATAACTAAGAGGGGCGTTTTGTGTTGCTTTCATGTTCTCTAGTTTCAAATTTCTCACATATTTAACACATACAAATTATCTTCACTCACCCCACTTCACACATCGCATGCCAACTGACATTTAACAAACATGCACACAAACATGTTTCGATATGAAACACCTTGACCCATAGTCACAGCGCCCTAACACCTTTAAATTTGTTACTTGATTGTACTTAATATTTTGGTTTTGATTTGTTCCACTGTTTTATTTAAACTTACGTTAATTTATTTCGGGTTATTTAATCATTTTTTGAAGAAATAGCTCGTACTAAGTCTTAGATCGACGAAAATTTCAATTTCACTTCATTACATTATTATGAATATACTACTAAATTCTTTAAACCACTCCTCCATTACTCAATTTATTTAAAATTATTCTAATCTTATTTTTAAACAAAATAATTTTACAGTTGATATATCGTTTGAGTGAATTCATCTTTAAAGATAAAGATTATTGGAGCTTAATCAAATTGAAATTAGTTTACCAGGACACTGATGTTAGATAGAAAGCATAACGTAATCTCAAACAGCTAAACGAATGTTTTATCCTGTTTTAGTTAACACACATTTACTCAAACATAGAACCATACAGATTCAAAGAGTACACAATAGATTGAAATTGTTAAACTATAAACCCATGATCCACAATTCTGACAATACAATTTTGTTAAGATATTATTATTTGGTCAAATAGTTTATATCTGTCTTAACCCGAAATGCTCAAACTCTATTGGTTATTGCTATTTACTGGGACTATATAAATCTATATCAAAACTAGTAAAACGTTAGTAATTGATACTTATCTAAATGGAAAGTTCATGAAAACTGTTTTGCACAAGGTCAGTTTAGAAAGTGAACTGAGGGTAGTCGGAAAGTAACAATAAATATAGGTTTCGTGTTATTTGGCCGTAATTAACAAGGTGTATCTGTAATCCTTGAGGAAACTTATTCTACCCCGTGGATTTGTTCCAGGATCACCCATTTTCATAATCTACAACCGTAATCACTTAGCTATTCTGGCTCTTTGTAAGACGGATGCATATATAGCGCCACTGAGGTATAATCACCAGGACTAATATCTATATTATGACTTGACCGATTGAATTCGGTAAGCACTATACAGGACTTAATGAACACCAAGATGATAACTAAAGAGTGATCAACTAATGAACAAAGTTAGTTTTCCTATAATTGTCTGGTGAAAAACCGCCTTCATATTTTCTATTACTAACTGTTTATTTAAATAAGTCTTTGAAATTATGAATGGTATTCTTTATCATTAACAAAGCCTTTGAAATACACTGAGAGATTGTCGTTAGTATGCAACCACTTTATTAATGTACTTTTATGTAGTACACAGGGACTACTGTTCTTGTAAACTTAGGATCCATCTAAATGTGCTAAGACTTAATAAATAATGTGATACTAAAAAGTCGTATTTTCATCTTTAGAGTAGGTCATTGCGGTTGGATTTAGCTCCAACGTAACTTAACGCATGATTTCTCAGCAAAATGTCATCATCTACAGCTTTACATCTAAAGTACCACTAAAATGAGTTAGATATTTTGTTTTGGTACCTTTTGTTAGTGCCTCTAATGAGGCGAAAATTATCAGATGTATTCCTACCATATTCTTTTCCAGTTTGAATCTCAATCAGCTGACGGGCAGTCAGTCACCGGATCTAACAAATATAAGAGTGTTGGCATAGATGAGGATAAGAGTGTTATCCAAAGGCATAAGAGATTAGAAACCTCACACTATTGTAACCCACTTATCAGCATCCACCAGTCCCACATCAAAATTGCCGGGTGGCAGTAGTCGTCAGCCTTAATAAAATTTATAATGCATCACCAACTGCACAAATTTAAAATACAACTATTGAAAAACATCATTCATTTAAAGTGAATTTACATTTCTTAAATCCCCATATGAATATGGGACAATGGGGTCATAAATAAAACATCTGAAATAACGAAATGAAGCTGTTTTTAGACACTTAAACAATTTAAATAGGAAAAAGGATCAGACAAGATAACCTTATAATTTAAAACAAGTCCTAAGAAAGTTTTTCAGGCTTCGTAAATGAATAATGTGCATTCCGATATTGCATATAATCCATACTACCATAAAGACATTTATAAGCTACCACCGGAAAAAGGTAACCGTTTCATGTATATGTAAGGTTGTCGATATCAGTTGGTAAAGATAAAAAAAATAGCTGCTGAAGGCGTTTTATTAAATATTATATGTTTACTGCAATACGGGATGTTCAGCATGATACCTTTGTACATCACGGTTAGTTGGATTTCAGATTTACTTCATGTTTCCACTTCCCTCTATACATCAAAAATAATAATGCCCACATTTCGAAAATGATTACAGAATTCACACCAACTTTTAGGCATATTTATTTTATTCATAGGATAATAATTCATTATTCGAAAATACGATTATCGTTAATTATTTCAATTGAGCGTTTACTTCAGAGTTTGCAATTGAGTGTTGTGAAGATTGTTGAATGTTCATTTTAAATCACGAATTGTTTTGAGTCAGACAATCACTGACCATCAGGAAGCACTGGATATCTGTTGTGTCCTAGTATGGTATTCTTCAACAGTGGCATCCACGATTCATTATGGATCGAAACCAGGACCTTCTGGCTCCGTGACGATCACTGAGCTAACTTTCAACTGTCGAGATAGTTACCCATCGATGGTAATGAATAAGGTCGAGCAAATACATCTCAAATTAACTGATTTAGAAATACCAACTGTTGGAAACCAACTGACTGAGTAGTCTGATGGTTAAACGTACCTATGGAGCAAAAGGGTCCTGGGTTCAATCCCTGGCGGGTCACAGATGCACACTGCTGATGAGTCACATACAAAGCAGCTGTCTAGTACTTCCTAGTGGTCAATCGTTGTCTAATTCAGGCTAATTAGTGATATCAAAGTAATAATTCACAGTTATCAAGAGCTACGTGAGATACGGGTGTTGGTCAAATAAATAAACATCACTGGTGGTAAATTATTAGTGACATAAATATTAACATTGAAATTAGTTTTTTTAATACATAATTTGCCTATAATAACTAGAAAGGAGTGATAGGTGATATATTTCTCTGGGGCAAAGGCATGGGTTTTTATTGAACTATTACGATTCTGGATACGATCTAGTTAATAAATCTAGAGTAGCCGCATTAATGTCTGATTCACTCGACAGTCGATACGGTTAATGCAAAAAGCTATTTCCGATAGTTGTACTTCAGCCGGATACCACGACTTTCTTCTTTCCAACCCACAGCTACTCCGAAAGACTAGACGTGTAGGAAGATTGTATTGCGGAAACAAAAAGATGGACGAGACTAGCGAGCAATATTTACATAAACGCACCAATTTTTATATCAAATAGTTTACAGTATCTATTCGACAAGTGAAATCATCATTTTATTAATACTATTAAATGTTATCAAACTGGACTTAGGAGTAAGACAAACATTGAAATTAAATTAATGTGATGAAAGTTTACAATCAAGTTTACAAATTAAGATCAATACAACTTCTTTAGCTTGATATCATAAACAATTGTATTTTTGGGGATTTTGAAGCCCTAACAATAAGGATGCATCGTCATGAGCGTTTTCACTTGAACGTTGTCGCATACAATTCAGGTACACTATGTTATCATGGTGCGTTGATGAAAAATAAGAAATGTAGGTCGTGAAAATTCCACTCACTTTTATTACTTGCTTTTCAACAACCAGTGAGAAGACAAAAACAGAGTGCACAAAGTAACAACGAAAGTATTTTAGAGGTAATAAAGTAAGTAGGCATAGTTAGAGATTTCTCGGTGGGGAATTTCATAATTAATTTACAGTATAAGCTTATTATATGATCAAGTGGTTAAATCATTAACATAAAGCAAATTTAAGTGAGTTTAATGAGTGGCAAAAATGTTCACATATTTAGTGTCCATATTACTTCGCTGATGAAGCAAAAGATAATTGTTTGGGTGGGTCGGAAGGGAGATAAACACCGTTAGTATAGTTTTGAAAGAGAAGAAATTACTGATAAATTTCGTAAAAAAAAAAGAGAGTAAATTAAATTTAATAACATTTTATGAGAAACCGATTTACATTTATGAAAGTGTATATGTAAGTTAATTCATATCGAGGTTGAATTTAGAATGAGTCGTCTTTGCTTATAAAACCGAATTGTAAATACTTAACTATCTGTAATGGTAAGTATGTTGCGGAAATACAAATTGACTACAGAAATCAGTTGCGCTTGTTAATGAAATAATTTTATTAATGCTGATATCACGAATTGATCTGAACCAGACAACCATTGATCACCTGGAAGCACTGAACAGCTGTTTCTTCCTAGTATGGAACTCCTCAGAAGTGTGCATCCACGACCCTGCTGGGGATCGAACCCAGCATTAACAAATTAACTATCTCCACAACAACCCCTTTAATTGTAAATAATTTTATATTTATAGTTTTGCAGATTATAAATTGTAAGTTAAGCCAAGAATGAACTAACTGACATTTATCTAATTATCAAACTTTATATTTTGAAATAACATAAAAACACTCAACAACAGATGGTTTTTAATTGTTGTCAGTCATTTTACAGAGAGAAGTGGAAATATGCAGTAAAATTTGAAGTACCTAAATTGAAAACATAACATAAATGTTACTGTTTGCAGAATATCTTTTAAATCAACCGCCCAACCTCTATTAGTCAACTGACCTAAACATTTAATTCACAACAAGTCATTAAATCATAAATAAATATTTATCTATATACTGATGACTAATGTAGGACAAGGGATGATGGAAATTTCTTCTGGATACAAAGTTTAGGCTTGTGGTTATGAATTGCAATAGTTTTGGCCTTATGTAAAAGACAGACATGTATGGCATTCGGAATATTTGATGAAACTCAATTAATAACTGTGAAAGATTAATTGAGGTCAACTTACTTTTCTGTGTTAATCAACTTCTTCTGAAGATAACTTTCAATCTAAGTTGCCTTTAGCTTAATCAAGCAGAGTGGCGTTTGATAACATGATAATAGACCTACCTTATTATGCGCTTTACATAACTCTCTCCACACGAACAGTTGAATTGATAAATACACATATAACTGTCAGTTTAGGTGGTCTATCTTTAGTTGTCATATAAATAAAAAGCCGATTATAAAATATCGCGCTGAGCTTACCCACGTTTTCTTCCAAGATCTTAACTTTTGAATTAGTATATCACCGGAAACAACATTTGTAAACTGTAGTTTTAAAAATATTAACTTCTGAACAGTTACTAACTTCGCATTCATTTTCATCTGGTTCATTTGTTTACGGATGAATTTAGTTGAATATCCAATGAAAGTTATTAGATTGCGAACAGAGATTGACACTTCTTCAATTATATCATCAGAAGAGATTCCTTGAGCGCGTTGTGATATAATTTCAACTAGATTTCTTCTGAACTTTAGTGATGTAGAGATACGGAAATTAATTTATTTTCCGATTGACGATCTCCTTAGTGGTTCCTCTAATCTTCTAGTTAATAAAGTATTTAGATATAAGTCAGTTACTTTGTTCTTCATATAGAATGAAAGTCGCTGGATAGTGGATGTTATTAAATATGTTAAACAGCTTATCCTTGTCCACTCCACTATTTAGTATTACGAAAGTATCATCTGTGTAACGATTTTAAAATGATCATTGAATAGTCACATTTCTAGTGGCCTTTGTTCTCCAGTTCTGCTAGGAAAAGTCTACAAGGAGTAAACCTAGTGATGATCTTATACCTACTACATCTGACTGTCTATGGTACTTGTCATTGAATTGATAAAGGATGTCCATAGTGCATCCAAATATTTATGCTATTAAAATGGGAGGACTTCGCGAAGGTAGATATTAAGTTCGGTTGCTTGTGTTTATCACCGACAGACGTTGTCTATGTATCAGTAAAATTAGGGAACACTGAAAAATTGTTTCATCTGAGTATGAGACTTCTCAGCAGTGCTCAACAGTAGTTCCGATAAGGCACTAAAAGCAATGTCTTTAAGTTTTATGCCCGAACGTTTATTCATCTGCATCAGTGTATTGGTAAGCGCTTAATAATGGAATTTGCACTCCGATTAATTTATGATATATGGCGACTGTCCGTCAGTATCATTAGTGATACCTGTCTCACTGCCGATATGCCCAAACTTTACTAGACATGAATTTCCAATAGAGCTCCTTGTGTTCATCGTAAACCTTTGAAGTGGGAATTCTTCCACTGAATGCCGAATAGAACACTAGTGCATGTGCCTAAGCGTGAGCTGTGTGACCTTTAATTCCTTTTATTGGATTCACTGTGAAAATCAAAAATTTTCACTTATGAGGATTCGCACACTCAAACGAATCAGCTGACTAATAGTACTCCCTGGTTTTCAGTTAGTGCCCAACCAATGTCATTATGTGACGAACATAAACAACTGTTTACTATTTTATTATTGAAACTAGAACTAATATTTGCGAACATCTTTCTGTAAGTTCACTGAATATAAGATTTATTGTTTTTAAAAACGGAAAGTTAGTTACTCACCACCATTTGTTAAGTTTCTATTGTATTAATTTTGCTAACTATATATGTATATTGCTATATCTTGAAAAATCAGGCAATCGCAACATATGGAAAACAGTGACCTCGATAATACCAATCAGTACACACATACGTCTGCTCCGTATCTACTATTTCTTAAACCGGAATGACGAACACAAGATAACTAAGCCAACCACCAGACAGTTAGGTTATATTTTTTACTCATCCATTTATATACAAACAAAAGCTGACTACAAATAGCACTAGTATGAAGAATAACATTTATAGGGACTTCAGGGTACAGATGCGCTATTAATTGATCATAGTTCCTGAATGACAAACGATAAGATAACAGTTTATGAGTTTAATGAGCAGGCTAGGGTGATAGGAACATAATGATTAATAGAAATGAAATAATGGATATACATAGACTGAAAACAAATGAAACGGATCTTCTGAAAACAGTCCGAAATGTTAGTTGCCATCACTAAATCGCTCACTCTCACTCTCTCTCTCTCCATATATATATATATATATATATATATATATATATATATATATACATCTTAGTCTAAAGCCTTAGTGAAAAACGAATTGCAAATAAATGTCATTGCATCACTGTTTTCGTGAATTAATTAAATGCTGACAGTATTTTAAAAACACATTCAGTGTTAGAAACCAAATCAAAAAGTTAATTCTACAAAGTAATTGAATCGTTTCAATAAATAGCTATTCAAAAACAAAGACGTTTGAACGAAGAATAGTCTTCTTTTCGAGAAATGCTCATCAGGTTCTACATTTATTAGTTCAAAATTATTAGTCACAAGAGTAGCCAGTTCTCAGACAAATACATAACATTATTTAATACCAAGGATAATTGGATAATTGGAAGTTTTCTCATCGAGTTATTTATAAAATACGAATGTTAATGTTGAAATAATAATCATCATCATGTTACTTGTGAAAGGAAAACGACAATTGAGATAAACAAGATTCTTAGTCAAATGTGTATGTAGGTGTCTCTGTATATGGGTGGCATAGGAGATGGGGTGGTAACAAAATACAATTAGATCAAGTGATTGTAGACAAAGGTCAAATCCTATTTAATATAAAACTGAATAGGAAAGAGTGGGGTGAACGATAATCAAAATTCGTCAGATAGTAACAATAACAATAATAGACAATAATTACAATCAGTTCATTTGTTTGGTCTTAATCATGTGATATTCAGATTCATTCTGTGTACTTTGATTAATAATAATAAGAATAAGAATAATAAGAATATGGAAATGCACATCCAGAGGGAGAATACATATGCATTCATCATTTACCTTTCACAAGTTACATGATGATGATGATGATTGATTTCAACATTAACATTCGTATTTTATAAATAACTCGATGAGAAAAACCTCTAATTATCCAATTATTCTTGATATCTAAATAATGTTTTACTTGCCTCAGAACTAGCTATTCTTGTGACTGATAATTTTGAACTAATAAATGTAGAACCTGATGAGCATTTCTCGAAAAGAAGACTATTCTTCGTTCAAACGTCTTTGTTTTTGATAATCATGGGAATTTTTAAACAATTGAATTAGCTATTCATTATAAGAAAAAGAAGAATCAATTTATATTTACTTATAAAATATTCTTCACATAATCTTTCATAAACGTAGAAGGTTACACTTGATAAGTAATTTAAACTATTCACTGAGATAATTCTAATTAATTACAAACAAATAGTCAACATTTAACTAATTTAACTTAAATTACTTCACACAATCATTAGTCTGAATAATATGAATTAGAAAGTAATTCACATATAAAGAAGTTAATTCCCAGAATAGACTATTCCGTTGATTATCAATACGGATGTTACTTAACTATTGAATAGTTCTTGATTTTTTATTTACAAAATTTATTAATCTAATCATAATATTCATTTTAGGATAGGCTTGTATTATCCCGTTGATTTGTAATGGATTGAAACTGGTCAGCCTCTGCTGCCATATGTGCATTCCTGAGCGGATTGCCTCTATTTGGCGGTCGTACACAAATTGTATTTAAGTTGGATTGTGATTGGCAAGTGGAATCCAGGACGCGCGTTTCGTCCTATTTAGGATTCATCGGCTGGACTGTACCTGCATCCCAATGTTGATGTTCACACTGGGATTCGAACCCAGTCCGCTTCGTGTCAAACGCCACCGCGTTACACCATTAGGCTACTGTGTCCAGACAGTCACACTTGTGCAACGGGTACATATGCAATTTAGAAAAGGCTTGTATCATCCCGTTGATTTGTAATGTAACCATAATATTCATTGTTTACATAGTTATATGCAACTTATTTTATGAGTAACACATTTACAATTTGAAAAATTCTGAAAAAAACAAAACAATTGTCTTTCTTAATATGAATAATAATATTCACTACAATAAATTTTATTACAGTATGAAATTATCAGCTTCTAGCTGAATAGTATGTTATCAAACATTTATTTAACAGTCAATAGCTGGCACGTTTCCTAACAGTTCAGTAGCTACAGTTATGATCTTATTTATCATACTGAAACATTCATACATTCCAATGTGTTCACCTTTCACTTTTACCATAAAATCCACAAGAAGAAGAAGCTGCCAACAAGTGCACTATTTCTATTTTCGTGCATAAATTCAGTGCTCATAACTGATTAAGAAATATCAACCGTTAGAAGCTAGCTGGTTCAATGGTCTAATTGTTAAGCATTTGCCGTGAAGCTTCATAGTTTTCAGCTAGATTCCACAGTGCAATTATAGATGTGCACTTCTGAAGAGTTTCATACTAGGAAGAAACAACTATTCAAACCTTCCTGGTTTTCAGTGGTTGTCAAACTCAAATCAGCTTCATGATATCAAAGGATACATAATTTGTTAAATAATGCATATTTAAAACTGACTTGCTTAAATGCATTATATTTGCAAAAGTTGGAATAAAGATGGTTCAAATATTTTAGTAAACAGTCGATATAGTACTAATAACTAATAAGTAGTTAAATAGCTGTATGATCTCTGTCTAATTTATGCACAATAGGATAACAGAAGAATTAAATGGTGTAGTTATTATTTCATTCTTAATGACTTAATTCAATTCATAGTTTGTGAAAATTAAGTATATTACTTATATTATGTTGTTATTGTTGATCTTGTTTTTTTCTTTTACTATCACTTTCTTTAAGTTTATAAATATTGCCAGTAAATTCATGGGAATATGTAATCTAGTTTTAATTATGCTTATATTGGGCCATTGGAATGCATGTCTACAATTTCTTGTACCAATGTTAATGGATTTTCCAGTAGATAGTTGGGTTAGTAAAGCACGTTTACAGGTAAGTTTAAAATATGTGATTTTGTTAATTAATTGAAAGAAATTTAGAATTATGTAGGTATTAATCTGTAAATCTGTAGATGACTATTTCTAGAATGAATATGGTGATAATCAATAGCCAGCTAGTAAAAAGTATAATAATAAGCATAAGGGGAACTTCAGATGCTCACGATCAATTTACGTAGGAGACAATCATCTTTTTGATTTATTAATCGCTTTAAACTAATGAGAAGATAGTATTTATGACTGAATAGTTTGTCGGGAAAAACACACTTACATTACACGGAATACAAATAATTTACATGGGATATAAGGATTTTACAGGGATTATAATAATTCATAGCTTTGGATTGGTGTTACTGCCTTCAATCAAAAGAATCCACTATAAAGAAATTTATTCATATAGTTAAATAACTTTAGATCTCTGAAATCTATTGTAAGGACGCAAGTGCATCTTTAGATATTTCCAGAATAACTCGATGTTATTGATATGAACGCCAGTCACTCAATCCACAAAGTGCATCTTGTGTACTCCGACATGATGTTAGCAACTTAACGTGAAAGGCATCTGAATATTCTTCCTTCCTAGTTATCTATCTATATATTTATTTAGGACATGACAGTTGTATTTAATATTGGTATTAGCGTTCACTTCATTCAACCTTTTACCTTCTAAATGGGACTTCTACAGTTAGTTCTGTTCTATGAGCAGAAAACGTGTATAATTCAGATTTGGAAAGTAATGGTGTTTACCCATTTCTCCTTTTACAGTTCTTACCCTGTTATATTTGAATTTTCTTAACAAACATTTCAACAATTTTACCTGTTCTATCAAATGACACTTCATAACTTATCAGTATACCCGTACATTTTTCACGACGACAGCCATATCATTGCAAGCCAGTCGCTTAACTAACTCCCACTAAAGCAGCCAAACTGAAATCTGGATGACACGTCAATAGGAACATTATTTGTCTCAAAATGAGCTTCGAAACCTGAATAGATTAATCTATTTTAATAAATTTACTACATTATTAGTAGTGGATATCTTAAAATACAATCATCTCTCTCTTTTTGCTTCACACATTTCCATCTTAATTTTTTCACCACAGTCATGTTCAAGAGTTTTGCTTTATAATCCTACGCTCTGTAGGTTAAGTAGAATCACGTCTTCCTCCAAACACTAGAAAAATTTGTCAACGGTATACATTTCACTTCCAAGCTAAGAGCTCGTTTCCTATTGATTGATTCAAAAAAATTTTCACGCGATCACACTGTGTTCGCTTGTTCCTCAACAGTTTTGTAGCTTAACTTCCAATATAAATTAGTTTGCAAATTATAATAAAAAATTTGATGAATTCACTTGACAGAAATCTCAAAAACAGATTTCACTGACTCAATCATCTTATCGAATCTAAGATTCTAATAAAAAATGACTTTATATCTATATAAACCACAATATTACAAGAAATGTTCCGAAGAAGTTTGAGAAATCAATGTTTTCGTCTTGGTTACAGTGCAATAAATTCATTGCTAACAATCTAGCTAACTTTAAGTTTGTTAAACAGAAAATATCCGTAATTCTTGAAACATTGACCATTGTAAAACATTGGAGAAAAAATATCTCGGACATCAAATAACCTGAAAGACGAATAACAATTCTTTGTCCTAAAAATATGCAAATCCCAAAACGATGAATTATGTGTACATTTGTTTTGTGTATACATTAATCTAAGGTAAGCAAATGGTAAAGATGTTGCTTATCATAGATTGATCACGGTTGGATACTGGTGAAAACCAGAGATTATTGTACAAATCTTTTGTCCTAGTTTAGGGCTCTTCAATAATGCTCAGCTGTAAATTCTACTATGAAATCGTACAACAGAAGTTTGAGTTTCGAAATGAACGCTTAACCATCAGTACCACTTGGATAACAAGCATTTAATGGTAGAGCTCTTACTTTAATCAATTTATGATATAGTGTGATCATGTCAATGCAAATAACATTGTTTCAAAAAAAACACTGTATAGATGATACTCATAATGACACAGAATAGCATGATAAAGGCAGATCTCGAACTTTATAGAGATTAAATTTGTTTTAGGTAATTAAATGATAAACATTGCGCAATGTTTGAATATATGCATATTTATGACATCAATACAATATTCATTGGTATATAATCATAATCTCAAAGTAAGTTTACAATGAAAACCAAAAAGAACTAAGTAATATTAACACTAATTAATGATAAGATACTAATCATTATCCCTTGGTATTTTTATTTATTTAAAAGAATGCTCATTGGTTTGAACAATATACATGGGCTTTATTTAAAGCACTGTCACATATGCTGTCTATTGGTTATGGACGTTTTCCTCCAAGTACATTACCAGAAGCATGGATAACTATTATAAGTATGATGACAGGTGCTACATGTTATGCTTTGTTTGTTGGTCATGCTGCTGCATTGATACAATCATTTGATGCATCTAAACGTAAATATCGAGAAATGGTAAGTCATTGGAAAGTAAATAATGATAGTATTGATTGATTTGTACAAATTCCAATGTTCCTAAACAACTAATTGGAACACAAGAAAGGTATATAAACATTAATATGCATTCTTCTTATTTAAAAAGAATAATTTAAGTATATATATATATATATATATATATATATATATATATATATATCAGTAAAGCCACAAGACACTAGCATACAACTATTCATAAGTTTTCACTGATACAGGAGCTAAGATATTTTAATTGTAAACAAAAATAACAGATTCATGCATTATCCATCTTCTTTGAACTTCTATAATTTACCAATGAAGATCATAGAGCCATAAACTGTAATAAGTTATGTACATAAACTCATTTATATGGGTATATAAAATTCTCCCTTGAGAGCTTTTGTAGGGATTTAGCTAATTTCCTAATCATAACCAGATTGTCTCAACATTACTTGCATAAACATTATCGAATCGATGAAAGTGCTTTTTATACCTAAGAACTTTGTACTGGTAGAACTGAAAGTTATCAGTGTATATAGTACTTTATGGTAATATACTTCAAAATCACTGAATCCGGTATAATCCTTTTCTCGTCTGTGACAGTGAAAATGTTCTCTTCTAGTAATTCTATCCCGAATTCTAAAGATCTACTATGTTACAGATCTCATTTATAGAATCATCTAGTCAATTTTTTCGTTTCTGTCTCTAATACGTTTTCTTTTACGAATAGTTCACTCATCTCCAACTACTATACTGCTGACATTCCCCCCCCCCTCGAAACGTTGATTACTATTGTAGTGAAACTTCCCTGAAGCAGTCATTATACTGTATTGCATACCTTTTTTGAAACATCCATGAGTCCATCAGCGACAGTTACTTGTGTTCTGATAATCCAAAGAGTTATCAACAGAATTAATCTTCCGAGAGTTAACTTGAAACGACAGGAAAATGACTCCGCTCTTATGGATTTCTGAATTTGACAAACACTGCAGCAAAAAATTACTCAGTCTCTTAATTTCGAACATTTATGGACCTTCATCTCATTTCGGTAAACACAAATAAGTATCTTCTTCAACAATCCAGAATCTGTTAAATACCTCACAATATTTTCAGGATTCAAATTAAATATTAAACAATTGAAGGTAACAACATTACTTCAAACGACCTACATCCTTGATTAAACCATGGACGATGCTTTTAAAGCCAATTTCTAGCTTTTGATTGGTCACTGTGACAACGCTTATTATTCGGAACTATCGGTCATGTTGACAGGTAATAGTATGATATATTCTAGAAAAACCTTGTCTTTCTAAAACTTGACTTCAAAGTGGATGATATAAGAAGAGCTACTGCTTTCAGAATAGAGACCATATTGAAAACAACCTTTCTGGAAACTAAATTAATTTTACTTTATTCAACGAATTTTTCTTTAAGACAATCAAATATGAACAAATTTCTGCCTTTTGTTCCATCCAATTTTGTCGGCTAATTTATATGTACATTTTAAAGCACATACATCATAAGAATAGAAAGCCGGAACAATTCTTACATTTCTGAATATATTCCACAAAAATTAAGTTTAAAAGGACATTTTAAGAGCTCGCTATTTACTCGATGGTGGACATAATATCGACGTTTCAACGGTTTTTAAAATAATCATTAAACAGATAAATCCAAATTTCTTACTTTTTACTGAAGCAAGTGCAATAAAAATATCTAAGTTAAATTTACGTCCAAAAGGACACTGCAATCAATCTTATTTTGCCATGGCAACTCCATTTTTCAGATACAGTTACATAACAATCTGTCATTATTAATTTTTATGTACTTCGTATGAGCTTCATTCAGTTAATCAATATTTTTACTTACATTTATTATTACATAACTTTTGTCATCCGAATCCTATGTCCATGCTGTACTCAGTTTCTTTTATTGAATTTTCGTCTAGTAGATCTGTAGATAAATAAATATGTTTATAACTTTTAGTTTATTCCGATTCATCCTCTGCTCATTGATACACATTTAAATGTCATCTTTAAATCCGTACAAAGCAGATACGACAACACTTGCAGAATGTCATCAAAAATGCCTAACCTAGAAACATTTAAAGAGAAATATAACAATGATATAATCAATATTCTGGAAGTAGAATAACTGAAAAAGAAACAAGTGTTCATTCATTTAATATCTAAACGTGACTATGTAGCTACTCAATCAATCAGCGAATTAGAACGTCTATCAAACAAGCATTCTCAGCAGCGAAACTGCTAGTACTATGTACCACACAATGTTCAATAAATCAATCAAAAGTAAATGAATATCCTGTTCAAGTCCCATAAGGAGGCCTGTTTGAAGTCTTAGGCTACCATTTTCCGTATATCTCAATAAGTTACTTTTTCGTTTATTTGTTTTGTTTTAATTGCTTAGTCATGTCCTGAAATCGTATTGTGTATTCACACGCCTATGTAAACAGTCTACAACATATCATGAGTAAATCTGTGAAACTTAAGCGAAAACATCACGGTGGCCTGGCAACACGAGTTAAAAAATATCAATATTCATAAGATGTCTATTCCTGAAATTCTTAGCCTTAACTGCAGATCTCTTATTGAAAAAGTGGACTACCAATAATTTCTCCATAGTCTAATTATACACCGTAACTGTGGTCCAATCACAGTTCAAGAATCTTGGCTACATGACCTGTATGATGACAATTCGGTATAGCTAAAAGGTTTCCATATTTACATCATCATCGTTCTATTATCAAAAAACATGTCGTCGTGGTGGCGTTACTACTTTCGTGAACACGAACTAATAGGTGTACATCAATAAAGAGTAACCTGTTGAAACACTGTACACTGAAAATTCATATAGCACTAAACATACTATAGAATAAAGCTATTATTATTATCAAAACTGTATTTACTTGAAAGGCAAGTGAATTGGAAAGAGAGAAAGGCCGACATCATCACGATTTACGAAGCATCCCTTTAAGTTCACATGCCATTTAGGAGATACTGGACATAAAGTTGATAAACAAACGAGTTAGAAACTATCTACAAACAACACAAACCAATATTGTTAAGACTTGACTGACATCACTGCAATTCAGTGATTAAAACTTAGCCTTTGTATTCAAGTTGAGCCAGTAGTTAACTTTCAATAACCCTGGTAACAAAAGACTAATCACCCTATCTTCATTTCCATTTTTTCATTAACACATTTTGGTGAGTTCTAGTTCCTATGTCTCTATCTTGTTCCATCTCATCACATATTTACATAAAATTAATTCCCATAATGGCATAGTTATTTCTGTTCATCTATTCATCAGGTCTCCCATTAGTACGTATCCTCCCCCTGACTTGCTTTCTTTAATATTCATAGTGAATTCACGTCATATTGCGTAACTGATATTTTCGGAATAATCACCCAACTCACTTATGATTACCTTATTACAGTGACATCTTTCAAGGTAATCATTAAACAGCCAAAACTTAATTCATAATATTATAAAACGTGTGTTTTAGAGGGACTTTTTTTCACTCCTTTCGGTGTCACTACACTGTTATATCATTTTTGGCTTGACTTCAACAATTTTTATCATTAACTAATTGAACTTTACTTCACTTAGTGTCATTCTTTCTCATCATTGACATTTGGTTATTATGTAATCACCTACTTCTAGTTCTCCAGTCGTCTGTTACCAACAAAATTTTCCAGAACATCCTTTGACATATTATATATAATTACAATGCTTTAGTCTATCACATAACTTCATGTACCTCTCTGTTACACCGTGCTAATGTTGATTGTCAACACCAGTCTCCTAACCGAACTCCTATCTGCAAGTATGCTCTAATCTCTTGATAACTTGGATCATGCAATATTATAAGTTGTATAGAGAAAGGTGATAAAAACCAAACTAAAATAAAATCAAGTCGTCATCCTGTCCTACATAAATGTTCATTCTGGCTCTTTTCATAAAATAAAACTTGCCAACATCCTAGTGAGTAAGAAACCTATATGAATATGATTGAATAGTTACCGAACACATCGATGTTTTATATCTTCTATTTACAATTCATTATTTTAATTTCTTTTTAATTTTCTACTTTAATTGAAATAACATGTATATGTCTAAACACCTCGATAAGTTTATACGAAATTATGTGAGCCTCTTCGATCTCCATTATTTTCTTATGCTGAAGTGTAATATTCTAATGACTAGTTTTCTCATTAGATAGTATAAGGTAGTTGCCTGTTAAACAAGCAGTCAACAAAGTAGTAGACATATTTCCATGAAAAATATTAAGTGTTAAACCTTAAGAACCAGTGATAATCTATCTAAATTTATAGGTAATTTTGTCTAAGATTTTCTTTGGAAGCACTTTTCACGTGGCCCCTCCCCCTCCACCCAAAAAAAGAATCTGAGATAATCACGTAATTCGCTAAAAAATCATATCGAAAATTCTCAATCTGAAGGTGTAGATTAGTATTGGAAATAATTAACCACACAGTCTAGCCTATCGTTACTAATATATTTGACTATCATTAAATCCTTATAAGATCGGGTTCATTGAGTAAATTGACAAATAAACTGTAGTTAACTCCGATTTATCCAAGTATCGCTGGAAATTGAATTGTAGACATCAGGTTATGCTTCATATTGATAGAATGTCACATTATAAATGCACATTATCCAAACAATGATGTAATCATATTATATTAAATATAATTTAAACTTATGCTAAGTGATAAACAGTGTTTCAGGAAAGTGAGTTTTATACTTGAATAAAGCTGTTAACGATAGTTTTATTCTGACTATGTCACTTATTGAATATAAAATACATTAATAAAATTTATGAGGATTTATGAGGAAAGACATTAAATTTGGTTGTTTGCATTGATCAGAGATTGATGTCACTGAAAACCATTAAGCACTAGATAGCTATTTTTTTCTAGTATGGGATTTCCTACTAACATATACCTTCGGTTCTATCTGGGAATCGAACCCAGGGTTTTCAGGTTGTCTGGTGCTTGTGATTGGTGCAGCTCAAATATGTCTGATGTGAGATAGTTATCACCAATCACAAAGGATGATTGCCTCATTATATAACAGATTGAAGGAAGTGAGAATTCTAATATAAAACCCCAGTCTTCCCAATGGTCCTGACGAACAAACTTTCCCCATAGAACCTGTAGGTCGCGGGTCGGGTTTACTGACGGAATCATGAAGCATGCACTGCTGAGGATTAACATACTAGAACAAAATAGCTATCCAGTGCTCTCTGGTTTTAACTGATTTCCAACTGACATCGGTCTTTGACAAATGCAAACAAAAACCTACTCCAGTTAATGTTATAGCTAATTTGACTTAGTGAGAAAGAATGAACAATCAAACTAACAAAATATTATTATTAGAGAAAACTAAAAGAAAACATTTCAACTTTCTGAATATATATGGACATCCAAAAAATTAACATCAGTCTATCCTAATCATTTAAATCAAATAGTATTGATATAAATAAATACCATGACACATTTAAATCTTCATTCTCGACAGAATGACAATTCTGGCTGGTTTCATTCCTACTGATTTTAAAAGAACCAGCATTGACTAAACTGACTGAAAATAAGTAACTCATGGTAAATTGAATCATTCGAGTCATTATTAATTACCCTTACTCAAGTTAAATTTACATTTATTACTTCCACTTAGTTACTAGTGTTTAGCAGATCTTAAATCTAAGATTTTACAAGTGCTCCGAAGTAGCAGTTATCCTATTGAAATACCTAACTAAAATGCTTAAACCTTACAACAATCAAGTAAATCATAAAATTAAAAATTCAATTGAATTCAGCAACAAAATTATTGAAATGAATATTGAAGAGGATGATATTATAGTAAGTTCTGATGTTCCCACTTTGTTTACGAATGTGCCAGATAAGAAGATTTCAGAATTCGTATTTGATAGCTTCGTTCTCTGACATTAATTTAAGTTCGTAATGTTCATTGGATTCAACCAAAGTTTTTAAGTGATTGAAATTGTGTTTACGCACCACGTTATTTACTTTTCGAGATAATCTATATCCACAGAAAAAAAACGGTAAAGTTACCGAATCCTTAGTATCACTGATAGTTGTAAATTTATTTATGCATTCATCATAGCATAATACAATATCGATATGAGATTTCATTCCACTAGAGTTTGGCTAAGATATGTGAATTACATATTAATTATTGCAAAATGAAATGAGGTGGAAAAGTTACCAGCAAATATTAACGGTATATCAGATAGCATTAACTTCTACTATGGTAAAGAAATTCGTTGACCATAAAATAGTACTTTTTGATTACTTGTTTGAAGAAAGCAATAATGTAAAACTAGCATATATTTTTTAACTCAGTACATCGCGTTACAGTTAAATCTACATAGTTAATTTAATATTACGAATTGGTCTGAATTAGACAACCATTGATCTCTAGAAAGCACTGTATAGCTGTTTCGTCCGAGTGTGAGACTCTTCGGTAGTGTGTGTCACAACCCTACCACGGATTGGACCAAGGACTCTCTGTATTTACGTCATATGCATTATCATTAGACTTTATCAAATAGATATAATCTTACCACGGTGAAAATAGATAAAAAGTTAGAATTGAACTGGAACATACCCACGCTTATGATGAATAACTACCCTTAAGTATTTCTGGAGATAGCTAAAAGTAAAAGAAAAAAACAAAATCTAAGTGTATAAAAAAAGAGTAGATTAACACTTCTGCTGTTTCGTATCAAAAAGAAACATATAGGCAGTAATACAATTCGATTTAAACTGGTTAAAATCAAATATGTGATCACTAAAGTGGATCAACAAAATTGTGTTTATAAATTGAATTGTAATGTTTGTAATGCCGTGAAACATTTAGAAAGTTGGACGTAAGGGTTATAAAGTATGAACAAAGCTTGAAACATTTTTTTGAAAATTCTCAGTAAAGTTAACAAAATTTGAAATTAGGTCAAGAATAGCTTTACATTCATTTGAGACAGCACATCAGAGTTATCTTGAAAACCCTAGAATTTTTCAGAAGGGTTTGGAATTCAGCCAACTATATATTTCATCTACACCGATGTTAACGACACCAGATATTCAATTATTTAGTCTATTTTCTAACTACAATTATCAACTGTTGGGAGCCGACTCAAAGTTCGTCACGAAGTCATAAGGTTCTAGGTTAGATCTCTGGTAAGGTCACAGATGCACACTGCTGAAAATCCCACGCGATGACGAAACAGCTGTCCATTGCTTTCTGGTAATCAACGGTTGTCTAACTAAGATCGATGTGTGGTACCAAACTAACATTAACCTTCACTTCTTTTCATTTTATGTAATTTAACAGTGTTACACTCTGTTCGACTAATGACAGTCTTATTTGTTGGCATAGTTAATCTATATGTGTGTTTTTAATTATGCGTTAAATCGCTTCAATTTTCGTTGCTTATAGCCTAAAGCTTAATTCACAACTATACCTAATAAATCTTTTTAGAAATGAATACTCACAAATATGCCTAAGCATGTCATCACTGGATCATAATACAATAACAGTCCATATGTGATGCTTAACAGGACAAACGTGCTTAGTTGATTCACCTTATACATATCTTAATTATTTCAATTTTGATTACTTCTCTCTGAAGAAGCTCGGATTAATTTGTTAGTTGAAACGCCAGAGTTTATTCATTTATATTTTTAAATACAATTTATATTTAATGTCTTCTAAATACTTGGTGCCCAATGTTTATATGATGTAAGACATAGCTGTTATTCACACTGATGTTAATGCATATAAGCTGGAAAATATGTTGACTTTTGCAGTCTAATAATCATTAATTAATAACATGTATATTCAAGTGAATCTTACATAACTAGTCACAACACAATTTTCCTATTCATATTTGGAAAATTGTCATAAACAACTTCCCAAAAACAGGAAAGCGAAGATAGGCAAATGTATATCCACTTAACATCAAAGTAGACTGAGACTATTAGATTTGTAGATTTATTTCACTTGGATAAACGATTAGATTTCAATCACCTTTAAGTAAGAACAATTCATCACTAACATGATAAACCTTTTGATATTTAATGTACTATTTGGTGTTTCAACATTAAAAGTATAATTTCTTAATGTTTATATCACGAACTGATCTGAACCAGACAACCATTGATCATTTGGAAGCACTGGACAGCTGTTTCGTCCTAGTATGGGACTCCTTAGCAGTGCGCATCCACAACCCTGAGGTCGCGCAAACGTAACACGGATTGACTGAATTAGAAATATCAACCATTAGGACTCGGCTCAGTGGCCCAATGGTAAAGCGATCGTTGCGGAGCCAGAGGGTCCTAGGTTCGATCCCCAACAGGGTCTAGAATGCGAACTGCTGAGGAGTCCCATACTAGGACGAGACAGCTGTCCAGTGCTTCCAGGTGATCAATGGTTGTCTGGTTCAGATCAGTTCGTGATATCAGCAATAACAAATTAACTATCTCCACAACAACCCCCTTAAAAGTATAATTATCAGTAAACTATAGTGAGTTATTCTCCTGACTTGATCATTTTCGTTAGTTATATAGATATCATATATTGCTTACAGCCGTCATTAATCACTTTCTTATACAACAAGTTATTAGAAAAATGTGATTATGTAGGCGTTATGTAGTCGACAAAATAATCATTCAAACTGATATTCATATGCATAAATTAAAACGAACATAATATAAATTACTATTGACTGATAAAATACATGTTATTTGATTTGATTTTTCTAAATACGTAACAATATTGAATCATCTCATTTACTTTTAACGAAATGTATCATCTATGCCTTTCACATGTATGCTGATGTAAGTAGAAATTTTGAAAGATCAGCTTAAATGAACCGCCTATTAAATTTTTGTACTCGGAACTCAATCAATCACACTTCTTAAACTAATCATTAGCTTCTAAAAAGTAATCAAATTCCAACATTGTAAAATAAATGCCAAGAAATGGTGGTCATTAGTTGAGTTCCTATCAGAATTTTGATGTAACTAAACTAACTTTTAAGTAAGATTTAAACTGAAGGAAGACATACAATGAAAAGAGTATTTAGTTGTTTGAATTCGTCACACATTAATGTTTGTTGGGTACTACTGAAAACTAGGGAATACTGAATACCCACGCCATCCTAGTGTAGGACTCCTAAACAGTGTACACCTTTGATTCCGACTGTGAATCCGACCTAGGTTCTTCAGGCTGGAAAATGAACAACCCTCAACACCAATGTACCGGCCGGAGTCCAGTGGTAGAATTCTCACTCTCATCAGTTTGTGATGTAGCACAACGATCAGTCAATTTTAACATTTCTGAACTTTACTAGTCACTAATTTTTATAGGACTGGTGAAGTGTAGACATGTCTGGAGTGAGATATTTGTCACCAATGACAATAGGTGATCGTCGCGCTATATCACAAATTGATTGGAGATGGAAATCTACCATTAGACACTGGCAATTAACTCATGTAGAAGGTAAAGTGTTAGCCATGAGACCTGAAGACTGTCGGTTGGATTCCCTGATATAATCAAGGGTGTGCATTGCTGCAGTGTTTCATGCTAGGAAAAAGCTGCTGTCCATTTCCCCTTTGTTTTCATATGTATCCAACCAACACCGATCTGTGCGAGTTCAAACAACTAAACATAATACCTATCTCCAGAAAATCACCTCAACCCGTAAATAGTGGTCAACACTTAGTGATTGTGTTTTCTACTTTTATTTATTCATTTTTCTTAATCTGCACAGATAGACAGTGCTAGTTTAACAAAGGTGTATGGGTCAAATTATAGACAGTTGAGAAACAGAAGCCATTAGCTAAATGTGAGGTTACAAAAGACAATATGGGAAATCTTTTTGTTTTATAAATTCGCACAACTTCCAAGTAGTCATAAGATAAATACAATAATTGAGCTGTGGTGGTGTTATATAGATTAGCATTAAATTTGATCACTGCCGAAGAGTCTCGTATTAGGACGAAACAGTTGTCCAGTGATCCCTGATTTTCATAGGTTACTTAATTACATTAATCTGCTTCTAATATAGAAATTAAGTAAATTGAAGCAGCATAAAAACTCCAAGAATGTAACTTAGTTTTTGACTTCAGTAATTGTACACTTTAAACTTTTGCAACCTAATTATTTCGTTTTCACTAAAACAAACCAGTATGTCATAAATTATTGAAGAGTTCGAAACTTATTCTCAACCTTATTTTTTATGTTAGAAACAGTCAGATTGAATATATATGATAAGATTTTGAGTCTAACTTGAATAGCGAAAGGTTTTATACCATTCTCAACATTTATTCCGATTATAGTAATTTAGGTAACTGGTTTTAAAGAAGCTGTCTAATGAATCACAAGAATTTAGTGAGAATTAGATAGTAATTCACCTCCCACCACCATTCCTCCGTAGCCAGGTTTGAAGCTCCATATCAATACTCACTCAAAACTATGCATGAAAATGATACTTATCTTGTTCACTAGACAGGTTAATTAAGATTTACTCAGAAACTACTCTCAAAAGTTACTCATTATATGAATTCTTTGCAAAGTTGCAGTCTCTCACAAGAACTCAAATCGCCTATCGTAAAACTGTACATAACCAAGCAATCCTTCACTTTGTCTTCTTTAAATCCTATCACTAGTTACAGTCAAAAATATCAACAACCTATTAAGGGTTTTGATTTCATAGGTCCAAAACACTAAGAAGTTTTATATTAAAAAAAACAACTAAGTATTACTCTGTTTAATGTGATAATTGTCAAGCTAAACTAAATTCATGGTATGAACTAAAGACGTAAAGGTATGCTTATGGCAGAGAAAATAACACACAATCCTATCTATTAATAAACACAAATATACTCATTATCTACAGAACTTTGGTCAAATTTCGAAAAACCAAAGTGGTGTTGTTAGTTTACAGTTTGACAACTCTTTTTAAAATGAATTAGTTTGGACTAGGGCTAATAAGTGGAATCCTGGGCGTGAGATTCGTCCTACTTAAAACATGTCAGTCAAATGTACCTGCATCTCAGCGTTGATGTTCAAACCGGAACTCGAACTCAGTTGGTTTTGTGCTAAAAGTGACCAGGTTCACTAAGTGGCTATTGAAGTCAAATACCCACGGTTGTGAAACGAGTATGTATATATAATTTAGAGGTGTTTTATCCTTCCATATAATTCATAATTGTAAAATACCACTATGTCGAGGAAATCTGCTCAGAAGACACATTTGATCAACTTCAGTTCAAAGCAAATCTACAAGAGTATGCAAATGCCTAAGAACCCCTTTAAATTGCTTTAATTACATTATTATTTAAATTTGATTGTGATTGGCAAGTGGAGTCCAGTACATGCGTTTCGTCCTATTTGCGACTCATGAGGGTAAAAGTTTTTAAATGAATGTTCATAAAATGAATATCCCTCTCTCCTTGATTATTGCTACTCTCTTGTTACTAACATTGTTTACTCAAAGTTGTAAGAAAAGTTTTGAATAATTTCAGTGTTTAGTAACCGTTTTCTTCTATTAGTAACTAATTTTGATAAAAAGTAGTGAGCGATAAAGTCAATCACTTAAAAAATCTTCTATTGATACATTAACACTTAGAGATTTTACTGCTCCATAAACAAATTGATATTCATATAAATGGATAAATGTTTGCCTTAATGCATCATATTCAGCAGAATACTTGAATGTCATGTGTTTAATTACGAATAAGAATCTGTTGAACAGTCCTAAAGTAAAATATGATTGATGTTGACCTACCTTCAAAAATATGGTTTATGAACTAACGTGACATTTAGTTCTTAATTTAGTAGTTCTTTCACGTTCTACAATCAACGTTTAATGATTACCCTAGAGAATTCTATTAAGATAGTTTTCGTCACATTCACTGAAATTCAAAGTGTTACATTCACTAATGGTAAAATAGAATTAAGCGAAATGAACATAATCACCGAATAATATTGGCTTCTTGGTCAAGCATTTGCCTATATAAATGAATTTCCAAATTACTTCTTTGTCCCTGAATGGTATTAACAAAGCTCTATTTATTAAAAATATAATGATTTTTCTTTAAATGGTATCGAAGCCATATCTGTTTGTGACAACTAATAAAATTAATTGTCGATCTGCTTGAAACTACCTCAATCCAACTATAATAATCAACTTACTAGTAACTAACATTAAATTGTTTTTGAAATTCTAGAGAGAAGTCGTGACTAGTATGGTTTAGACTTGACAGCAGTTAGATAGTGATAACCATTTGCATTGACTGACTGTTGCATTTTACCACAAATTGGTTGAAGTAGGAATTCTACGACTAACCGATTGGTAGGCTAGCATGGCTGGTGATAAAGAGCTTGCTACAACCCAAATATCATGTGCATGATTTCCTGGTGGATTTGTGAGTAGACACAGAGAGACTCCTATACTAGTTCAAAGCTGCTGTGCTTTACTCCCTAATTTTGAAGGCTACCAGACTCAGAGGAATTTGTGATGTCGAATTCAAATAAAATAATCTCCACAACATTTAAAGAATTCTTATTAATTATTGTGAAAATCTAGTTAGATTACTTTTTCTTCCTTTGACTGATTTCATTGCATATCATTTCATATTTCATCATATCTACTATGAATAGACAGTTACGTAACCGTTTATATGCTTTAATAAATACACTCTAATTTACAGTTATACTTACTGAAAGTACTATTGAGTTACAGGTGCAGATTTACTATAATATAATCATTTTTATTTAATACAAGAACCATCAGTCTTGGTTATATAATTCTTTACAGTATTACATAACTAAGTAGACTTAGTCCAGAATAGGCTTGTATCTTCCCGTTGAATTACATACATATATACCCGTTGCACAAGTGTGACTGTCTGGACACAGTAGCATAGTGGTGTACGCGGTGGCGTTTGACACGAAGCGGAGTGAGTTCGAATCCCAATGTGAACATCAACATTGGGATGCAGGTACATCCAGCCGATGAGTCCCGAATAGGACGAAACGCGCGTCCTGGATTCCACTTGCCAGTCACAATCCAACTTAAGTAGACTTAGTTCTATAGCCTTGAGGATCGTCAGTTCAACTACTTATAATAACCAGATAAGAGGAATATTTAAGGGACGGGGAAGTGAAAACATCATTACATAACTATTCAACGTTAAATACACTACACTTCCCTTAGAGTTTAATGACCAGAATTAATAACGTTTGACAAATATTTTGTTTTGTAAATAAACCTTAGATACAAACATTGATTAATCTCTAACGATTAATTGAAGTAACCAATTATATCACAATTAAAATGATTCTACTAGTATTTTTTTTTATTTTTAAGTTCATTATTTATGAATGATTAGTCACTTGTCAGACATCTAAAAGTAAAAAAAGGAAGCCATTAATCTAAACTTAGAGAAAAATTCAGTAACAGAAGTAAGAAATAATTAATTATTCAAAAAGAATCTAAGTGGCATTTTATTATTATTATTATCATTATTATTATTATTATTAATAGTAGTAGTAATAGTAGTAGTAGTAGTAGTAGTAGTAGTAGTAGTAGTAGTAGTAGTAGTAGTAGTAGTAGTAGTAGTAGTAGTAGTAGTAGTAGTAGTAGTAGTAGTAGTAGTAGTAGTAGTAGTAGTAGTAGTAGTAGTAGTAGTAGTAGTAGTAGTAGTAGTAGTAGTAGTAGTAGTAGTAGTAGTAGTAGTAGTAGTAGTAGTAGTAGTAATTTACTCTAAATCGTAAAATGTGTTAAGAAAAAAAGAGAGTAGTATCATAATTTATCCATAAAATAATGATTAAATTTGTCAATAGTCCCTAATTCTTTATTTAGGATATTTTTATTAATTATATACGTCAATCTAGTTTAGGACTGCGTTTAGGACAGTGTACAGTCTCTACTTCTCGTTAGACTTAATACAGTAACTTCTAATTACATAATAAGCATAATTTTAGTTATAACTAAGCTAATTAAAATGAAGTTTATTCATAGGCTTGTAAACTATGGATTTATACTTTTATAAAAATCAAAGGTACATTATTCAACGATCCTAAATTAAAACAAGCAGTTATTCCATTCCATTTTAATTGTGAAATTCATTTTACAGTATGTTTGTAACTATCATAAAATCAATCTATTCTCTAAAAAAACTGTTTTATTCGAAAATATGCACTGACATGAAAATAGTCCTACACAAAACTTTACGATCCTACAACTTGTCCCCATGATGATTTTTTTGCAAATCAATAACAATCATCATGTGTATGCAATGAAGTGAATTCATGCAATTTCAAGTACTTTAATTCTTCCATACACCAAAATTACTAATCATGATGATAAAAGTTAACGGTTGTGAAGGAAATATAGAATATTAAATTGTAAAAAGGTTACCTATTTTAGTGCCTGATACAAGAAAATGATAAAACTATTAAAAATAATGAAGCTTCTACTGTGAATACGTAAGGATGTTGGTGAAAGTTGAAAAATATTAACAAATTCGATAGGCGGAAAGAACACAACAAAATAGCTAAGATTTTTGGATACATGAGGCAAACTTGGACAAGGAAAATAAGGAGAACGAAAAAAAGGAAGGATAGCAAGAAATCATTCGACATGGTAATTGCAGACGAATCGCGAATTCCTTCGTGTATATAAATTCGGTTTTAGATGGCGATAAGCAGCTGTTTTTGGATAGTATAGACCTCTGGTATTATTCTCGGAAGACAACTCTAGGATTTACTGAGTGACCTGCGTTCATGATATGCCTTCATATGGTACTTCTAGTCAATCTGGAATAATATAATACTGAATTCTTTAGATTATGTTCTACGATGCTTTTAGACAATACTCTGCATTCTTAGCTATTTTATTTTGTTCATTTCACCTATCATATTTGTTAACATTGTTGTCTCTTAAGAACATCCACACTTATCCATAGCAAAATCTTCATTGTTTTTAGTAGTTTATTATTTCTTTATATTACTTAGTAAAACATCTGACCTCCTTCTATTTAGCATTCTAGGTTCCCTTCATACAACCTTCAACTATTATTATCATCACCATTATCACTATTGGTAAATGCGGTAATTAATGTCGTTTATTTTCATTGTCTATGTAACAATTAGTACATGTTTTTCATACACGATTACATCATGATCTCTCTCTTTCACTTGAATTTATCATTATGATTGTTATTTACTACTGAAACTATTTTGTGCGTATATGGAAGAATCGAAGCATGTGAAATGAAATGAATCCATTTTATTTAACAATGATTATTGTTATTGCTTTACAAAAATAGACTGATCTGTTCACCATCATTTGCATTACATACGAATACCCTGAAATTGTTAGCATAGCAAGAATCAGAATCTTAAATGATCCTGTGATTATTTTAAAAATGAAAATTTCAAATTCAGAAAAATTTGGAATTTAGGTAATGTAGGTGACAGCGTAAAGTTCCCAGAAGAGGAGATTGGCGTCGTGTCTACTCTAAATTTGAATGGAAAGTGTGTACTGAAGATACACTTCTCCGTAGTTTGTTTTATATAAAATGCGTAAAATTGTTTAAACTGAATAAAATCTTTATAAGAAAACGTAAATGTTAGAGAAGAAGCGTAAACGAGGAATGAGTATGTACTCATACTAACTAAGTCTGGCTGATATACCTTTTCAATTAATAAGACAATCAGATGTTAAGATCACTTTCAGAGGATAAAAGAATGAAAATCAACTTAAATATCAATAATAAGAAGACTTATTCTACGACTAAGTTACATATAAACGCCCTTCACGTTTTTAGTTCCACATTATTCTGTGGTACACAAGAAATACTTTGTCGATTCATCAATGGTTGTGTACAATAACAACATCGAATCATTCTGGGGATGCTTAAAATGTACTTGCTTCCCTATAATAGTTCCATAGGTTGACAGTATTTTTGTCACAAATGAATTTTTTATATTGGTTTAACAGTGAAAACAACATAACAACGCTATGGCTTGTTTATTAATCATGTGAAAGTTATGTGACTAATGTAATATTATTGTACGTTTCCCGATAAACTACTTACTCAGAAAACACCGTCTCCTAATTGGTTAAAAGTAGTGAGTGAATCAAAATACTGATTGGCATGTTTATAAACTCTACACAAGTACATACAACTGACGAGTCCCAAATATAACTAAATGAACGTCCTGGATTCCGCTTGCCAGTCATAATCTAACTCAAACTCTACGTACGCAATTCAAAAGTAGTTATTCTTTGTTCTGTAATATATTCTAGCCGAAAAATGTCGCCATCATACTTGAATCATTATCCATAGTGGTTTAAAAATTGCATTTAACTCAACAATGTAAAGTTTAGTCCTTATTTTTCAATACTGATGAACATATCTCATTTCGTTATGATAACTGAGATGATTTATTCACGTCAAAATGAATACAATCGATACTTTGTTCTCAATATCAATACTACTTAATTGTGTAAAAGCTGCTCATTAGCAACTATTGAGATTTCAGTTGTGTTATCTATGAAGATAGGTAAAAGTTGAATATTCTATAAAATTGTGGTCATATAACCATTCAGCTTAGATATAATTGATGAAAGATACTCAACAGATGTTATGCCATACGTTATGTCTACTTTTCTAAAGACGTGAAACAACGAACAGTCAGTCATCTTTGTTCAAATGAGTTTGGTTCAGTGCATTTTCTTCTACCCTAAAATTTAATATGCTAATTACATAACTTTTAAAAAATGGATTTATGGAATGGAATTCATCCGCTATTGAGATGATGCATAGTCTGTCTAGTAAGTATATTGAACTGTATCACATTTTGGTGGAACATATGAAGATCTTTCAAGAACTTCAGAAAAATGTTAACAGTTATTTTCATGAAGTAAAATATCTCCTTTGAGTTAAATTAAAGATTTCAATGATGGCTGTAATGATTGCAAAAACGACAAATGAATATGCATGAATTTTTCATGCAGATGGAAACACCGAATAAGTATTATCGCTGCTGCATAACAATTATCTATTCATTCTCTTAATAATAGAATGAAATTAGAAAAATCGTCTGTATAAGTAATATTGGTAAAACATTAAGGGTTTATAAGATTGTGTCAAGCATTGAGTCAACTGAAAAGCTCCACTTTTGATGACCTCCAGAAATGTTACTAACCATGCTTTTTCAAATAAAGAGACTTTTTAAATGAATATTAATGTATCCTGAGTATTGTAAAATAAACTTTATGACTTCAGTATACTTAGTGTACAGATTGTAAGGATTATCTATGACTATCATTTCAAGATGTGAGAGAAATTTGTAGCTCAGAAGGGTGATTTCAGTTGTGTTGCATTCACTGAGCAGCATAGTTGTAATGGGGAGCTTACATAGTCATCGTGGATGAATTCACTGGTGCAAATTTTCTATAGAAGTGAACTATGAGGTTTCCTTAACAAGTAACTAATAGCTTCTTCCGTTAACATTGAATTTGATTGGCTATTGTTGATACTCGTCCAGACATTCTTAACTCATTTATTTTGTTACCCTTCCTACTTGACCGGTATCATAGTATTGTAGATGTTTATTAGTTTTATAATCAGCTTATAAATTTCATCTACTTTAATATGTTTATTGATTGCTGACTGACCTAAATGCTAAACTTCTAAGAATTCTCTGATTTTCTTTGCACATCCTCTGCCTACAATTACATTTCCCAGTCAAACATGTGTCACTAATTGTTTGCATGTATTGATATACGATAATAAGTGTCGTGGCGTTTGAAAGCCAATTGACTATCATTTTGCTGGAACGCTAAAAATATACCTCATATAGACATATGAGTACATCACTACTGACTATTACTGATCACAATGCTTCATTAACTAAAATAAAGCTTAAAATAACTATCTCAATCTGTCGATGAATAAATCATTTATTTTAGTTGATTAAGTTCATTACAGATGGATTTTTTCACAGAGTACTACTAAAAACTAGGAAGCATTGGGTAGCTATTTTGTCCTCAGCCCTGCACACCCTAATGACTGGTGGAGTTCAGATTTGCGTGAGATAGTTACCACCATTGATAATTGGTGATCGTCATGCAATATCACAAATTGATGGATGTGGAAATTCTACCATTTGTTACCAACCCAGCTGTACAGAAAGTTAGGCGTTCGTCAACCTGAAGCCGATAAAATGGAATCTAGGGTGCACATTACTAAGAAGTTTCATACTAGGACAAAACACCTGTCCAGTGCTCCCTTGTACTCAGTGGTACCCCACCAGCATCAATCTGTGACGAATTCAATTAGCTAAACTTAACGCAAATCTTCATAAACCATTTCAATTTAAATCATTCATTTATTAACAAATCAACATAGATCGTAAAATAGAACATCTGTTAATAATTTTTGCATTATGTACATAAAACTTGATTGTGATCTGCTAGCAGTCACAATTATTTAAATAGAAAGATGGGGATGAAGATAGATACATACAACTAACTGTATAAAGAATTGACTGATTAGATTGGAACCTTTTTGTTAAATTATTTCATTGGGTCAATAAAAACAAAATGCTAAAAAGATAATTAATAACTAATAGAAAAATGTTCGTTTTATGTTATTTTTCTTTTTGATATTTTCATTGTTTCACAGATTCACTTTTTTTTTTTTTTGATGTAGTTTCTATGCATAAAATCAATTAGTAAATAGGTTATATGTATTTCATTGAATTACAAAGTTTAATGTTCATTCTTATTTGAACTCAATAAGGAATTGATGTAATTTTCATCTTAATATAACTGAATAATGAACTTATTACAGTCGATAAGATTATCATTTACTGTAATTGGGATTTTTAAGATTAGTTTATGTGATTTATGTCAGAGGAGTATCTAGACAGGTGAATGTTAGGGTGAAAGAATATTAGGTATGTTTCAAAACATGTTCTTAGATCTTCAGAAGATCTATGATGATTGTACTATACTCCTTAGAAATAGGCAATATAATTGATTTCAATGGAGCTGAAATTATTTAGAAAGGTTTCAGTATATACTACGAAAGATTGACAGCGGAATTAATGTACATATAGGCGGGTTCAAATAGCTCAGTTGGCTACCCCTTAGTAGTTGCTGACTAACAAAAATGGCAGTACTTTAACATCTACTTAATCGATATTGTCAAGTAAGCTAGCAACAAGGATAATTGCAATTATTAATTAGCCTATTGTTGTAATGAATTTATCGTCAATTATTTTGATCAAAAATGTTACACATTGTTTTACTACTATCAGTCCTGAATCATCGATGATCGCTCTATATTACGAATTTTGGTTAATTTACCCTGAAGAAGCTTGGACGACTTTCCTGAATAAAAAGTTAGGATCTTTATATTTTAGTCGATTAGATTATTGAAAAAAAATAAAGACAATTCAGTGAAGAAAATCTTTTAAGACGATATACAATACTATAGCTGTACAACCGTATATGTAGTCATTTATACAAGATATTTGTCTGCAAAAAAAATAGGAAGCGATTACATAATAAGTTGTTTGAAAACTTCAGGTATCAAAATAATCACAAGTATATTGCTTAATTGTCTAAATAATGAAGAGAAACTGTTATTAATTGGAATTAGCCTAGGAGTTGTAAGAAAGAGCAATAATTGTCCCCTTGACAGGTATGAAAAAGAAAAACTTGCTGAAGATAGAAGTAGTAATTATGAAGAGATAGAAGAGGTTTATCAAAATTAGAGAAAAGACATGAAAGCAGAACCAAAGTAATAATAAATAATTAAATAAATGAAAAGGAATTATGTTTAAGGTAAGTTTAAGGGTTAGACTTACTGTTTTGAACATAGACATCTAGTTTGAACTTTCAGATTTCCAAGTCTTCAGCTTTACATAAGATGTTCATTCGTGCCCCCTTTAGAGTCAGTCGTTTAACAACGTAAATGATGCTGAAGGACGATTTTGGCTGAATAATCTGATTTAAGTTGATCAGTTGTTATTGTATTGAGTTCCTGATTGACTTGCATTAACCTTTCTAGGGCCAAGTAGGGTAACGTTTTGAGATGCGTTTAGAAAGTTTTCGCTTTTTGCGGCCAATATAACAAGCTCCATAGGGACAAGTAAATTTGTAGATACGCACAGATGAGATCCAAAGTGGAAGTTTATCCTTAGCACACATGTATCGACAGAGAAACACAATACAAAGTTTCACATCATAAATTGTTTTATTAAAATACTCTGTAATCCAGTTTCTCAGAATTTCAGCCACTATATCTCCTTTAAATAAGTTATATATCTACTACGTACATTACCCTGAATAAAGATTTTAAAAAAGGTGTATTTATTCTAAATTAAAAATAAAAATGTCATCTTCTACACCTTGACTATTGAAATAGTCAGCTTACATTGACCAATGATAAGCATTACAAGTGTACTTAAGATGAAAATACTTCAAAATAGAATTCTATTTACAAATAGTAATGAAGCATGAATCTGATAAGATTCTTCATTTACTCTTATCATCCTATCTTACAACACTATGTTTTACTTTGTAATTCTTATGAATTGCAATTAAAAATTCTTAGAAATACTATTGTTTTCATGGTTTTCTCACAAAAGAAAACTTATTTTATTAACTTTAGTTGTTTGTATTCGTTATAGTTTCATGTTGATTGGGTACAGTGGAAACTATGCATCAGTGGTTAGTTAACAGTATATATGCTCTATTTCACCATGGAATCAAACCTAGAGCCTTTAGGATACAAAGTAAAGGCTTAACCAACTATGCCCTTGGGTCGGTATCCAATGTTAGAACTCTTACTCCCGTCAACTTGTCTTTTTTTCAATGTTATTTTCGAATAATGTTTGTTTTACTGTTTTCTGTGTTGTTTATATTGAGTTTAGTTAAAACAAGTCGAAGAATATATGGCTTATAAAAAATATCCTCGAGCGTTAAGAAGACGAATTGCTGGCTATTATGAGCATAGATATAAAGGTAAAATGTTTAATGAAAAGGAAATTCTAGGCGAATTATCAGAGTGTTTAAGAGAGGTAGGTATTTACACATTTGTATTGTTATGTTCCATCTATTCTCTAATAATGTATAATATAATTTAGTTGTTTGCTATTCTTCACAGATTGATCTCGATTAAGGCACCGTCAGAAACCAGGAAATACTTTAGATAACTACTTCATTCTAAGATAGAACTCCATAACAGTTTCAAGTACTTACTGATTTCCAATAGTACCTAAATGAGATCAATCGCTGACTAACATTGATAATAAAGTTAAATTAAATAACAATCTTAATGAAGCCATCTTAGATCAACTATAATGTGTGATAAAAATAAGTGATCTATATTTGTCATGTCCCCAGTCAGTGGAAATTGAAATTACTGATGTTTCGCAACTTAATATAAGTCACTTCTTCTGAGAATGAACAAATTACCAAAACGAATGACTAAATAATGCATATCAACAAATCAAGATTAAAATATTTGATGAGATAAAAATATAAGTCTGACTGTGTTTCAGTCATGTTATTTGTCTCCCATTAATTTAAACTTGAGACATGTTTGTGCATGTTGATACACTGCAAGTGGGCATAAAAGAATGCGCAGAATGAAGGTTGATTGTATCCATGTTAACTTGAATGAATTTGGATGTGATTCAATCATAGTCGTTTGAATAAGTAGTTCATTGTTAGATAAAAAGTAAGGCCTTCCTTTCTATTAAATGTACCAGAGTTTAGCAAAATATGAAATCCTTCAGCTATTTGATTTTTTTCTAATTGGAAAAACCGTTTACGATTGAATAGTATCTACTGATATTGCTGATTTGATTTGTAGTATTTTAAGGTCAACAGGGTTACTAAAAAGTCATTTCGTATAATTTTGATGTTATTTGGCAAGAGTCAATATTTCTCAAGAAGACTAAGCGATATGAAAAGGATTACAATCAACACAGCTTCACCTAGGGACGCAATTCTGTCTAGAAGTGAGATGATCTTTTACTGGACAATAATAAATCTAGTGAAATATGAATTGACACCGTTATTCTACCTTATATTTTGACGTAACAAAAGATATACCAAGGATTACAAAAAAAACATAGGTCTCATGTATTCTACAAAGTGATCAACACTCTTCAAGGTGCATTAGTTAAAACAAAAGACAAGACCTTTTTTCACTTCTACTCAGAGTTGTATTTACGGCTTATCAATTAATCTAATCGAATTTTCTGTCGAAAGAAGCATTCGTTATAATTTGTCATGCAATACCATGACAGTATAACACTCAACATGAAATCCTTGGATTCAATCCAGTACATACCTATATACACTATTAAATAATTACAATCTAGCGCTATAATTCTTATTTAGTACCTCCTGGCTTTAAACAGTATTTTAGCCAATTACAGTACATAATGACTAACTAATTTGAAAGTAAATAAGCTTCATTCATTTGAAGCCGAATTTAAATTACCAGTAACATGTTATTATTAATTTAAAGTTGATTAAGGTTACCAAGAGAAAACCTGTATCTAATGCAACAATGGCTTGCATCATTAATGAAATCTAGTAATCTAAACTAAATAAATCACATTCAATTGCTGTTAAAGATATAATAAGTAGTATTACTCTTTAAACTAATCTTTTATTCTAATATTTATCATTCTAAATCTATTTCTCTTACTTCCATATTCAATTCAATATTTCCTTAGCAAATTATAAATTATAATTGTCGTGCCTTAGTTGCATCTGTTCCAATATTCGCTAATGCTGATCAAAATTTTGTATCTGAAGTTATCGTAAAATTGAAACAAGAAGTATTTCAACCCGGTGATTTAATTATTAAAGAAGGAACTTATGGTACAAAAATGTATTTTATACAAGAAGGTATTGTCAATATTATTACAAAAGATGGTATATTAGCTACAAGATTATCAGATGGATGTTATTTTGGAGGTAAATGATATATTTTTTTCCCCTTTATTACTAAATACATTTTGTAATTGTACGTCTCTGATTGACTTTAGTTAAAAGATCAATCAACTCAGGAATTAATGATTGTCTAACGAATATCAATCTGTATTGTAAAAAAAAAATCTCTATAATTCCTAATGTTATAAAGTAATTAGAGGAAGTTATTTAGATGACAAGTAACTTTTGAATTAAGATGGCATAATTACGTTCTACACTTTAAAATGATCAACTTAGGTGAGCGTTATTGTTTGCACTGGAACTTGACCAGAGTATTAATTCGACTGAATATTAGAAAGTTACTTTCTGTTCCATTGTCCGAGTTTTTTTTAATTTTCTATTCGAAACTTTGTAAAAAAGGGTTTGACCAAAGCAGTTAATGAAGATAAGAATTCACAAAACGTGAATATCTCTCAACTTATTGATACATTGTGGTATAGATTATTCCTTGACTATTGTTTAGCGTTACTATTTGGAAACTGAACAATCACTATTGTAATTTTGCATTGATGCTAACAAAATAGGTTAGAATGATTGTTTTCACCTACTGAATGTGTTGATGTTCATAATAAAACTCGAGCCAAAAGTAGTTTCATTGTAAAATACTAATGTGTTATTCACTAAGCTACTGTATTCTGATAATCACTGTCTTCTAGAACAAGTATGAGTTTGTAACGGTGTGTATTCTACCACAAACTGTAAACCTAGTGACCAATTTTGTCATGCTCTTTAAGATATTTCGCATTAATCAACAACCGATAATTAATCTCATTTTTTTATTCAACTATCTCCACAACACCCAATTACAACTAAAATCAGCTCACTAGTGACTAGCTTCTCGAGGTAATTCCAGGAGTTCTAATGAGAAGACATGATCAGTGGAGTTCAATCATATTAGGTGTAAAGCAGTTACCCACTGATGCCAGTGGATGAGGTCGCGTAAATGTATCGCAGATTGAATTAAAAATATTGGTCGTTGGGAGCCGACTCAGTTGTCTAATAGTAAAGCGTTAGCCGCGGAGTTAGAGGGTCCTGGGTTCGATCCCTGACGGTGTTGTGAATGCCCACTGCTGACGAGTCCCCTACTAAGACGAAACGGCCGTTCAGTGCTTCCTGGTGATGAATGATTGGTTAATTCAGACTAATTCGTGATATCAAATCACGATATCAATCACGATTAATCAAGAATGAACTGACTTTGCACAAAGATCTAAATAAATACGATACATATTTTGATAGCCACCTAGTGATCATCAAGAACAAAAAGTTCTTAAAATGAATTTAAATCTATCATGTTCATAAATTCTTATAGAGTCCACAATAGGGATTGCACCACTTCAGTCAATTAGGACATCTGAAATAAAATGATTCTTGCATAATTTATATCATTAATTGAATAAAACCAGCCAATCATTGTTTTGTTTTACTACGGTATTCGATAGTAATGTGTACTTACAGCAGCATTAAAGATCAAAAACTCAATAGCTTTTAAATTTGAGACCAGAGTGTCATATTTAAACGACGCAGAATCAGTATCTATAAGTTTATATATTATTCATTAACTGCTTACATATCTACAATAGTCATAATTATTTTATATATTTTATTTTTATTACAGAAATATGTTTATTAACAAATGCTCGACGTGTTGCTAGTGTTGAAGCTGAAACATATTGTACACTTTATTCACTAGATCAAAAACACTTTTATGATGTTTTAGAAAATTATCCAGAAATGAGATTAACATTGGAAAAAGTTGCTGCAGAACGTTTACAATCACTCGGTCATAGAACATCAATTATACAGTCATCAAATAATAAAACTGAACAATCAGATTATGCATCAAAAATCGCCGATGAGGTAAAACTAGATATTTCTATAATCAATGAATGGAAATATATTTACTAGTCACTTTACCATTAATGGAGTTAAATAAGAAATTTGTTGAATATGTTATGTAACATATATATATATATATATATATATATATATATATATATATATATATATATAGTGATTACGGTAAATTAGTTAATAAGGTTGAAAATCTTTATCGATTGAGGTGGTTGGGACATACATTATGTATGCTTAACCGCCGCCTACCTAGATGCATGATGCTGACTGTTACTGAAGTAGGGAAAAAAACGTTGAGGTGGTCATACAAAAACATGGTATCAGTACATGACTACTGGTGAGTCTTATACGTAGATGCGGACTACCTGGTTGGGGTTCACGCGAATGTCGTAACCAATTACTAGAGACTCTTAGGGGTATGGCTCAGAATCAGTCGCATAGGCGTATGTGCACTCACACTTTATTTCCTCTTAAATTGTTTTATGCCTTTCACTGTTCCACATACTACATGAATACATACATGCATACATACTGTACCGAACATTTAAAATGACCTATAAAATATTACTGTTTTAGTCGTTAAAATTAAATGAGTTTACCTTTGTTACACTAATCTGTTCATCATATACGTTCATTAAATTAAACTGATATATTCTATCCCGTATAGGCATTTTTATGAAAATAAGGTCACATTCTAAGCACTTTCATATTCATAAAAGTAATTATATTTTCTATTATTCAGTTAAATCAATTGTGTGGTTTAAATCAATTTTAACATGACAAATAAAACTAGGTAAACCTATCTTGAAACTGAACAAAAAAGAAACAGAATTTATAGATTAAAATCAAATCTCAACAGGTCCTGTTCTTGTAAATATGTTTATGGGTTATCTTGAAAAGGTAGAACTTTAGTGAGAAATTTATTAATTGACTTCAGTATTCTAGGGATGTGAATGATTCGCTGTGTGATTCTGTATGATAGTAGAGAATAAGTAATCCTTTTATTAGAACTTTCAATAAAATGCTTTTTAGCATTCAACTTACTGTAGAAGAGGTAAATAATATCCTCCACTTTCTTGACAGCGTCATGCATAGGAGAGCAAACTGGTAGTCCAGTATTCGATTTGTCTGAGAAGTATACAAAGTGATTTATTGCTAAATTTTAATAGTTTTCCGTCTAATCGATTACAAGAAAGCACTGGTTAGAACACTTTTATGAAATAGAAAAACACATGCTGTCAACAAACTGAAAGAAATGAGGAGTGTAGAAATATGCCTGAGAGATGATCATCGCCAACAGAAATTTATTGACAAGCATGAGAAAAATAAAGATAATAATTAGAAAGGCTATTATAGGTTGATAAGAATAGCATCACTAAAGGTGATGACGTTGCAGGGACAATTCCTCGAAGCTTCAACACTGTATTAAATAGGACATGCTACAAGACCAAACTATTGTCCCCGCACAAAACAATTTGTTCACTACCTCAGTTAAGGTTAGTCTGATTCCCCTTTCATGTCACCACCAACTGCCTACCCGCTAAAATTCAGTAAATAAATACATGATGCCCTACAAAAACGAAATCGGAAAACGTAACGGTCAGTAAGAAACCTATTTTTCTAAAATTACAATTCTTAAATAACAACATGAGTGAAATCACAATGCAATAAATTAGTGAATGTGTTACAGAAGACATTTACCGCAGCCAAACTGCATACCATGTTCCACAATCACCCTGTCATAAAATCACGAACTAGAGACAGTCTAGCTGAATTCGCCTCATCTATGTGTATATATCGATTCAACTGCTCCTGTAGGAGCCAGTTAAATTTGGCGTACGATTCGGCAATTACGTCATAGAGTTTCAGAACATCACCCAGCCTGGCTTAGCAAAGGTCAATTACGGCAAGTAAACAGCTCTCTACCTGCACATTTGGTAGATACAGAACATCAAGTAGATATCAAGAGATCTTTTAAAATCATCTATCGAGTCTCACCCTATCTGCTGTATGGTTTACGCATACGTCTTCTACATATAGCGGAGGTCATCGGTATCCACATTCTCAAACCGGACCTGTCTGTATATAAGAAATTTGTACAGCCTCTTTCCTTCACTTGGCCATCATAACAGCCAATGCTCGGATGGTTTACAAATATCTTATTACACTCAATTCTCTCATTATTGTTATTATTTTTATCATTATTAACACGTTATACAAATGTTTTCATAATTTTTAAAAATTTGTCACCGCTTAATTGTAACTTAACTCTTACGTAACTGTCTTGACCATCAGATTTCTTATAATTACTTTATCGGTTTCTTCTCAATAGAGATTACAGAATCAACAGTATGCCAGCCTATTCATTTATCCTTTGCACACTTTCAAAACGATCATTATTTTATTCACCTTCATGTCTTAATTGCTTTGTTAATTAGTTGTAATTATTATACAAGCACCTTTGAACCTGTAAAATTATTATGTAATACACCACCAATTATTTGGTAATGATTTTAAACCTATTGTAAACTTATATATGTATATTAGTGTAGTGGTTTGATGAAGAACTAATATGTGCATCCTGAGCGGATTGCCTCGATATAGCGATTATTCACAAGTATCATTTAATTTGTATTGTGACTGGCAAGTGGAATCCAGGACGCGCGTTTTGTCCTATTTGGGACTCATCGGCTGGATGTACCTTCATCCCAATGTTGATGTTCACAGTGGGATTCGAACTCAACCAATAGGAATATACGAATTCCTCCTACTAACGATTCGCCCATTGCACAAACGTGACTGTCTGGACTCAGTAGTCTAGTAGTGTACGCGGTGGCGTATGACACGAACCGGACTGAGTTCGAATCCCACTGTGAACTTCATTATTTTCGACATTTATAATTTCGTTGAGATATACACATTTTACTTTTACTCATCTATAATTCTTGTTCATTACGTAACGATCTACGTCTAGTCCCTTTAGCTTTCGTTACCAACAGTATTTCGAAATATTATTTAATATATAGGTATATACTTGCATTGTTTGACTCCATCACTTTACTTTATTTACATCTTTGTTACATCATACTGATATATGTCAACAACAACTTCCTGCAAAATTTATTTTTGTACTTACGTTCAAACCACTTTTTTATTTCGGTTTTGAAGTATTCTAAACTGTAGTCAGCTGAAAAGAACTTAACGAAGTAAAATAACTCCATCTAATTCTACTCGAATGTTCGTTTTTGATCTTTTCAAATAGGAATAGTAGTTTGACATACATTAATTAATCAGGGTGAAATGAATGTTCGGAAAGTAACAGAAAATTACAAAAAGAACACACGAAAGATGGTGTTAAATAAATCGATTAAAAATGGTGAAACCTTATTCCTATAAAACAGAAGTGATAGGATCATAATAACTATTAGAAAAAAGATGATTGTGTAACATAGTGACGTAATCGTGACAAGGTAGACATACTAGTTAAATGTCAAGGCTTCAGCACAAATAGGCAAAATAATTAGCAAAATCACCGGTTGAGAATGCTTCAAGTTTTTATAACGAAGACGCCATAGGCAATTAATACCGACAGCCTCCGAAATGAAGAATTACACTCCAAATATACTGTAGTAGTAAAGGTAGGATTAGTAGTAGTATGTTCTATACCAGTCTCTGTCACTTCTATTTTTGTTTTCTGTATATCTTCCAAGTATACATTTATTTTCACTCTTCTTCAACTCGACTCGTTGGCTGACTGTCGCAGCTTTCACATGATTTCTGTGAAAATTTACAAGTAGAGTCTACTAAACTCCCTCCGCGTTATCAATTTTTTCGAGTTTGTAGGCTTTCTGATTTCTTTAGTTCTACTGTCACCGATTGTCTCACCGTCTCAGTTCCACAAGGGGACTTAATTCACTTTTGTAGTTGGCTAAAGTTTACGAGTTTCCCTTTACTTTCTTTTATGATAGAATATCCCGATTCGTGTCTCATAATTGTTACATAAGGTACTCCTTATTTAGCAAGTAGTTTCTGTGAAGTTAATCCGCCTTTTGTGATACCCTTTCGTTCTCTACATCTCCTTGAACTCACACATCTAAGAGCCCTAACTGCTTCCTTGATGCCGTTCTTATCTTCTAACATTCACCTTTAGTTTTTGTTCCACATCCCTAACCGCTTGCCTTTGCTCATCTTTTCGTTTGATAAGATTCCATTGCTATTGTTTCAGTTACGAAACAACAACCCCTTCCCCTTCGCACCAATATGTGAAGACTGTGAGTAGGATTTACATAACAGAGAATATAAATGCATGACTATATCAGAACACTTCAAGATGTAGAATAGATTCTTCTCACTGCCTATTAAACTAAAACTTTAAGCGAGATGGAATGTGAGTAGTAACATACCATCCTACTTTAGATCTACATTTTCTATCTAAATTTATTTAATTATGCTAAAAGTATCAATGTCTGAATTTTTTTTCTTTCGAATACTTTAAGATAAGACCAAAATTAAACGTATTCTATCTACTTCATTTTCAATAAACATTTTATTTACAGATTATAAAACATCAAGTAAGTTTGCATGTGTATTTCTTCTTTTATAAATGTATATCTTTGTAATTATAATAATGATCGTTACATTTGAAAACAAAATTCATTCGTTAATGATGAATTCTGTTGTTAATTCAAGAGGTTGTAATACCTATCTTAAGGAGAATTAATGTACCCGGTTGATGTTGTTACAATTCTTACTTACTTACTTACGCCTGTTACCCCTCTCGGAGGAGCATAGGCCGCTCACCAGTATTCTCCATTCAACTCTGTCTTCAGCAATCTTTACCAGCTGTTTTCAGTTACTGTTCATCCTTTAAATGTCTGATTCCAAATCTCGACGCAGTGTGTTCTTTGGCCTTACCTCTTTTCCGTTTTTCAACAGGATTCCAAGTTAGTGCTTGTCTCGTGATACAGTTTGATAATTTCCGAAATGCATATCCTGTTACAATTCAGATCAAAAAAATTATAATATGAAGACGTGGGAATAGTGATATCATAATGAGAGTAAATATAGTTTTAAATAATAATAAAAAAAGATGTTAGGAGAAACAAATGTAAAGGTATAGAAAAATATCATGTTTTGAAGTTAAATGGAAATAATGACTTTCATTTAGGTCTTTACAATTGAATTTGGAATCATATCAGCTAAAGCCTCTAACTACAAAATACAGTTATCTTGTGTACCTGTGAAATCTGAATCTCTTTAACATGGCTCAGATTAACTTTTCAATGATGAAATAACTTATTCCGACCCCCCTCCTTTTAACTTAAGTAGATTGAGAAGGATTCGAGGCTACAACGTATTGATAGAAAAGTGAGTGCTCGAAGGCACTAGGATCGCAGCCTGACCAACGCATCAGGCCTTCTAGGACTTTCACTATAATCAAAATGACTGACCTACTTAACTAATTTACTCAATTTGTATCGAAACAAACAATAATACATGTTTTGAACCAACACTGTTCATCTATAGTAAAGAGAGTTTCCTAATTATTCTTGAATTTACTAAAAGGTTAAAAAACCACTTGTTTAGTCGAAGTCTTCGCCTTACACAATTATATCATTTACTGACTTTCATGCAATAGACCGACCTCGTGAAAACCAAACGAAGAAAAGTTGAGAGTAGGCAATCGAAAGGAGACAGTTGATAGGTCCTAATTACTGTTTTCATCAGGGAGTATTTTTCATGGCCAAACTCATCAATCATCCACTTTATGAGTTTACTTCACTCACACAGTGTCTCCAAGATAGATTATATATATACACTTAACATCAGCTAGTTATTACCAAAATGAAAAGTAGTATCAAAAGTGAATGAGAATCTAAACACTATAATACAATTAGAAGTAAATAAATTCAGTGGGAATGTGGAAGATTTTACATCATATCACCAAATGTTTTTAACATGATAAGTGACAACATATTTCTTTTGTCAATACAATTTAATTAGAAGTATATAGTCTAGAAAGATAAAATTTTACCAACATCAAGAAGTGTGTAATTTTGTCAGTCAATTTTAAGATGGTAGAGAAGATTTGTATCTCGGAAGGATAGTTTTGGCTACACTGAGTTTACTGACTAAGTAAACTATCGAGGCCAAAAAATGCTGTACAACTAATATCAAACAATTCACATGAGTTAGTTGTCACCAATGGCATTGACAAATCCTAACCCTCTGTCAGAAATTAATGTTAGTAGGAATTATCTCATTAGACGTAGTATTAAGTGTTAAGTGTTCGTCTTGAGATATACAAAGACCATAGTTTCAATTGAGGATACATACAGCTCAAAATTTTTCCCATATTAAAACTCAAAAGCTGTCCAATATTGTATGGTTTTTTATTAGTGCTCAACTAACATTAACCTTTGACGAATACAAACAACCAACTTACTTACTTATGCCTGTTACCCCTCTCGGAGGAGCATAGGCCGCTCACCAGTATTCTTCATTCAACTCTGTCCTGAGCAATCCTTTCCAGCTGTCACCAGTTACTGTTCATCTTTTTTATGTCTGCTTCCACCTCTCGACGCCTGCAGCTCCTCTAGGGTTGTTGCCGGTCCTAAGCCCGGGTAAAGAAGAAGGGTTGGTCATAGGGCTAGCACCCCTATCCCGTAAAACACTAGCTTGTTAAAAAAACGCTAACCAGAACAAACAACCAAACTTAATACCATTTGAATACAAGTGTTACGCTTGAAATTTAAATTCATTAACTAAAAAAAATTCTTGTTTTCTTTTTGTTTTTCTAAATACAACTTACTGATTTCAATTTTTATTTAGCATAATTCAACTTTTTGCATAAAAGATGATTGTTCTCAACCTTTAAACAGTACCAATTCTAATAATCAATTAAAGAAATCTATTTCATTTATTAAAAATAAATCATTTTCATCTATGGATAATTCTAATGTTTACATGAAAACTAATTTACATGTTCAAATGTCAAAACCTATTCTTACTCAATCTACTGAATTAATAAATATTCATCAAGAGAAACAATATTTTAATAATGAAAATAATCAATTGAAAATACATCAACAATTAATGCCTACAACAAATATACATTCATTAGATGAATAGTAAAAGCTCAATTACATATAAATAATTTTATTACTTAGATATTCAATGCATTTTCCAATAGCCTACATTAATTTATATTAGTTATAATGTTGAAAAGACTAGAGATCTTCTACTTCATTATTACTATTACATGAATAACTTTCAAGTGTCATTTTTATAATTATTTATGAATTACTTCTTTCATAATGAATAAATATATAAATATTTAAAAAAAAAGAAAAACAATTTATGATACTCTATTTAAAGGTTAAGATGAACTGTATAATCTTATTTTTATAACTATTCACATGCATACATGTAGTAGAATCTACTTGAAGTTCATATCAGTAGTATAGATCATTATTCAAAAAACAATTGACGGATTAATTAATTAATTATTATTATTATATTAACTAACTAATGAAATCATTCAGATTGTATGCCTTAATAACTTGTGTACTGTTTTATTAAACGATTCGAAAGGAAAAAAAACAATTATTATGATACAAAAATATACTTCCTGTTTTTCTTATCACTGATAATTTACTGGATAAATGAAAATGTAAATAAATAAAACATTTCAAAATGTCCAATATAGTCACAAATAGTCTCACTGCATAACATGAATGAGGTTATCCTCCACCTTTCCACCATTTCCTATGCGTGTTATTTTTCAGTTCTCTTAAGGGGAGGGGAAGTGAGTGCTACATAGCATAATATTTTTAAACGAGAATTTCGTGATGCTAGAGAAGTATGCAGAACATGATAACAGTTTCAGTTAGATGGCACTCTCTGTGCTGAATGGCTTAATTAAGAGGTCTTTGAAAATATAATAAGACAAAAATGAACAACACCCGATCAAATTCTAGGTCACAATAAACTCTATGTATGATCAACATAGAACCTGTCACATATGTGCATCGGTTCAAGTTGCCAAAGCTCTATGGCACCGCAAGATTAACACCACATTAGTACAAGTTACTCCAATGATAATAATAATAATAATAATAATAATAATAATAGTAAGGAGTGTGAACACATAGAATATGGTTCAGGGAGTGGGGAAAGAAGTTAGGAAATAATTTAAAACTAACAACTTAAGGAAGGATAAGGAGTAAATACATCTGCTCCACTGTGACCGATTCTGTGAAGATTCACAACCTCATGACTGATTTACCACCTTTGCCTATCACACGTCATCTAACCTCCTTATTACTTACTCGGTGATCCCAGCTGATGCGAGCGATGTTACGAATGACAATGATGGTCAAAAACTAATAACCTTCGAGAGTCATCAACTCGTAATGGCCACGTCTCGCATCCATACAGTAAGACAGAGTGAATTGTTTCACAGTACACTCTTCTCTTCGTTGAGAAACGAACATCTCATCTACACCATAGGTGACGGAAGTTGGCGAAAGCCAAACGAGCTTTTTGAATTTGTACTGAGATTTCGTGAGAGACAAACCCCCATCAGGACTAATCAGACTTCCAAAATAAATGAAGTGGTTGAGGCGTTCAACTATCTCACACCTTATCTTTAACTCAAGTGTTGACAAAGGCCAGTCCTGAAGCAATAGTGTGCATTCAGACGGGGAGGAATGCATTCTGAACATGGTTGCATTGGTGCTTGTTGCTGTTAAAAGATTCTGCATCTTATCAGCGTCTTCGTCAAACAGAACTATGTTATCAGCACATTCTAAGTCAGTAAGTGGATCTCCTGGTAGGAGATAAATTCCTGGAAAGTCAGACGAGGAAAATGCAATTTCCAACAGTTAATCGACTATAAAATTAAATAAAAATAAAAACAGTGAGCAGCCTTGATAGGCACCACTTGAGGTTACAAGTTCAGATGACAGTTCACCATAAGCTCTGACACGACTAATAGTGTTTGAGTACAGAGCCTTAACAAGATTTATATACTTCTGGGGCACGCCTTTCGATGAAAGGCACTGTCATAGAATTTCTCGGTCAACAGAGTCTAATGCCCCTTTCAAGTCAAGAAAAACTACGAAGCAAAACGCCGAAGAGTATGTATGTGTTCTAAAACCTGACGAATAATGAACACCTGATCCATACAACCGCGACCAGGTTTAAACCAGCCTGGTTTTTCGTATTTGTAAATCAAGAGTTGTAGTTAAGCGTCTGATAACTATAGAAGCTAGTATTTTAGACACTATATTAGTCAAACTTACTTCTCTATGGTTATCGCAGGACGACTTTGACCCTTTGTTATTCACCGGAACGATTAACGATCGACACCAGTCAAACGGAATTATGCCAAGTACCCAAACGTTAGTCAAAATATCAGTCAGCCTAATCATCAAAGTGAGACCACTATCCTTAAAGACCTCTGAGAATAATCCATTCGGACCCGACGCTCTGCCACGTCTTAGGTTAGCTATAGCTTTTTCGAAAAATAAATGCTCACTAATGTAAATGGATCATTTTAGTTCAAAAATAACATTCAATGGATCTTAATTCAAGGTTTATTTAAATACAGTCAATTAGGTGTCGGTCAATTCACAACGAAGTAAGGTAAAGTTGCTGTGATAACATTTCACTATAATCAAATGAATTAGAAGCATATGTACAGATTTCTGACGGTTTAATACAACGCTGTAGAATTTAAAACTCCGATAACAGTAACAATAAGATAAATAACTAAAACACTAATTGATATAATGTGGATCCTCTGGGTGACACTGCATTTTCTTAGATGAATGGTTCAGTTCCAAAGCTTTCGTTGCTGTTTTAGATATCATCAGACCTTACCTCAATTAAAAGTGAGCTTGTTCAACAGACATTAAATTAGTCCGCTCCAATGACCTGGTTTCTAACTGACTGCTTTGATAGGTTCAATGATCACCTAGTGTCGATAATATGGACGTATATGTTTCTGTTGACTGTTTTTGACATCCTACTATGTGATGGGTTGGCCCTTTACAAGCGGGTTGACATAGTGAACCCAAATCGATGTCGCTTAATTACATTGGTATATAAGACAAACCTAATCAGGCTAACGATTCAGAAATAAAAAGATACAGGGCATATTTATATGGTTATCCATCTAGCGCTTCACAAGTTATTCCTTACATTGACTTTCAATCGGATTGTCCCTACCGCTAAATTTGACTTCGAAATTATCTAAGAATATCTAGCAAACGTTTATCAATAGTGTAAGGGATTTTTAAAAACTGCAACACTTGATTGCATTAATATATAGAAATAGATTCGTACTTAACAATTAATATAAACAATAAGTAACCCAACACAAACTACATAAATACGCTTAGTAATGCCTCTTTCAGAATGTGAATATCATGAAAGCAAAGTTCTCAAACATAAAGTTGGAATTTCAGGTACGTCTCCAACAAATTTTGACCGAAACTATTGGATTGTAACTTCCTTTTGAAGTCAACTTGAAAAGACTTACAGAAGCTAACACGAAAAGATTTAGTGTAAGAACAGATCCCGTAGGAGTAAAGTAACCTTAGAGTCAACTGATAAAAACAAACAGACCTGTCTCATTCTTTTGACAAATAAGTTAAATTACTACTTATCTCGGCACACAGTAGAAATATGTGTATACCCCACTAGGAGTTACTTGGGATAAGATAGTAATGTGGAGCGACTTTATAGATATGGAGTCTGAACCAGTTTAGCTAACAAATTTAAGTAATATTTAGTCACAATAAGCAGACTCAACAGATCATCTCAGTAGAATCACACTAAACAGATCATCAGCTATTACTCTAAGTCACTGGATCGTTTACAGACAATATGATACGAAATGTAAACGGAAATAATGGCAGCCTAGATTTTAGAGCATTTAGTCAGGTTGTAGATTAGAATTCTAACGCACATACTTAAATTTCAGCAGTAGGGTTGTAACACAGACCCACAGCTACATAGATTAACTGTACTCTCATTACCAACACTGACACTAAGGTTTCTGAAATTCTGCTTTCTTCATCAGGTTCTTACAGCTATACATTCCTAATTTAATCATTGTTCTTAATCTGCTCAGTTTTCTCTTTAATGGGGCTTTTACAACAAGTAACCATAATATGATGTCCTAACTAAGTGACCGCAGCTTACTCATCAAGTACATTTTTAAATATTCGACTTTGACCTATACTGTTTAAATGAGGGTAACTGACTCTACCAACTCCCCAAATAGAATTGAATGGAACGAGTTTTTGACTTGGAACAAGTTGTAATTAGAATGTATTTGGATCTTCCCGTTGATTCGTCATGGACTGACAAGTCTCAAATAGGACGAAACGCGCGTCCTAGATTTTGCTTGTCAACTACAATCCAACTCAAACAATAATTGCAACATGTTGGTTGGAATGTGAGTTCTTTAACAATTTAGATGTTGCTAAGTTTATTGCATAGCATAGCTAACGTTTAACGGCCAGAAATTAAATTACCACGAAGATAGAATATAGTTGAGAAAACGTGACAAACAGAAATACAAATGGCTTCAGACTGCCCTTGCAATAAAAACCCATGAAAGGTTCTAAGTTCGAATTCACTACAGAACAATTAAGTTGTTTCACGAGTTTCAAACACTTTATCATAAAATATAATGACAGTATGCTACTAACTTAGAGCTAGTCAATAGTAGTGAATCCGATTAACTAAATTCTCCAGTCTGAGACTGTCAATTTCAAAACTTAAGCTGGGCATCAGTCATATTGAAAATGACATTTTATGAACAATGTTACATATTTGGTTAACGATTAGGGATTCAAATACCCCCTACACACACGTTAATATGTTTTTATAGCCCTCAAATAGTTACATTAACTGGCATAAAAGCTTGTTTTGGAAAATAGGAGCCATCAGTAACAGACACGATGTCAGTCCATCAATTCACTGATTACTGGTTTGAGCTATGGAAGATGCAAACTACCCAGTTTGGGTCCGTAATCTGTGGTTGGGGAGGATGGGTGATATGACTCAGGATGTCACAAAGCAGCGAATTCACTCAGCTAGGTTATGAGCTCTAGTATCTCTTCATACATATATTCTCATCGCACCTTCCTACACCATGTCCCAAATATCGTTCTTATTACCTGTGCTACCACAGGAAGTCGACTCCCCACTCATCTAGTTACTTCCGTTTCATCATACTGCCGTGATAATTCAAGCAAGAGAACATTTGTTAACCACAGCTCACATACATATGTCAATGTAACGTTGAGGTGCTAATATAGTGCACTAAATATGCATATTCCAGCTCGAAATATGTCTTAATGACCATTAGAGATGATGATATCACTTACCAACTTACTACATCTAAGTATCCCCAAATATCTGCGACAAACCGTATTTTCGACAATAAATGAGAAAAAGGATCAATCACCCTGACTCTGGTAAAAGATATAACTTAAATAGCTCACACGCATTTTAGCACCAACCATAAAACAGTAAGGGGAAATGATCGCATTTATTCTAATTTAAACAATTGACGTAGTAATCTCCACGAATTCGTGTAGACTACTAACTAAATACAGCAACAGCAATAAGTAATAAAGTATCTAAACGTGTTTGTTAACCTCCTCAGCATTTTCCGTCTCATCTGGATACTCAATACGTAAAGAAGACGTTGGTATAACAACTGATGGATCTTCAAATTTGAAAACAGGAAACTGAGTCATATCATCGCTTTCTGCTCCATAAATTCGATCGACCTTAGCCAACATTTCATTAAGTTCTTTTATTTCTTTAGGTGAAGCATCTGCTAATCCTACTTCGGACTTCCTGAAAGATAAATTTTATCAACATGAAGTTTTACTCGCTCTTTTGACGATACTCCCTTAGCTTGGAGATAAATGCCAGTTGAATAGGATCTTTAACCCTGGAAGCCCCTGCGGCATCACATAGGCACCTTTGATTAATGACCATTCGACAAACTCTGTGAAGTACAGGTCCAGCAATACTAAATCCAGACATAACGAGTAGCTTTGATCCGACCGCTGTAATGCAATTTATCCAATATCTTTGTTGCAGGTTAGTTTACACCAATAGGATTTTTCGCGCTCGTCTCATTGTTGTACTGACGTAGAGTAGAACGGATCAGTAGTGAGTAACATTATCTCACAGCGATGAGTTCACAAGAACCAGCAGCTATCGTATTTTCTAGACAGTCGGTTGGTTGGTCGTGAAGCAAAAGCTGCAGAATTATAGTGTTAAGGTGCTGAGATATGAAAGTAACCAGTTCTGAGTGAAAAACTAGTAAATTAAAAGGTACAATAATAGACAATAAAATAGAAATAAAAAATTAAAAAAAAGGTAAACAGATGAGTAGACAAACAGTATAAATTGAAACCAATACACTAAAGAGTGATGATATCACTGAAAGTAACGCGTGTACGGTATTAGGAATGCTTATTAAGAGTGGTCAGTCTCTTTTCTAAGCGGTTGGTGAAATTCCGTGCGTACGTACATAGTTTTATTAGATATAGGAAGTGTAGCCAGTCTTTGTTCACCCTTAGGCCGAGCCATGTAATCCACTACGCAGTTCGTTTCTGCACTTCCAATACATTTACTTTACGTTGGAAGAAGAGAGGTGTGACGACTTCGTGTCTCCAGTCAGGGTCGTCTGTAAGTCTTGTTGATGGGGTGGAAGAGTTTAGGAGAAAAGCATCCCTAGACACCTCCCCGCAATATGAAGCATATCATAGACTTTGGTTGTATTTCCCTGATCCTTTTCTCTGCATCAAGTGTACTGGCAAGAATGTGACCTAAGTTTCATTCTACTGTAGTGCTATAGAGGCAGTGTTCACAAATATAGCAATTCCCTCCTGTTCCTCAGTGATACGAGAGTAAATTATGTGACAATTCTGGATGCTGAATCGTAGTTCATCGGGATTAAGCAGGTCATGTTTAATTACCTCTACACCATCATCCCAATTAATCGTTCCTTAGAGCTGCATATCGTTGGTCTACATCAGAAATTTTGTCATTAATTGTCGTTAATCAATAGAAAAAAGTAGAGTGCTCATGATAGCTCTATAACAAGACTTTTGATGGTGTTTTTTTTAAATAGGACTGTGCCTTGTTAAATTTGGCATAGAATTCTCAATCTTGTAAATAATTCTACTTCTACAAAAGTGACGGCTAATATATGAAATATGTGCATAGGCTAGGGTTTCATGTACATTTTGTAAAATTTTGAAAGTGCGATGTTTAATCTACTTTTTTCTGCATCTATACTTAGCGATCTACGGTAATCCTGATGTTTCAAAGTGTCTTCCTCATTTCTGATAGTTCGCCACGTCTTGGTATCGTCAGCATAAACAACAGCAGGCGACTCCAACTTTTCTGATAGATGCTTTACGGGGAGAAATAGGAGGGTCTAAGAATAGTTCCTTGAGAGATAACAAATGTTATGACTCTCCATTTTCCTTGTATTTCCCCCCCCCTGTCCACCTTGATGTAGGTGCGTTGGTGCTAAAGTCAAGGCAAGAGCGACCCGGGCAATCGTATCTTTGATATCTTCATTACGTGCGAATCATGTGGCATGATTTCAAATGCCCTAGAAAAGTATATGTATATCCTGCATACCAGTGAAGAGTCGGTTTACCTAATCCTACAACACGATACGCCATCTGCGTTGAACACTTGATTAATGACATGTTGTTTAAGAAAGATGAAGAAAGGACTGTACTGTTGATAGCATACTATTTAACCCGCGTCATGGTTCTCTTCTCCATGCAGCGTGTGTTAATGTGTTTACAACTCTTCCTATTATTATCATCTTGAACACAATTAACCCACTAACCAGTTTGTATTAATCAAGAAATCTGGCAGAACTATTAGAGTCATCATGCTATGTAACTTTATCAAAGTATAGCAGTTGCACCAAGTCACACATTATGCAGCGTGGTTAAGACCATGTAAACGATCATGCAAGTAAGCTAGTTGGGCTGATAGTAGAAACCGTTGGACATATTCACATCAGTGTGCTATCTAGCTGTTCAATACTAGGAGAAACTTAACGGCATATGACCTACCTTTCCTAAAGTAATAGTGGGCTCACGTGTGGCTTCTAGACAGACCATGATCTTGTATTAACAACGTCCACCGAGTGGAGAGTGAGTGCATAGTAGATTCGGGGCACCAAATCAAGGCGTCACATTACGACCACAAATAAATCCGTCGTGATCGTGCCCGAACGTTCCGCATTATGGCTAATGTCACATGACAGTAGGAAGGTAGATTTTGGTAAATAATGTTTTCTCGTCGTCAATTGTTGGGTGGATCATGTTATCACGAAAAACAAGAAAGACTGTTGAATCTAGGGATATCAGTGGTGTCCTACTTGTGATTGGTCAGTGTCTTTATACTAGAGAGCGGGTAGTTATGCTGTGTGTGCGATGATAATTAAAGTCAACCGAAAATGTCTGCTAGAGTAAATATAAACACAGAGCCACGGATTCTGAAAAGTGAATGCCAACAAGTTTGTATAAGGTTTCATTTACCACTGTCACCCTTTTTTACTTAAACCGAACGCTTAACTGACATGCTAGTTTTCTACCACTTTCACCCTTATAACCATTTTGCTAGTTTAATAGGCACTTGTTTGTCCTCATGCCTATATATGATTTCGCGTCTCCCTATCATCACTGTACGCTTTTCCCAAATGGCCTTCTCTATGACAATTTATTAGCACTTGAATATTTGATTTCTAGTGTGCGGACCTGACAGTCTGTGACATGAAATAAGATACTTGCTCAGGTAAGGCTATAGGAAAATTAACCCAGACTAGCGTGGAATTCAAAGGTAGTCATTTTTTCCACGTGGTCTGTCATTTTGATATTTAACTGAGTTCTGCTCAAATCTCAACTTGTAACACCATCGTTACTCTTTACTAATATCTGTATACAAAGCAGTTGCGTTAAGCCTGAACTTTGCATTACGGTTTCACTCGTGCTAACACATTTCCACATAAATAGCAGTGATCCTAGTTATAAAATTACCACTACCTAATAAAAGAGTACGTCACACTGAAGTCTAACTTTGGTCTATAAAACATATGGAATATATCTCGAAATAACTCTAAACGGTTCAAGCTTGATAGTTTTCTCCCCCCTCCCTCGCCAAAAAATACCTTGAATCTCTACCTAATAACCTATTTATCACTGAACCGCAGATGAGAGACAATCTTACACCACTTGTCAAGGCTATTAATCTGAATGATCTAAACAGTGATGTTGCCTACTATTAAAGCAAAATCAAAGATGTACAGTTAGCATTTACCAAAATAAAATCTATCTTAAGAGATCAAGCCCCGTTAACCTGTTTGTTTGAAAAGCATGATGACACAGAAATAGATAAGGCAAAGCATGCCAAAACATTACATGATTTCATTGCAGCAGAAGTAGTAGAGTGACACGATTCACTTCACAAAGCTATCATCTACAATGTTCGGGAGAATTTTCTACTTAGGAAGGTTAGAATGATCCCATTAAAGTTTAGTGGCATGTCTCATATTCCGTGCAGATGTAATAGACTACGTTAAAAGACTGGCAAACTATTACCCAATCCTATTTCATTTTACATCCACCCTAGATTGCAAGCAATTTATAAAATCAGTAAACTATATTAGATCCGGTAGCGACTTTAAAAATATACTACTAGTTGCTGATAAAACTCATCTGCAACGTAGATATATCAACCGTTATGGTGCCATTGCTCCTAACATGAAAGATTCCAAGTTAGAATTGACCACTCCAAATAAATTTTTCAAAACAAATCCTGAAACGCACCATAGTAGTAGTATAACACCACCAAGATCATCCACTCTTCCCACCAAACTGGAAACTGAGGAGCCACCCAGCCCATATATACCCATAGCCCCACCTAGTATAGACACACATACCACAATATCTCTTACAACAAACGAAAATGGCAGTGACCTAGTAGACCTAGACGTCACTTCTAAGAAGAGATCAACTATCTCGCAAAATAAAAAGACGAACAAGGTACAAACATACAAATTAATCCAAAATTCTACCCTTAAAATGAAAAAAAATTAATATCCTATCCTTACAACATGCATAGTGTCCTTCGTATCAATAAGGTTTATGTTATGTCGCGATATAAGGCCTACTGCTATACGCGAAGTAGCCGCAACTCTAATCTGCGAATTTGTCTGCACCAACTGATAATCCTAAGCGTGACCAGCAAACTCGATGACTGATTACTCACCCCAAGCCAAAATCAAGAAGACACGAACGCAGTACTAGAAACATTCGATTTTATTATATCCTAACTCTGTATATATATTTACAAAAGCGACCTTGTAGAATTTACAGTAATTAGCACACTAACATGACACTACAACCAGTGACAAATAACAAGGTCCGAGCGGAGGAAATGAAGAGCAGTACCGGTTACCGCTTACTTTACAATTAAATAAAAAATATCAAAATTGAGGATAATTACATGAAAAATAACTAGTTTCTTCTCATCTTAGCAGTTCAGTATAGCCCAATTTCTAACATTCCGAGAAAAAAATAAGTGGCAAACGCCAAATTACTAGGCATTATATTTTTGAATCACTAGATTTGAAGGTCAGTGCTAAAAACAAAAACAAACGATATTTTTCCTATCACCCTAAGTCTGTTTCCTCCCATAAATACTTTAAAAGCAATAGAATTACAGGCAACTGAGTCAAAGCACCATGTGTTAATAACTCCGATGGCCGACTCCATGCGGAAAAGCCTCCTTTTTCTACCCATACCGTTTCTATTTTAACCAGCTACTGGTAATAATTTTTACTTAGGAGATTACCCGTTCTAGACATAAACAATTACGACCTAAATACTTTCCTACAGTAAATGGCGTTAATTACAACTACTTGGCTGCATCCTAAAACTCATTACCAAATTACTATGATTCTTATGTCACGTATGCACACTCGAATCATTTTTAAAGTATCCTCATACAGGAATTCACAACTATTCTCACCTCTACTCATTGCCCCTGCAGCCATTACTAAGTCAACAGCTGATGACGAGCCCAAATATCGTCAACCTTCAGCTCTGCCACTACTAAGTAACCAATCTAACAGCACCCTGTCTTGACTTATCACAAGCTCTTTGTGCATGAAGAATGACGATGGCAGTGATTACCGAAACACTGCTGTTGTAGAGCAGTCACCCATCACCTACTCACTAGTATCTGAATAACGTGAAACCTAACAACTAGTCCCAAGCCAAAGTTTCATCCAATATTCTAAACCTGACCCCTTTATCCATGACGCTTTAAATTACTTTAATCTCATTGCTCACTTGCTCAGTCTGTGCCTACTAAGCGCATGATCCGTATGCAACAAAATGTTCTGCTTAGCTGTGCTTGCATTAATCAGCCAACCCTCAATTATTATGGTGACTGTGGCATGGACTACCCCTAATGTCTCTGATCTAAATATATCCATGGATATTTATAATTCGTATCGTAGTGACAGGCTACATTGACGTGAATAGAATTGTGTTATATATGTTAACCCGAAGTTAAACTCATTTCTCTTTGGTACAACAAGCTTAAATAAATTACAAGACTCAATTTGGATTGTTATGAGACCTACTGTTTCAGAATCTTACTTATTCGGTTGTGTATACCACCATTCTAACCCATCAATAGAGGATATAACCTTACTGTCAGACATTTTTATACTGGCTTCCTCCCTACCCTTTACAAATAAGGTTATTTGCGGAGACTTTAACATGCCTGAAATCTCGTGGTTTCCCACCAAAGTACCGGTGTTATGACTTTCTAATGGAAGGTTTAGAGCTTGGTGGCTGGTCACAGTATATCTGTAATCCTACCAGATATACAAACATTTTGGATTTAGTTTTGACAAATAAACTTACCCCCATGTATTGTACGTACAAGGCAACAGTTCCCAGATAGTGACCACAGTATTGTCATGTGTAGCTTTGACTTAGAGACTACAATGTATAAATGTGTGGTTGCAATACCTAGCAAACCCTTACACAAGATAGACTGGACAAGCTATAAGACTTACTTCAAATGTCTTGACTAGAACAACTACTTCACAGAAGACGATGCTGATAAACTGACTGGTATACTCTACTACAACACTTATAATGCACTTGACATAGTTGCACTTTTAAGATATACTAAACCCTTAATTCCGAAATGTATGCTTATCACCACTACTGCAAGAACAAACCCCGTAGGTATACATCTAAATTTTACAAACTTAAAGATATTTCCTCTCTTTTAACTATGAAATAAATATGTATTAATTCCTAGGCAGAACGTATAAAAATGGAGACTGAACTATAAAAACAGGCAGCTGTACAAAATAACTTCACAAAATTTCTCAAGACCTCCCGAAACAAAATCAGCAGCTCTATGATATAGGGTGGAAGCCTCTTTATCAGTGGCAATAAAATATATGATGACCCTTGCCGTATAATTGATTTATTCAGTAAGCACTTTACCACCACACATACTATTGTAAACCACACAGATAGAAACGAACCCACTACTCCACTATCATGCAAAATCAGGGATATAACATTCACTATAGAAAATATTACAAAAGTTGTCACTACGCTAAAACACTCATACACCTTGGACCCTGATGGGATACCGACTATTGTACCTAAAAATTGTGGTACTGACTTCCACCTGGCACTTCTTAAACTATTTACAATATCACTTTCTACTGCTCGCTACCCTTCCATATGGAAAAACTACATGTGTCATTTCTAAGTTTAGATCCGGACCTGTAGGGAACTACCGCCCTATCAACCTAACCTCTGTTGCATCAAATAATAAAGGAGGAACTACTCTAATATTTACTTAAGGGAGAACTGCTCTCTCCTTCCTAACATGGATTCTTAAAGACTAGGTCATGTGACACATGCTTGTTAGACTATCTAGATGGCATAATTACACAATGAGACAAAGGGCTTCTAGTGTCCGGTTTATTTCTAGACTTCAGGAAAGCGTTTGACGATGTACCCCTTATGTGATTGCTCACTAAACTAAAGTCATACGGGGTCAAAGACCACTTCACTCATGGTTTGCGTCTTTACCGGAAGGAAGACAGCAAACAGTAAGGTTTAATATCAGTCTATTGTCACCTAAACCAATTAGCAGCGGCGTTATATAGGAGAGTATACTGGGCCATTTATTGTTCATTATTTACATGAACGACATAATTGACGTTATAAAACATGGCCGACCGTATTTATATGCGGATGATCTCAAGATAGTATACAGCTTTAAACCGAATGCTTTCAAATTAGGTATGACCCTAATTCAGAAAACCTTGATAGCCTAACTGCCTGGAGCAAAAATGGCAACTACCACTTAACCACAGTAAGTGTGGAATCATGCACATAGATAACCATAACCCCAGTTCACGTTTTATATAAATGGGTCCAAAGTCCAAATACTCCAATCAACAAGAGACTTGGGTATTAGATATGCATGTAACTTAGAGTTCACGAAGCACGCCTTTTCTTTAATCTCTAAAACTAGAAGATTGATAGGCTTTCTTCTTAAAAACTTTCATACAATCGAGGCTAAACTTACTTTTTTAAGATATGTGCAAGAACTACACTTGAGTACTGCTCATTTATCTTTTCGAGCATGATTAGCATAGATAGGATACGTACAGAAAGTGTACAAAGAAGTTTCCCACGTCGAATTCCGGGAACTAAAAGTAACATGAGCTAACCGACTAGATGTAAAACATTATCTTCAGAAACCCTGTGTCCTCGCCGAATACGACATAACTTAATTTTCTTCCATAAAATAACCAACGGAATATCATTCTCGGCTTTCTCTCCCTCGTGAAACCAAACGCCTAGATACGATCTTCGGAACTATGAGGCAATATTACTAATTAATAAGTACCAAACACTATATCTTTGTGAGTTCTTTAACGCATTCTACAGAAAACCGTGGAATAAACTACCACCAAATATTTGCACTAATAATTTTATTCTAAGATTCAAACGACTGACCACCCCATATCTAGAATCTAAAGACTAGTACCAAATCTTCGATGACTTACCACTTAACCTCGAATCAATCAGCAATGGCTTATTAGGGTTTTAAAAGTGCAAACACTACAATCATGTACGTAGTAGCAGGAAAAAACGGGAAAAAAGATTCTGGTCAAACTTATTATTTCGCTACCACTAATTACATTTGTTTTTTCTTTCTATTTCATATATTCTTTTATGTCACTGTCTCCTCGAGTTTGTGGTCTGCTCTCGTAAGGAATCGGTCTCCTTAAAGCAACTTACTCTTAGTGCTGGTTAGCAACGTTATTAATGCATTATTAACTCACCGCTCAAAATGAACCCACCTAGATAAAATCTCTTACTCAAATTTCAAATACACAGCCTTATCCCGTATCTCGATTGTTTCTGTGATTCATTTTCCTTGCTCACACCCGATTTTCTGGAATTACAACTCCACAGATGTAAAGCGCGCAGTTGTTTGTTGTAAGTGCACTTTACAAAATATACCTCTGGTGCCCTAGTACTGTGAATTGTGAACCTTGTTATTGTTGACTCTGTTATTAATTAATATTTTCATATAGCGTGAATCACATAACCTTGACTCCCTATCAAAACCCTTCTGAAAACAACTCATATAATTTTAATCATGCCTGTGAACTGGTATGCTGTCATGTACAAAATGCTACTTCAGAATAAGCTATTATTATTACAATATAGACCTCAATGATAACTACCATACCCTTCATATAAGTTCTGATGACAACCTCACTTATCTAACATTCAATTTTTCAAGCTTACCTTTCTGGAATCTCTGTTTTGTGTATTATCTAAGCTACCTTAAGCTCAGTCAATTTTTTTTAAACATTTGTAGGTTTTTAATTTGTAATGTTACTGGCAGCGGAATCCTGGACACACATTTGTCTTATTTTTAAGTTTTGCCCAATTCTACTGATTTGCTTCAGCTTTTCCACAGGCTATTATACCTCATTGAGCATCTGTATCCCTTCACTCTGCTGCTTTTTTATTTTATTCCCTTCTATTTCAACACCCCACTACTGTTTTATATCAAAACTGTAATCATGGCTCAAAAGAGAAACACGTATTTACTATCCCAATACGATACTCCATTATCATCCTTTTGATCTCTATTGTTCTTTTACGAGACACTGCTTATAAAAGTTCATGTTCATATTGGTTATCACAAATAACGATTTAAACAACTTCAATTACCAGACTGTATTTTTCGCCTATGAAATTTACTGCATTGATCGATTATTTTATTTTATTAAGTATCTCTGAACTTCCAGAGTTACAAAGTATTTCCTGACTGGAGGCGACCCGTCATACACTCATGCAATCTCCCTATACCAACAGCCCGTATATGCACCTTCTTATTTTGAGTAATAGCGCCTCAGCGAAACGACGCTCCTTGTAAGTCATATTAGGTGTTCTTGTAATGCTGTGGGTTATCGATGTTTAATTAAAGTGGTTGCAAGTTTTCTTCTTGTAAAATTTATAATATATAATGACGTATTTTCAGCTATATATATATACCGAAATCCTCTGAGTGAATATTAACTACGCTAAATGTTGTAAATGCTGTTGAATCACGTGAATAATTTGTAGTAACATTGCAATTGGTATCTTAACTTTGTGTTGTAATGAACTATTTGTATCAGGTAAGGACCACATCTTATTATCTTTAGGAACAAATCGTAGGGTAAGTCTAACATATAAGACAACTAATTTGGCGTGAGCCAATTCAACATGTCAGCGAATTCTGTTGAATGATGTAGATGATTTTAACTTTATAGTAGACATTCAATAAACCAGTCAAATAAATTGCTCACATTTTGCATCTACATAACCACAGGGTCTGTGAATATAAATGGTGGTCCTAAATTTTATCTTAATGCTATTTTGTTGCAACTAATGTTGTTAAACTTATAAAGTCTTCGCTAAAAAATATCCCATGAAGAACGAATGAATGAGATAGTTATGAGAATGGGAATGATTTGCAAAATTATCATGAGTAATGCTAATTAGTTATCGATTTATTTTGGAGAATTTCTCCCAAAGTTGATCACGAGTTATCGAAATGTGTCAACAAAATGCACTGATTTGAAAATAAAGTTCATTTATCCTGGCGTTTATAACCATCTGTGACCTAGAGACGATTTGCTACGAAACCTGAACTTTGGTTCACACATTTCATGATTATCTTTGGCAGTGTATTTTTATTGCATATTGGTGCTTTTTATTATTGCAGAAATGAGAGGATGCTAATTTCATTTTGTAGCAGTAATGAGAATTAGTGTGCGTCCTATTAGTAAAAATTTAACAAAATTCTGCGTGGTAGTTTGCGCGTTGATAAATATTTATATTCATTATGACTTTTTAATGAAACCTACGGCCCTAAAAACTAAATTGTAAAGATGATCCCAGTCGTGTAGTAAACAAATGCAAACTTTGGCAATAAATTTCGTTAGAATGGCACAGTGCTTTGTCGAACAAAATAATGAATCAATGTGCGTGTATACTTTAATATAGAATATTTACACACATTGGAATACTAATAATGTAGTGACGCTGTTTAACCCTAGTTTACTGTTGTTATGTAAATAGAGCTGTACTTCTTAAGCAGTATCAATAAGTCATTGATATTTTGAAGCCATTTAGTGTTCAACTAGTAGGTGTCTACGCTTAACTGATAAGCATAAACTACTATCTGTGAAAAGATACTTTATCTCCTATGTGTTAGGTAACGATAAAGATAGGAATATTTGGTACACCACTTCACAAGTTAGCAAGTAAGGCTTCACTTGTGGTCTGCATAACTAAACATTTCGTACCCTTAAAACCACCCCTATTGCTGACTTGTTCGCGGTTACATTTTCCTGAGCACGTAACAAGCTATCGGCGAACACAAGGTCATACACTCCGGATCCTATATCATCTTATCGCATAACTCTAAATTTGATAACACATACACAATTCTACATTCTTCAACATTTATAATACAAGTATTATACTAAGGCTTGGCGTTCTGGTCAAACTAAGGCTGGACACATCATTCAAAGATTACCATCCACTTACCCAATCTCTCCTTCACTTAATACACTTATCTACATTATGAATCTTAACTATCTTTTAAAAATTCTCTTATGATTGGAATCGATTCTCTTATCTTATGCATATACAGCCCTCTTATCCAGCAGGTAACCAGTTGCCTGGAGTAGGACTGATAATGACCACAACGAAACCCACGATACACCTGCCGGAAAAAAATATTATACAATCAAAAACGAAGCAGGCCAGATGAGCTTATATCGATTACTAGAATCACTCAAAAACCTATACTGACGTATTGTCATCAATCAGTTTACGCTGTCTTGTTACAGGTAAAAATGAGCTATTTTCGAAATCGACAAAGTGTAAGGTTGTTGATCACACAAACAGACTAAATAATCTCCCAGTTAAAAAACTGCTAGGAAAGAGATTTAGGTATCATAGCCCCCTACAACTTTCTAGCGGTAAATAATTATCAGTATAAATAGTTACATAGGCTCTCGACATTGATGCTAACCATGGTTGTTTCAGTGGACACGACTAGTTGAAGGCGAGTCGTCACGCATCACCACCAGACCACGACTCAAACCACTGTGGAAAGCATCTCCCTCTAGTTTGCCAGCCTAGACGTTATCCCATTGAAACTCTGTTTGCGATCAAATATAATTTCTCTTTCATCTTTCAGTGCCTTCTGATTTCTTTTAATTCATAAGAGTGAGTCCGATCGCTAGAAGTGGCTCTGGTTGTACGGCAAACGTAACTTGGACATATACCGAGGTGCACTGCGACTTCAAACAGAGTGCCAACTGTGACATAAATACCTCTTTAGCCAACCTTATACTTTTTAAGTATGAAGCGTATTTTTGGCCAGTTTGACAGTGGGATTTACCTCGTAGTTTTTAATAGTTTCATTAACCCTTATTCAACATATATTATATAGTGTTTACTCCTTTATTCTGAGGATATAGGAACACTCTAGAACAAATTCAAAGAACTACAAAGTCTGTCCGTGGATTCCAGTTTAAGTCATATGAGGAACGTCTGTTAATACTAGACGTGTATCCCTTAAAACACAGAATGCCTAAAAAATCCCTACAATGATCTTCGAAACCATGAACACTCTTGAGCACCCATTAGGACACCTATTTAAAACGAATTCGAGCGCACACCTAATAATGGGGGGCACCCAAAAACTAGAGGTGCATGTTGGATTGTAGGCACAACTTCCTGACAACTGTCAAATTCTGGATTTCCTTAATAGTCATAGTAGTATATGCAAAATCTACTGTAGGCTGCGAAAATTACCCCGTTTATTATGAGGACTTCTAGCATGCATGACATATTTTGTGAGCTGGGTTAAATTGATGTCATTCACATGTATTCAGTCAGCAACCGTAGGAAGCGATTTTTGGACCACAGTTGAACAGTCTACATGGCAAAAAAGGAACAAAACCACCATAAGCAGAAGCCCAGTAAGATCATCTAGAATAACCCACGTACGAAACCCAAATTAGCGCTCGACTGCGTCATGCAAGTCTTACACTGTATCATCTGGCGAAAGAACATTGTTCTCAGTGTGACCGAATGTATAGTTGGTTAAATCGTGTTCGTAATAGCCTAGAAATCACAGACAATAAGTCTGTAATCTTAGAGCGTTGTTGTATGCACATTGTGTGTTATGCCTGTTGCATGTAGAGTGGCTGTGTGTGAAAAGCAACTGAGTTCTTCGTACGTGAATCCTGATAGCAAGAACACAGGAATTCGCAGAGCGTAAAACTGTAGAGTCTCAGAAAGTTGTTTTATTGTTGTTGAACGTTACTTATGTTGCGTGGAAAGTGGCTCTGGAAGACGAACGCTAAGAAAAGCGATTAGTTTCCCAATAAACTAATATTAAATTATCTTGCTAGCCTGCTAACACTTATTTTATCAATAAGTGGTTTGTATATCTGGATTCGCACTCCAAATAATTGTTGATATGTTGATACAAGGCACAGAATCCCGTAAGGCGAAAGCATTTTCTGTTCCGTTAACAATTATTTGAAACACAGATATTGGACATTGGCTGACAGCGTGGATTTAAACCTTAGGTTTGTTTTCGACTATAGGACTTACACGGCTCATAGGAGAAACAATCTTGTTTTTTCTCCAAATAGTCTCATCAGGCATAGGTTAGTGTTTTATAATATATCTTTGTAGAACTTAACTACAGTGCCTTTTTAGAGCGGGTAACCTTGACTTGGTAAATTTTTGATGGCATTGGGTTTCATTCATTTCAAGCCTGTAGCTTCGAAATATTGCTTAATGAAGTATTGCCTTGCCTCGAAAATGTTATTAGCACAAATTTATTTGAATTGGGGGTATATCCCATAGGGCCACTACAATTATTGCAACTGTACCGCGACCTTGATGATTAGTGTCGAAATCCCATTGGTCTGTCACTATAGTCTTTCTTATTTCCCACCGCACCATGTAAGTGCACCTTTTTTATACCAGATTTAAGTATGGCGTTATTTCCTTTTTCTGTCATTCCTCCTGACGTTATCATACACAACTTCTCAGTCTTCAGGAAACGTAGTACTGCTGACCTGTTTCAGTTTACAGTTTTTTAGTGAAAATCCAGTTTCTTTGTGAAGGGGTTTACTGTTGGGGTTGATAATACTGCCTACTTAGACAGGCCTTCTAATCAATGACGAAACCTTACCCTGAGTTTACTCGGTTGAGGTTTTTAGACCTTTTATAACGGCCTCTTAGTTAATTAATTCCAGTGGGAGCAAAAAAATATGATAAGCTGACACCCAAATCACTATTCAGGATAGGGACTGCTGGTAAAATGTCACCTCGCATCTTAATATAAGATAAAGAGTAACGGTTTAAGCTTCCTGTTACTCGTTGTATTAGGTTTGGAAAGTCTGTTATTGGCATAACACTTACTTATTGGGTCCATCCAAATGTATTTACATCCTTCATAGGCTTAGTCTCATGCTTAGATCCTATTTTCACGATATCTCTCGTACGTCGGATGTAAAATCCGAAACGTATCTTTGCCAAAACATTTCAATACTCTACCAGTGATCGTAACATTCAAAACCTTAATGCAGGTGGTGCACTGCAGTATCCACTGGTTTTCAAATCAACTTATAGTTACTCCAGAAACTTTTCGAGCTTTTACTTGTAGAAGAAATATATTGTCAGTGGTATATCGGCAGCTATTACCTAGGCTTTCCTTCATTAGTGTAATGTTACTAAATTTAATCTCAATTTTGGAACTAATTAATTCAACTCTCAACGTGGAGATCAAACTAATCAGCATCACCGCCTAGTCGAACGTTTTCCCGTGGAAAGATCTATTAAAATGTATAAATAATCACTCCCGTTTTACATTAATAATACTAACACCTGATCGCATTGGTAATGCATCCAAAATAATTTCAGTCATATGGTCGATATACGGTGGATGTCTATCTGGTTATTGTTAAGAGAAAAGGCAGTATTTTCGACTATAGAGCTTGTAGTTCAAACCCTCTCCCACTTTTATTTTAACAAACGACTAGTACAGAAATCTGTAAGTACTAGGAGCAAACGTTATCTCTGATGCGTGTTTGAACAAAGATAATTGAGTTTGACCACAATTTTTGCATTATCGTACCATAATTTACCGACTTACTCTTTGTAGATTAGATTATTCATATGTCTGAAAGAAAACGAAAACAACGATCAGCCGGTGACAAAATCGACGAAGATCTATTAAAACCTACACTAGCAGAAATCAATGTTGCGAATTACTTACATAGGAAACTACCATCAAAAGAAGGGCGTCTCTCAGGAATGATTGTTCGTGTATTTGTTGCAATGGAAGCCATAGAGCTGCTAATGAATTCACCTTGGGCTAAATCGGATGGTGATTCGGAACTAAATCTTTTTACAAGCCAGACTGCAGCGGTTAATTTCATGACAACCTTGTTTCAGAAGCAAATGTTTCAGCGGTACCTAGATATGTTATATTTTAATAATCTGTGTTTCAGTGCAATTCGTGTCAAGAAAAAGCCCACAAAACACCGAGAAGATGCGAAATCATCGAAACATAAGTTGAAAAAGCTTACTGATGGAAAAGTATCTGGTAAAAGTATCATCGATGCGGTCGCAGATGAAAGTGTATGTACTCGACTGTGCATGTAACTTCCTTTTAGTATGTATATGTCTCTGTCATATATTTGAAATCCTTCATTATGCGAATAAAAGTCCCATGAGTTAGCATGACGTCGACACAAATACAAATGTCTTGCTCAACTTAAGTCACATTATGGTTGCAAGATGCCTAATTATCTTTGAAAGGCAATGGACAGTTTACTATGAATTACGAAACGTATGAAAAATATGACTCCTGAATATTGGAACATGCATAGATTACGATTTACAAAGCAAAATTGTATTGGAAATATGGATCACGTAGTGTAAAAGCCTTGTAACTAGTGGTTATATTTGCCAAAATGCTATGGTCTGTCAGTTGTGAAGCTCTAACGACCTAGTCAGTTGATGTGTTATTCATATTCATCCTTGTCCTACCACAGTTTGATGTATTGTTTGTCGTAAAATCAGGTTTCGCTCAGTTGTTAGGTCGATATATTATATTATCAATTATAGCCGTAGGTTTCTGGTTTGGCTCTATAACCCAGCCGTAGTAAGTGACTAGAAACCTCGTAACTTAGTTCTTAATCAGTTCCAGCGATGTAATTTAATCGTTGCCTTTATTTATTATAAGCGTCACGTTATTTGGAAACCCACATTTTAAATCTTCATATTTTCTTATTTTGCTAGTGTAGTGGTATTGCTCTTTACGGATATGAACTCTAGCAGGTTAAAGTGCTGTATCAAATTAATTCTGCGTTCTATATTTCCATCGTAGATCATTATCAACATCTCACACATTGACTTTACATCTGCTTTGATTAAATCCCTCTGATACCAACTACACAGCACTTTAATCTTACACAACCGTATGTTATTACCTGATTGTAATCGTATGTAGGAACATATTCACCGAGCATGTATCTCAGTTAATCATCGTACCTATTGATACTTATGTCCTTGAAAAAGGGTCGTTAATCTCTGAAAATTACTTTGTGTACCATTTAGTCCAACGATATGTCTGTCTAGGTTTTCACATTTTACAAATAATATATGAGAGAAAAATCAATAGTGACATCAGTCGCGGGGAATAGGTAAAATCGAATAGAACAGAATTGTGTCGAGAGGGATTATATCCGTTAATTGTAGCTAATCAAGAAGGTTGATCAAGATGTGAATCTTCATCTACTAAGGTGGTTGGGACAAGTAATAATTACGTATGCTGAATGATACTTGATGATGACTGGCTTAGGAATAGGATGGTAAAAGGCTAGGAACTACCAAGTGGGAATGTGACATCAGTCGTTGTCTGTTGGTGGGTACATATTACCTGGTTTGGGTCCTAGTGATTGTTGTAACTGATGGGTGAGGACGTATAGTATTATTCAGAATCGGTTTCAGTGAGCCGAGTGGGTTTAAATCGTGAGATCTAAAATTTTCACACATCTTTCCACGAAGTTGATTATTCCTAATTCACATTCTTTATATTCAATCCTTGTGATTACTAACTCTACTAGTACTTTAGTATTCATCTTGCTATTGCAAAGTGATTTGAAAACATAAACCGATGCATATACTAACTAGGTTCTGTGTTGTACATTGCTGACAAAGTGCATTTACACCACTAGGATATTTTATGACTTGCTTTTCTGTATATCAACTTTGGCCGTCTCATGAACTTTAAACATGAATAGTTCAATGTTGGGGATTCGAAATCCCCAAAAATACAATCGTTCACTTAATCAAGCGAAAAATGCTGTATTGATTTTTTTTAAAGATTGACTTTAATTAATTCAATTTTAAATGTGATGTATATAAACGTTGTTTACTAGTCTCTTCTCGTATTTTGCTCCACAATATGATCTTCTTACAAGTCTAGTCTTTTGGAGTAGCTGTGGGTTAGGAAGGAACAAATCGTGGTATCCGATTGAAGTAGTATCAGAGATAACGATTAATACTAACCGTACCGACTATCGAGGGAATTAGATATATAATCCGGCTACCCTAGATAATTTATCTGTATCGTATCACGGACCGTACTAAGTCAATGAGAATCCAAGCGTTTGTCTCATATAAAAGGGAACATAACAAACAACGAGAGTAAAAGGAGATATGCGAAAATGTAAACTAATTTCCAAGTTATTTGTATGCATGATAGTCGTATACGTAGATTAAAACGGAAGAATTCGTGGTATCCTACAATGTAAGTTGTTCTCACTTTTATAAACTGGAGGATTCTATAAGGACTTGTAGCACTGCCTTACCCAAACCAGCTATTAGATCTGCAAATTAGTGTCGTGTTTTGGTTTCATCACTCGGAATTTTCCATTTTACACTTAACTCTACCAACATCGCATGTTGATTTAGGCACCTGCTGTGCGTCAGCATTTCCTATATACCAGTTTATTCAAGCACATCATCTTATCAGCTCGATTACCTGTCATATTGTGTATTTAAAATATATATTATCAGATATGTTAAGCACGATATTCGATGATTTTAAATAGTTGGCTTGTTATTATATGTTATATATATATATATATATATATATATATATATATATTCTGTTGTCAAATAAAATGCCTTTACTTCTTTTCCAATTATAGTTGAGTCCTCAAGAACCCGATCCAGCATGTCCTAGACCAAGTATATTCTCATCTATCTCTTCCAGTATTAACGAATTCACCACAAAATCTTCCAACAAGAAACCGATGCGACTGGAAATTGTAGACGAACAAACATTTGTATTAGATGATCCACAAACATTTTATGTTTGGATCTATGAGCCACCACCAGGACTCTTTAACTGGCTGGCTGGTGCAGCCTTAATTGTTGGTATCATACTGTGCTGCTTATTTCCTATTTGGCCATCAGAATTGCGTCAATGCGCTTATTACTTGACTATAGTTGCTTCAGGACTTTTGGGTCTTTTACTTCTCATAGGATTAATACGTTTTTGTTTCTATCTGCTTGTCTGGTTATCTACCTTAGGTCAATACAGTTTTTGGATATTTCCCAATTATTTTGAAGATTGTGGTTTTTTTGAGTCATTCCGTCCATTGTATTCGTGTAAGCATGTATCCGATGTTCAAGTAACGTTGAATAAGAAAGGTAAATCGAAAGCAAAGCCATCTAATGTCACGATTATTAATAGTAGTAGTACCACTGACAGTAATAGCACTGTTTCTAGTGATGCTAATGATATTCAATCATTATGTACAGAAAACATTAAAAAGTCATCTGAGGAAGCTAAATTTAAAAAACTTTAAATGATTGGTCTAATAAGCAATTAATAGATATAATCATGCTTGCCTCATTCTTCCCCTATTCTTCGTTTTTGTTTAGCTTTCATTCTTAACATACTTGCTGACTTCGTTGCATTCTTATCGAACGTATCCACAGCAACTTTGTACTCGTCTATATCTTATCTATATCTTTATTTCATAATATTTTACTAGATTAGATGTTTTCTGTATTAATTTTTTTCAAAAGTAAACTTGTGATACATATTTGTTAAAAATGAGTTTTTTTCCTCCTACGAATGAATTTGTACAACAAATTTGTGGCACCACACTGCTAATCCTTAGGTTGTTGGGATTTTTAAGTTTAAATCGTTTACACATATGTCTAATATTAGTAAGTATAGGGCTCTGTAGCAAAGATAACTATGTGGTAGCATCAACTACAGCAAGAAATAACTCGTTTGCTTGAATTTCTAATGATTTGCAGATGCAAGTACCAGTTAATACAAGATACCGTTAAGCTAAAATCACTGGGAGGTCTTAAGTCTATTTACTCTGTTGTCCGATCTGGGATTGAGTTTCAATTTATTGTCAGTATGGTTCGGTCAAATTAGTGAGTAAAATTGTAGTGAATATGAAGGAAATTACTGGTCACCTATGCTGTGAATAAATATGGAGGTAACGTAAACTCGCAGAAATTTGTCACAAACTGACATTTAAAGCATCAACTGATTATATATGAGTCTACTACAACATTTGGTACATAGGTGCTTAACAGGGTTGACATATCTGGAAGATATGTGATCGGTTAATATAGTGTGACACATGAGTCAATGGCTAGACCTTATATATATGTCTTGTATATTACTGGTTGTTGTTGCTGTAATACATGCGTGTGAGTGACTAGTTGGTTTCTTGATAAATCAGTCGGATTATTGTGCCTGAGCAATAGATTAAGGCAAAGCTGGTTGCTAGCTGTAGGACATAGCGTTGCAGATAACGGAATCGATAATATCGGCCATCTCTGCTCAGATACAACAAGGGTTAATTTATTTGATAAACGCATTGTAATATAATCTAAGACTTGGAGATAGTCGTAAAAAATTATTGATCACACTTCTTGGTATGTATCTAAACTTAATAATCAGTTAATTTTAGTAGACACGGACCTATTAAAAATGTCCAAGGACAGGTTTTCTAAGCGTTACTGTTATTCAGTGTATCCTTACAGATTTATAGTAAATTATTAATTGTGTCAGGTTGTTGATCTAGTTTCATAAGAAAGTTGTATAATATAAGTATCTTGCTTTAATTAATTACTTGTACTTATCTATGATGGTCATAAAGTTGGCTATTCTGTATCATAGCTGCTTTTTTACACACATTATCGACTTGTATTAAATCCAGTGTCATTCAGAGTTATTTATAAAAAGAGGATATAGTAAGTTCGTTGACTTCCTATTTGTCCGTAAAAATGATCGTAGACTATTTATACTTTTTTGTAATTATTATATACACAGTTAGTTGTTAATAAACTACAGCGGATAGGCTGCGCGTGTGTGCAGCTTTACACGAATACGGACTCTGTGGATAAGCACTTAGATTATCCCCTCCAGGTGTAAAATACACAGCAAAGAGGCCCTATAACATACTGCTTTTGTCGGAAGTGAAGTCTTAGATTCGAACCCCCCAAGCAAATAATTGTAATAACTATCTCAACCCACCTTACTACATTCTATGCTCCTTAGTGGTCTCGAACAGCCCGACATATTAAACCACCTTACTCGCGTAATCATGTTAACTAACTCAAGGGATATCACTACAGCTGTCCAACAACCAGCGACTAACTAATCCAGCTCCCGAACCACCTTTTTGGGGTTGTCAAGTTGCCTCTTTGCCTTCGTTATGCAAGGATAAATGGAAAGTGAAATTAGAATGTATATGATTATAGGATCGATTTCGGGTTGCCAGTAACATTCCTTGCCACAGTTACACTTGCTGTTTTTAGCTACGTTGGGAGAGTCACAGAATTCAGGGAAGAAAGGTAGAAATTGCACAAGTCGGAAGTTTTCACGTGTGCAGATCGCACATCTCAGCTAGAAACCCCGGAACAGGTCTCGATATCTTTTCCCCAACACACCCAAAAGTGTGTTACCAGTAATGTGCGGCTCGAAGAGGTATTAATCTGACTTGCCATGAGCATCTTGTAACATACTATTGATATCCTATTCACCTTCATGTGCATAAGGACAAAAAGATGATCAGACATTTCATACGCACCATCGAACATCAGATAATGTGCCATTCGTCTACCTTAGGATGGTCGTTTACTCGTGAAATGGTGATACAGCTTCTGTATGTTTGTTAGCTGTTGATTATCATATTGCAGTATCAGTACTGTTTGAAACTGTCAAGTTATACTTGTCATGTATAATAGAAGTAACTACATCATAACAATTAGTAACTACATATATATTTTACATTGGAGCCTATTTGATGTTCAGGCAATTATCAATATAATAATAACTTATTGACTGTTATCCTTCTCTCTAAGTTTTATTATTAAGCTCACTTAAATTTACTTATCCATTACTTTCTATAAACTAATTCTTTCTCCGTGAGCTGTTTCCTATATGTCCGCACTTTTTTTCTTTATATCATTGAAGTAACTACTACTTCGACTAATTTGGTGTTAATTTTGCTGTGCCACTAAGGTGTGGAGAATTGGACAACTGCATACATGTGCCAGGTTCTGCAATGTACATACATACAAGCTCACTCAAGTTTAATAACAATTTTTGTTTACACAATATGATAATAATATGTAGTTTAAAAGGGGATATTGGTGAACTATTAAAAAACCGTCTAGAGAGACCTATTCGAAAGACATTCATCTCAGCACATCACATAAGCTACTGTAACCATCTAAGCGAGGGAAGATTGACGAACTCAATGTATGTGTACAAGTTGTTCATCAAGGTCACCTTGTTCGCCACATTCAGAAGTACTTACCTGCATGACTTAGTAAAGGACAGTAAAGATCAATCAATTCGACAGAACGTAGTAGATTTTGGGATATTCTGCCCAATGTTAATCATGTGACATCATTTAAAGTATTCAGTCAAAGTGATCAAGAGGTGTGCGCTTAACCATAATTTTTATAGCGGAAGCCGTGACTATCCATAATTTAAAACTTGAGCTGTGTAAAAAATCATTTTATCAGGCCATTTCTTCGCTGTGGCCATAGCTTAGTGATCTTTTTACTTTTCCTATTATTATTATTATTATTATTATTATTATTATTATTATTATTATTATTATTACTGTTTAAAAGCTGTACCTCATTACTGATTATCATCCACATGACTTTACATCATAACTTAATGACAGTTACTCAATTGGTTCTTATGACTAAATGTTTGTCATCTCATACATCACTGATTATTTGTGTATTTTAAAGTTATGTCGTTGAATTCCACATTACATCAACATTTTAACAAACATATTAGCTAACTGCACTTGTAATACTACTACACAAACTATCACTAGCATACTTTGTAAGTTAGTTGGAACCAGATGGGAACAATAAGATAGTGGAATGATGTATATTTGTAATATTTCAATAAGTTTAAATTACAATATCTGACGTTTAGCGGCTTAGTACAAGTCTCTTCATCAGTAAATAAATTTATTTATTCAATTTCTATTCATAAGGTAGTAAAGTACTAAACTATTTACTTGAACTCATCACTTGTAGTCATGAGGATTAAAGTAAAACTAGATACTGTAGGTTAATACTTAGTTGGTAGTCAACAATAAATTTAATACGATTTCACTTTGTAGAGCTTTACAGATAATGATTACTTTTAACACATTTTTCAAACTACTGAAAATAGTATAAAATTATTTACAAAATTATTAAATATGTGTGAACTTGATTACATTCATCTGATATTGATTATTGATGATCAAACCTGCTGCCCACATGAAGAAATAAAACCGTATATCGAAATATGAATTGTATTATATTAGTATTTCTTACTTAAACAATTTGCCTATAATTGAATTGAGGTAGTTCTGTGGAGATAGGTATCAATTTCAGTCAATTGTATTCGTCACCGATTGATATCGGTTGGATATCAATGAAAACCAGGTAACATTGGGCAGATATTTCGTCCTAACACTGGGCTCCTTAGAAGTGCATACTCTTGATTCCGACAAGGAATCCAACGCAGTACTTTCATGTCTCATGATGAATGCTTGTCAATCTGGTTCCCATTGGTTCCCAACAGACATAAATCTGTGACGAATACTGATAACTAAACTTAACGAGCACCCACACCAAACCACCTCAATCCAACTACAACAATCAGCTCACTGATTTCTGACTTTAGGATGTTCCTGAACTACTAATAAGAAGTCGTGACTGATGGTATCAAACATGTCGGGCATAGGAAAGTTATCACTAGTGAGTTTGAGTAATCGTCTCGCTATATCACAAAGTGGTGGATGTAGGAATTCTACTACTGGAAGTTGAACGTACAGCCTACTAGTGCTGACAATTAGGTGTTTAATCCAAGGCTTAAAGTCATTGAGTTGGATTCTCTGAGGGAACTGACTGTGCATACTGTCTTGAAAATCACTAAAATTAAGAGTTAATGAAATGCGGTGATAAGATAGCGATACATGGAAGTCGTATACGAAGATTCTTACCTGTTTCAGCATTATTATGCAAATAAAAAATGTGAAGGGAAACATTTCATCGATGCAATTACTACTACTACTAATGCAAATACTACTAATAAAAATAAAAGCATTAGAAATCAGCTTAAAATCAAAGTAAAGACAAAGATAAGACATACGTTTTTGTACATAAAGTTCAGGCTTCACACTATGAATAACCAAGACCTCTTCTATTTTAAGGAGTTTGATTAAAAAAATTTAGGTAGATTAAAAATAATTCTGTAAACAAACTTAAAATCGACGAAAAGGGTTAGCTGAATGATTATAATCAACTAAATGTTCAACGATAGGACTTTGAACAGTTTTTCTTTCACCCTTGTACAACCAGGATGGGATATGTCTTATTTGTGCTGAAAGTGTACGCTAGGTAAGGTCAACGCACAGCGCTCTACAAGAACAGATAAACTTATAAATGCACACAGAGGCTACTATCAGTGGGAGTTTATCTTTTAAATATATTAAGGGGAGTTTCACGATGATGAAATTTAGTCGTGGTTTATAAGCATAAAATGGTCTATCGACTGCTGTAGACTAACGGCTTCGAAGTAAATCGAAAACTTGGCCTTCCTAAACCTTAAATTCACAAACAGATACTTCTTAAGGACCGAGTTAATGGACATTTTATTCCTAGATCCTTCCATGTTCTTATCTATAAAACGTACTGTATATTCATTCCTCGCTAACGTTTTTTCTGAGAAATTCAAGTTCTTCATTAATACTAATCATTACTGCATACTTTCCTTATACAATGACACAAAGGTGAATGAGATTTCTAGCTCTGCTCAGCAGTATCCAAATATAGAAATTGATCGAATGGTTATTCCATGTTTGTTTTTGTAGATGGATCTACTTAGCGTCCCATCACTCCATCTTGAGATATTTAACTGATGAATTTGATTCATTTTATGTTACGAATGCAAGATATCCTGTTAGTCAACATTCTCTTCACATTTGATAAACGTATAGTCTATATATCTTTTGTATACGCAGATTCATTTTATGACTGGATTCAATTGATTGTTCTCGAGTTTAGATATAGGCATATCTACCAAGAGTGTGTCTAACGGAGATCTCATTGCAATCCCACCTATTTGTCAATAGAACTCAATCAATCAGTACCTGTTACCCCAAGTCAGGCATAGGAGTCCGACCAACATTCTCCAGCCGACTCTGTCCTAACCACTCCTTTCTAGTTCTTCCCGAGTCCTATTCATTTTTTTCATGTCTGCCTCCGATTCCTACAGCAATGTATTCTTTGGTCTCCCTCTTTACTTTTGACGATGAGGATTCCAAGTGATTGTTTTGTGATGCAGTTTGGCGATTTCCTCAATGTTTGTCCTATCCACCTCCCCCCCCCCGCCAGCGTCTTTCCCTAATTTCTTCCTCAACTGAAAGTTGATTTATTCATTCCCATAGAAGGTTATTGTTGATGGTATCTGACTAATGGATTCGAAGTATCTTACGCAGACATTTGTTTATAAATACATGTATCTTATAAAGGGTGCTTTTTGTAGTTTTCAAGTTTCAGCTCCATGTAGAAAAACTGTCTTCACATTTGTATTGAAAATTTTGACTTCAATATTGACTGACAGTTGGTTTGAGTTCCAGATGTCCTTCAGTTGTAGAAATTCTGGTCTTTCCTTTCCAATCCGCGTCTTTACATCTGCATCAGACCCCTTCTTGTTTATCGATAACATTGCCCAGGTATGCAGAAGTTTTCACATCTTCCAGAGTTTCTCCATCGGATCAAGTGTAACTGGGTTGGTGCTCGTTGTTTTACAACTAAGGATATTGGTTTCCTTCTGTGTATGTTGAGGCCTACTGGTGTAAATGAAGCTGTTACAATGTCCGTCTTCACTTGTATTTATTGCTATGTATTGGATAAAGAGCTAGGTTGGTTATCTGAAAAGTCCTAGTCATCTAGTTCCAACCAAGTTGTCCATTGTTTTTCGTGCTTGCATTGAGATGTTGCAGTTTTTATAATCCAGTCAACCACCAGCAGAGAGAGAAATAGTAAACAGCTCTGTCTGACATCCGTTTTCACGTTGAATGAATTTGTTAGCTGACTTTCATGCACGATTTTGCAGTGTAGTCCATCATAAAATTTCCACATGATAGTCAATATCATACATCTAAATTTTCCGACAACTTAGCAGAGTGATTAAAAATGATTCATCTAATAGAAATAATTCTTCACTACTTAGATTTTCTATCTCACTATTTCTCATTATTAAACTCAATTCAAATTAAAAGTTATTTTTATAAACATAATCACATTCTTCAAAAACTATGCTTACAAGTAATCTAGCTTATTATTCTAGTATTGAATCCTATTCTATACCGACGAAATTAACCTGCATTAGAATGCCAATTTACATTTTGCACATAAATAATTCTAGATGATATTACTACACTTTTGCTGATGATTATTTTGTTCACTTTTCTACATTGGAAACTATTCACTTCTGGTTCGAAGATCGCTCTCTTCAGTTGTTAACCAAATGTATACGAATAACATTGAATCAACCCAGCTTACAAAAATATTCTAAACTAGAATGAAATACCTGGAAGGATGAATTTGTATATTCCCATCGATTTGTTATAGACTGAAGCTGGTCAGTCACTGTTGCTATATGTGCATCCTGAACGGATTGCCTCGACATAGCGAATATTCACAAGTATCATTTAATTTGTTTTGTGACTGGCAAGTGGAATCCAGGACGCGCGTTTCGTCCTATTTGGGACTCATCGGCTGGATGTACCTGCATCCCAATGTTGATGTTCACAGTGGGATTCGAAATACCTGTTTAATCTTTCTTATATGTCAATTGTTTTTTTTTTAAAATCTAGTCCTCAGTATCTAATTTTAAGCATAAACATCAAAGTAACACGTTCATTGAACATTCAAATTATATCATTATAATCTTTTATAATTATGAATTCAATCCTACTACCGTAATAAATCAATAACGTGTATCCATAGTATGGCGTAAATTTCATAGACCTCACTTCTACTATCTTCAAGATTCTATATTCATATGTGTGATACAACAACAGTTTATCAAAAAAAAAAAAAAGAAGAATGATTTGACGGTAATATAAAGATAGTCAAAAGATTATAGTAGTATACATAATCTAGACAGATGACTCATGTAGGCATTTATTAAGTTACGGCAGTCTGACATATAAATTAGTTTATAGTGTGTATTTAAGTATACTTGTCTAGGAGAATGCATATATATATATATATATATATATATATATATATATATATATATATATATATATATATATACAATGTACATTATGGATGACATTCGAGGTAGGAAATAACTCCTGACAGGATATCATGCTTTTACGAATAAAAGTCTATAAAACGCACACAAAAAAAATAAATACAAACTCATGGATAAAACTGAACAAAAAAGGATGCTAAAATAAATGAAAAGGTTATTCAATGACAGAGAATTAAATTCATAGCCTCATAGCCTCATTTGTATTATCATTACTAAACAGAGGGAAATGATTGAATTGAATGAATTAATATTGATTGTTATGTAATTAGCGTTTTTTTGGATCATGAAAACCTCTACAACTGGGGAGAAGCACGGGATTCAATGGACAAGTAGGATACAACTCAATGATCTGGACTTCCCGGATGATCTAGCACTTCTATCCCATACACAACAGCAAATGCAAGTGAACACAACCAAAGTAGCAGCAACCTCAGCATCAATAGGCCTGAACATACATAAGGGAAAGAGCAAGATCCTCAAATTCAACACAGAGAGCACCGACCCAATTGAACTTGATGGTGAAACTCTGGAAGAAGTGGATACCATAACATACCTGGGGAGCATCATCGATGAACAGGGAGGATCCGATGCAGATGAATGGAGAGCTGTTTTGTCCTAGTTTGGAACTTCTCAGCAGTGCGCACAGTATATCTTGCCACAGCTTTTCAGGTTGATGAATGCCTAACCTTCTGCTTCATTAGACCGGCATTCAGTGGTAGAATTCCCGCTTTCACTACTTACTTACTTACGCCTGTTACCCCTCTCGGAGGAGCATAGGCCGCTCACCAGTATTCTCCATTCAACTCTGTCCTTAGCAATCCTTTCCAGCTGTCTCCAGTTACTGTTCATCCTTTTTATGTCTGCTTCCAGTTCTCGACGCAGGGTGTTCTTTGGCCTTCCTCTTTTCCGTTTTCCAACAGGATTCCAAGTTAGTGCATGTCGTGTGATACAGTCTGATGATTTCCGCAGTGTATGTCCTATCCATTTCCAACGTCGTTTCCTGATTTCCTCTTCAGCTGGAAGCTGATTTGTTCTCTCCGATAGTAGGCTGTTGCTGATGGTTTCCGACCAACAGACATTCAATATTCTGCGTAGACAGTTGTTGATAAATACCTGTACTCTCCTGAGGATGTTTGTAGTAGTTCTCCACTTTTCAGCTCCATACAGAAGAATTGACTTGACGTTTCGAGTTGAAGAGTCTGACTTTGAGGTCGGTAGACAATCGTTTGGAGTCCCATATATTGCTCAACTGTAGAAATGCTGCCCTTGCTTTGCCGATCCTTGCCCTTACATCTGCATCGGATCCTCCCTGTTCATCGATGATGCTCCCCAGGTATGTTATGGTATCCACTTCTTCCAGAGTTTCACCATCAAGTTCAATTGGGTCGGTGCTCTCTGTGTTGAATTTGAGGATCTTGCTCTTTCCCTTATGTATGTTCAGGCCTATTGATGCTGAGGTTGCTGCTACTTTGGTTGTGTTCACTTGCATTTGCTGTTGTGTATGGGATAGAAGTGCTAGATCATCCGGGAAGTCCAGATCATTGAGTTGTATCCTACTTGTCCATTGAATCCCGTGCTTCCTCAAAACTCCGCCCACAGCTCTTCTAGGGTTGTTGCCGGTCCCAAGCCCGGGTAAAGGAGGAGGGTTGGGCATAGGGCTAGCACCCCTATCGCGTAAAACACAAGTTTGCTAAAAAAACGCTAACCAGAACAAACAAACTTAACCATTTAAACTCTGCCCTGGAAGTGGAAGGAACCTATATGACGCTTCATGATGAAAGCCGAGATTCTTCGGAAGTCATGAGGCCGATGCCAAGACAGATTAACTGATCACTAAATATGAGTCTCCCCATATAACAATATAACACAAGTATATTGTGGAGCCCGCATATGTGAAGAAGTGGTGGTCGCAAGTGAGAATTGTCAATGTTGGAATATAGTCTCGATAGCTGAAGCAAAATATATATCTTACGGGCGTATAAACTCCCGTATATCAATTTGACTTCACGCACATATACCGGTGATCGAATGCGCAAAAATGAAGAAGTTAATACGAAGAGTTATACAGGAATATATTTGCAAAGGGATTAATTCAACAAGCGACCAAGTCCAAGCAACTCGCTGGGAAGTATTTGTTTCCAACAGAAGTTTATTCATACCTTAAAATTTTATACTCGTCTTAACATGGGACTACACAGTAGTGTACACCCTAGATTTAGATGGACGATCATCCATTGTCGTCGGTGACAACTGTCTCACTCCCGACAATTCTAAACTCGACTAGTCACAACTTCTCATAAATTTATGGAAGTGGAAATTCTTTGATTGAATACCTGCACAGTAGATAAGAGGGTTAGGCGTTCGCCAACCTGAAACCCCTGGGAAAGTGGAATCTGGACTGTGCACCGCTGAGTCCTATACAAGGACGAAATGGCTGCCCAGTGCTCCCAGGTTCTCATTTGTACCCAACAAACATCAATCCAAGACGAATTCATCGGCCAAAATTAGTAAATGACCAGGTTGCGTAGCATCGATTGATCGGTCAACTGTTACCTATATACCAATAGGTTGCTATATAAAACATCAATTAAACAAATGATCCATTTTTCAGTAGATGAAAATGAATTAACCTATAACCTTTCTGATAGAATTCAAGACAGTATTCGCTTCTACGTTTACAATAATCCTACTTATTAATAAGTATAACATTCTGAAAACAAAAATCACTTAGTTATACATTAAAAAACGTAATATCTACCTTAGCAATGACAACACCTTTAAGTATTATTTGTAGAAGAATTGCTGTGGATGAATTCAACAAAAATTTCAAAGTTTCGATCTGCAGACTGATCTGAGCTTCAAAAGGGATATAACTAGAAGTTTAAATTATCGAATGTAAATGTAAATATAAAGTAAAATATGACTACGATTATACAGTTGTATGTAGAGTAAGAGTATATTATGCAAGTCATTATACGCCAACTAATCTTCACTATGTCGTGGGTGAAGGCATGTGTGTATAAGTGTGTAGTTTACATGTTTCAAAAACTGATGTTCGCATAAATAGTCCTAGACTATGATCACAGATAAAAGTAGGCAATGTGAAGATTGACTTGTTGCTAATCATTCGCATTTGAGAATAAGCAAGTCTAAATGAATGTGATAACAATTATGGGTCAAAGGGTGGATGTATATTTTTATTAAACGTTACACAATTGAATTGTGTTATAAGATTAAATAATTCTAAATCAAAATAAATAAAGGCATATTTATGTGTTGAAATGTTAACTAAGCCAGTCGACTATAAAACATGACTAAATAATTGAGTGCAATTTTTTGAAGTTCATACTATTCGACAGTAAGATGATGTCGACGTAGTAGATCATGTCTGAATTCATTTATTAACTGTTAGTTACCATAGCATATTTAACATTACTACGTCTGGTCTGTTTAAATTATTTGGATATGAACATGTACGTAGGGCTAAGTTTCTTCCTGTTCACGTACCAAAACCTTTTAGAAGAATTTTTGTTTTGTTGGAGTTAATGCAGTGTCCTGCTTCTATTGGGTGTAATGCTATTATCGACTTATTTTCAAGTTTTATTAGATCATTGAAGGATTTAGGAACATGCTTTAAACAAAGTATTTGTTTATTGACCTTTACATTCAATTATCGTGATGTCAGTCCTATGTACATGGCACTACATACACAAAGTTGGATTTCACAGAAAGAGTTTGCTTACTTTTTTACTCTATTGTTGAGGTTCATAAGCTCAGAGATAAGTGAAATGTTTGTTCCAAAAAAAAGTGCTTTCTTGTTTTGTTTATTTAAAATACTTTTAATCTTTTCCCAAGTTCCATCTAGGTATGCTATGACCATCGTGTCGACCCATTGCTTCAGTCTAACCATCGGTTTTTCTATACTCCCCTCCCTAAGTATCTTTAGGGTAAAGTTCTTGGGGTAGTTATTCATCATTAGTGTAAACATCACTAAATCCGATTTATCATTTTTGTCCTTTGTTTTTGTGACGAATTTATAGACTCTATTTATCAGAATCTTGGCAATTATCACTTTTACTGATCAAGCATTTAATAACTTATAGTCTAGATATCGCCCAGAATACAATGGTTTCCGGAAAATGCTAATCCTTAGACACTTATTCTGCTTTCTTTCAAACAAATACTCAGCGGTAAACTTCTACGCATCTATCTGCTGTATTCTGGACAAAAATTCTTATAAGACACCTTTAACTAACAAACAAATATAAATATATTTTGAAACGATTCCCATTCACATGATTTCTGAGTAAAATGATAAGATGATGTGTAAAAAAACCTTGATGTATCTGAACAACAGGACTTCGAGTAACCTGGTCACACATAATCATCAAGATATATATATATATATATATATATATATATATAAGACTAGTAAATTTTCACCAGAGTCAAATGGCAACAATCCTCCAAAATTTTTATCTGATGCTTTTTATTTCTGGATTGTCACAGAGTAGTTATTTGACAATCTATTTAACAGACATCCATTAGTTTCAATGTTTTCGATATAAATGACCTGAGAAGTTTATTTGAACAATGTTGTTTGGAATATTCAAGGGGTTGGGAAAGTGTTTGCAATTAAGAATGTCAAGGTAACTCTGGTTTAAATTACATACATTATGTGAGATAATTTAGCCAATATAAACAATTTTCGACGATAAAATGGTAGAAGGTAAATTAAAAGACCAATGAACTATCTGTCACCCATCTTACGTTCCACCCCCCACCCCCCATTTAATAAAACTACTTTAAACAACCTTCATGGTGGGCATTATTTACCGATGTTGAGACTGATTGTCATCTACTAATAGGTGTTCATTTTAAGATAGAGTTATGTTGAAATTCACTTGTTGGTTACAGTTTCCCGAACAGGATTCGGTGGTCTTAGATGATACCATATATGACTCATAATAGAAATTTCTGGTATCTCAAATCTTACTATAACATTCCTCTTACATAATAAATTACATATCTCTTTGTTCTTCCATAAAATGTCCTGTTAACCAGACATTTTTCTTACTATTTTACTACATTTGCCTAATATATTATTTTCATTCCGCTAATTTATTACAATACTGTCATTTCACTTCACGTAACGCACTTCTTAATACCTTTCGATATCAAGAATGCTGTTTCTATGTCATAGCAAATAAACCCTAATGAAAATCGAAAATCTAAAGTATGATATTTGTAATTACATTAAGTTTGATGAATGAAATCTTGTATATTTAGTGAGATTGAAAATTAATAATTAAATTGAGGTCGTTTTGTGGAGGTAGGTATTAAGTTTAGTCGTTAGCATTCATCACAGACTGATGTTAGCTGAGTACCACTGAAAATCAAGAGATACTGTTAGACAGCCGTTTTGTTCGATTATACAACTCCTCATCAGTGAGTATCTTAGGTTCTAATAGGGAATCTAACTTAGTGCCTCCAAGTCTCATGGTGAGCCCCTAGCCATCTCCATCATTAAGCCAGTTAGTTGGTCGGCTTCCAATGGGAGAATTTTTACACCTACCAATTTGTGATATAGTACGACAATCGATCAATCCCACTAATGATAACTTTCTTGCGCCCAACATGTCTAAATACCACCAGTCACGACTGCATGAAGTTTGGTTAATTGTATTCGTCACAGATTAGTGTGGTTTGGGCACCACTGGTAACCAGGTTGCTAAGAGTTCACCATGTGATACGAAGGTTATAAGTTGGGTTCTTTGTCGAAATCGGGGGTATGCACTTCTAAGGAGCCCCATACTAGAACGAAATATCTGTCCGGTGTTCTCTGGCTTTCAACGGTATCCAACCGACATCAATCTATGGCGAATACAATCAACTAAATTAATAATTATTTATTATATTCATTATTTTAATCGTTCTGTTATTTTTCATTTATCCTGTATAGGTAACAACTGAATTTTATAAAATTTATAATAACTGTTCATTATCTTTATAGAAATACAGTTACACAGTTCCCGTTTACAAAATCTTTACGAATCTTTTTAATATAAGACATACTAATGACTACATCCCAACTAACTGATTTAAAGGTGGCGAACACAAATGAAGGTGTGAAGATTCTGTATTAAATCTCCGATGTAATCGTAGGAGAGCACTGCTGATGAATAATGCATTTGCACAAAGTGTTTCCAAGTTACCAGTGATTATTAAAGTCAAATCAAACCATGTTGTAAAATATCCAACTGCTCGATAATTGTTTTAGTAATGAATATAAGTCAGGAACGCCTTCGATTTCAACAACAAAAACAAACTTAATGTTATGATTTCTCTCAAATGAGACAAACACATGCATTCTTATTGGCTTAGTACGGTCCGTGATACGATACAGCTGAATTATCTAGGGTATCCGGATTATATATCCCCAAATAGTTTGAATCGGATACTACGATTCGTTCCTTCCCAACTCACAGCTACTACAGAAGACTAGACTTGTAAGAAGGTTATATTGTAGAGCAAAATATATAACAGGTGAGACTAGCAAACAGCGTTTATGTATCTCATATTTGAAATTGAATTAATCGATGAAAGTTTGCAAATCGATCTTACAAAAAAAATCAATACAACGTCGTTCACTTGATTAAATAAACGATTGTATTTTGGGGATTTTAAATCCCTAACACTTTATTATTGTTATGAATTACGCAACCGTCTATGGAGCATGCAATCTCATTTCAAACATATAAAGAACAATGAGTACATCATACATTTACAGAATGAGATATGAATATTATGTTAAAATGAAGCTGCCCTACTGTACCTACCTATTTGAGAATCATTTACAAATTCTACACAAATATAGATAAAATCATACATACAAGGAGTCATATAATGACAATCATAACTGAGATGCAATTAACAAGATTCCAATAAGATATTCTGGTATAATTTCGTAAAAAATAACACGATTACTTACCTAAGACGCTGAATATATATCTGTTATGTATTGCGAATATACACAGTGCCATTGATAATTGCCAATCAGTGTACGAAAACGTCTGCCCAGAGACTACCAGTCCCCAAGCCGGAATAGAGTAAACAACAATTGATAAGCCAACAGACATAATCGAATCGAATTGTATTTCAACCATGCCTTCTTGTATGCATAAAATCAGATCACACGGCGAACCGATTGGGGATTTTACACTAATACGAAACAGAAGAAATTGTAGAAGTGTATAGGGTAACTTGTACACAACTAATTAACACTAGTTCATAATAAGGGACAATACAGTAACAGCAAATATACTAAACGGAAGGGCTAGAGTAAGAGAAACGTAACAAGAATAGAAATGTAATGTTTGCACAACTCACGACCGAAATAAATGAATTAGTCCTCTAAAACAAAGTTCTGGAAGTTTATCATTTTTCTTTAGTGGTCCGACGTAACAATATTATTCTATATCATGAACTGAATGCCAGAAGCATATGTAGTTTACTAGATTTATGTATGGATTGTATTCAAACTACTAAGAGACATATAATTAGTACACATTATTAGAAAACTCAAATTAAAGGCGAAAGCCTATTGTATTTTAAAGTGTTCTACCAATCAGGTTCCGCTGTTTTTGAATCTCGGTGATTGGCTTGCCTTCTCAATTCGTGACCAATCTCTCTGATTTACTATATTAGCCTGCTACCTTCTTCGTTGTACCATATACCTGTTTCATATTTCCTTCTCTGGCAGATTTCCTGTTGTCGTTACTAGGCTATTCGATGTATTCCCGTTTGTCGGCTACTAATGCTCTTCTTTACTTGATTATTTGCTTCTATGTATTCAGTTTCTGCCATGATTTTCTCTGCTCTTGTTCGGCTGTTGTTAATTTCTGTCTTCTTGTTCCTTCTTTGTTGAATTTTGATGAAGGTCTCAGTGGAAGTCCATTCCTTATAATGCTGCCTCTTGCGGTGCAGAGTCTCCCAACACGTTGGAGTTAGTACTTCTTTAATTCCTCTCCGATTGTCCTCCATAGTACTTTCTTCATCTTTCAGTGGATCTTTCAAGATTTAGAATCTGTTGTTGAGAGCTTTTTGAATTCCTGAAGTTGGTCAGTATCTAGAAGAAAGGTTGTATTGAACCGTTGAAATGTCCTTACTCCAGTTATTCATTGCTTCTTTAGCTTCAGTTTCATTTAGACAACCATCAGGTGGTGGTCTGAAGCTATGTCAGCTCCTCTCCTGAATTTCCCAACTTCCAATGATCGTCTGAATTTTTTATTGATGCATATATGATTGATTTGATTCTCTGTAATAGAATCCAGTGAGACTCATGTAACCTTGTGTACGCGTTTGTGGGGGAATATTTTACCACTTATAAGCATTTTTGTTGAAATCACATAGATTTGTAAATCTTTCACCATTCTCATTTCTTTCTCCCAGTTCCTGTCGTCCGATGATGTCTTCATATCTGGTGTTGTCCATTCCGACTTTGGTGTTTAGGTTTCTCATCAGGATTATCAAATCCTTTCCTGGACACTTCGCTATAATTGATTGCAGCCGATCATGAAACTGATCTCTGTCTACGTCGTTGCCGTCGTTGTTGGGTGCATAACATTGGATAATATTGATTGTAGTCCCCTTCTTCATCGTTTTGAAAGATGCCTTGATGATCCTGGGTTCATGTGGTTCCCATCCTATAAGTGCATTACGTGCTCTCTTAGATATCATCAGAGTAACTCCTTGGGTGTGAGGAGCAATTTTTTCTTTCTGTGGCTTGAGTATGGTACAATCTCTTACATAGCCAATGTTTCCTGTTTAGCTTCAGTTCAATGGGTTTTTGATGATTCCGAGTACTGTCAAGTTGTATCTATTCATTTCTGTAGCTATTTGATTGGTCTTTCCTGTCACCCACATTGTCCGAACATTGCATGTACCTATGAAATGTTTGCTCTGGTTGTTAGAAGAGGGGTGGGGTGTCGGCCTCATCACTTCCGAAGAATCTCGGCTTTTATCATGAGGCATCATAAACATTCCTTCTACTCCCATGGAAGAGTTTAAATGGTTTGATTTGTTCAGTCTGGTTAGCCTTTTTTGTTAAGCTTGTTTATTCCGGGATGGGATCGCTAGAGCTATAGCGAACTCTCCTTCGTTTACCTGGGTTTGGTACCGGTAGTAACCATAGAAGTGGTAGAGGCGGAGTTTCATCATTTTCCTTATATGGTAAATGTTACAGTTTCCAAATATCCTGGAAATCATTCGTTTATTTCATGGTAGCGATGCCGGTTTATCCTATTGAATTTTTTCCACTATATAACTAATGTCTTGCAACGGATTACTAATGATTCAGCATACAACATCACCACTCGAACGACTTGAACCCTCAAGTTCCCGAATCAGAAGAAAGAAAAAAAGAGGGTAGAAATGTTCATTCTAGTAAATGCTAAATGTGTACAAAATACTAAGGCATTCATAGTTTTCTGTGAAAATGAAATCATCATTACAATCCCGATGCCCAAACAGTAGTTTTCAACCGTTATTTAATCCGAATATTCTTTATCAAGATTCTGGAAGGTTCTAGGCGAATAGTGACTGGAAGAACTGTTTTTGGCCCCTTTAGGATTTCTGAAGGTTCTATCAAAGTTTCTAAGGGCTATCCCAACAACAACGAAAAAGAGTGACTACAATTTAAGCGTTAAGGTAATTTTGAACAACATAGTAAATAAGCAATTTATATGAAAACTAAGTAGTGAGTAAGTTGATTATCAATAACAAGATAATAAAAGTGCTTAGAAATAACGTCAGATGCAATTTTTTGAAAACCAACATTAGGTTTTGAGCCTGAGTCCTGTCTTTGTTACACAAGATTTGCTCAATAATAATACTTGACGAGAATAACTAACTAACATTTCACTCCCATTATCGTTGAGAAAATTGAATCCCTTTGTGGTCATTTGTTGATAATCTTAACTACACAGATGGATACACTCACATATTGCATATATTTTTAAACAAGATCTAATAAATCAATTACGTCGTGTGATATAAATGGTTTTCAGTGATCTTTCAGCAATAAACCTAAAATATATCGATGTTTATAACTGGATGTTGTAGAGATTATTGAATTTGATATCACGAATCGATCTGAGTTAGACAAACATTGAAAACCAGGAACACGTACTAAACAGCTTTTTTTCATTTAGTATGGGACTCTTCGGTAGTGTGCACCCACTGCCCGCCAAAGAATAGAGGCCAGGACCTTATGCCTTCGAGGCGAACACTTAACCAATAGACTATTGAGCTGGTTGGCTTACAACTGTGTGAGAAGATTTACCCTCCGATAGCAGTGAACGAGATCATGCAAATCTAGTGAGAATTAACTAAGTTACGTATATATAGGTGATATTTTGATTTATTTTTCTTCAAATGAAAATTTCTTTTATTTTCTATTAGTGATTCAATCATTTAATCCCACTTATTGTTTCCAGGAGTAAACTGTTTAGATCTTACTTTATGACTACTTATATATATTAAGTAGTTCAACAATCGACTATAAGAGAAAATTGTAGCTAGTAGCTGTGATCATCTGAAATTAAGGCAGTTTTTCTAAGCCATTATAGTACCTAGTATTTTTGAACGATATAGATGAATATTACCAGAAGCGTTAATGTATCTGATTACACTTGTCATAAGAAGACACAATATGTAGATGCATATCAAATCATATTCTTTTGCATGCTTTTCCTTCTGAATTCAAAATGTACATTTGTTATGTAATGAGGTGAAATAAACAGTTAGATACCTATTGGTACAATTCTTAAGTAAAATGCCTACTGAATAATATGGCACTGTTTTGTGTCAGTGGTAATAATTTAAAAGGAAATGTAAACTTTTATCGATTTACAGAACTCAGTTTTTCGGGAATCAATTATCAATAGTAGAACTTCATCTTTGAAGTAATCATTTTGTGTTACATCCCGAAAGATGAGTGATGTATAATGTATCAAAATAACAACACTGTTGGAATTTTAAATCATCTTCATCAACTAAACTGTTAAACTTACTGCTAAGCATGCTATCACTTATGAAGAAAATTAATAGATCAGTATATTTTTCTCTATCCATTTTTGTAGAACAATATACTGCCAAACAAAGTTTGATAAACTCATCAATGAATTTCAACTTTGATGAAGGTAATCCTTACTGAGAATTAACGTTATTCAGAGATCAAATGAAAACAACAAAGTGTTCAGAAGTCTTTTGTAATGGGAACCTGTGACCTCATGAAAAATTAGATCCTCATCGTTTGGTCTGGTTGATGAATAACCATGCAAATAAATAGTAATCATGTGTTCCCACTTACTAGTTTTCAATAGGTAATCCTAGTGAAAACGTGAGATAAACATTTTTGACCAGATTGAATGTGAGGAAGTTACTTGGTGATAATACTGAGTAATAGGTAGTACTCAGGTAGTGAGAGTGACTAGATTCGGAAAAGTAAGTCAATAGTTACTGATCAAATGACTGAATTTCATGATTTCGCTGACAGACCTTATGGTTTAGTTGATCTCGGCCACTGTACAATCATAAATTAGTATTTATTAAATGAAAAGTCAATGAAAATCAAATAATATTGAACAATATAATTATACAAGAGTTCAAACACTCACTTACCAACCTTACAAATCATGTGGGTTTAATAGAAATCCTTCTGTATTGTTATTGGATTGAGGCCGGTAGCGAAATTCAGGATAAACATTTCATTGTATTTAAAACTAGTAAGCTAGACACATTAGAATTAGAAAGTTGATTTTTACACTAAGATTCTTAAGCAACACCTAATTCTGTACTGGGTTCTATTTCAGTGTAAACATTAATACTGTGATGCGAACGCACTCAGGTGAATAGATCTAAACAGAACGACAGTATGCTGCCTGGATTCTATTCCGTTACATTCTTAAAAATCAGTCAAACATATGACCTACAGGAAAATTTAAACATTCGGTTTGGATGCACACAGCAACAAACATTAAATCATTCCTGAATGTCAAAGACCAGGAGATGCAAATAGTTGCAATTTAAATAAACACCATTTCAAATGAAACGTAAAGTCTTACATTCACCATAGTCTAGCAAATGTTGATATAATTCGTTTTTGATTGTTCTAGGAACAAACATTTATCAGCTTGATTGTATAAACTTCAATGTATTCTCTTTACAGTCACATTGTAGACTTGTTTGGTTTCGCTACTTTCTCTGGAATAAACGGTTTATTTATGGAGCTTTCATTGACATTCAGAACGACTTCATTGATGTAAACTTCTGAAAACCACAGGATTTTTGCAAGCTCTGATTCAGGTCAATCAGTACTCAATAAACACAATGAAATGGATGGAATTCATCGACTAACTAAAAAACTAATAAAAATCTACAATATCAAGGTCAAGAGGGAGGAGAATTAAAACAAATGTTCGAAACAATGACAGAAACAAACGTCAACAACAACCAATTGTACTCATGACCGATAGAATAAGTTGATGGTCACTTGAAAAGAAGATCTCATAGGTCATTTTTAATCAGAAGTTTTCTCTTATAAGGTCGGTAAAAACTAACTACGGAAGCTCCAAAATTAAACCATATAGCTCAGAGAAGACCATGATAGCCAAAACCATCAACCTTAGCTACAAATCTTATCTGCTATCCCAAATCCCTTTTGTGAATGTGTTTTTATTATCTGCTATTTATATGGTTGATTTTTGTTAATACTGTTGGATATAGTTGTAAAAGTAGTTAGTGAATTTTGACTATATTAAAACAGAAAAAGAAAGTAGTAGTAGTATCAGTAGTAGTTGTTGTTGTTATAACTTTCATTTAGGTAACTCTAAAATTGGTAGTTTTCAACTTTTACTGAATTCTCCAATGATACTTGATATGGTAGTTCAGGATTTCTTACTTAATCAACATTTGCATATTTTTAGCTTCGTCTGGGATTGTAATTCACCTATTATGTTTTCTTCTTAATTCGTTTCTTCTTTCTCATTAATTCGTTGATTGTTTTGGTTTTTGGTACAATTTCCTTCCTTTCACTATTGTTTAATCATCCCCTTCATTCGTCCACCTACAGTGTTTAACCCATTTATTTGAAAGTAATTCACTAGCTTAACTTACAGGTATACAACATTGTTATATCTTTTTTCACACACATACAAATCAGTGCTGAGCGGTAATTAGAATAGTTACATAGTTGCACATATATATATATATATATATATATATATATATATATATATATATACATAAAAACAAGCCCGTAATTATCCCCTTCAAAATAATTTCCTGATGACATACCTACAAGTTATGAGTAGTATGAAGTAATCAGATAATCATTGAAGAAACCAATTTCTATCATGGACTGTTATAAGTTAAAATATTTTCGAAACTCAATGGAATAGGAGACAGTCGTTTTTGCTTAATTTGGGTTACATCAGCAATAATTCTTAAACTAATCATCGTCCATCATAACAAATATCTTCAGGCAAATACTACTAGTAATAAAAGTAGTAGTAATGGCATTTACATAACTTACTTCTGACTGAATTACTTAGTATTACTATGAAATAACGATGACAGCAATAAAAAATATTTTAAAAAAAAACAATAATTTATTGTTTTATTTTTCCTGAGAAAGTGTAGATTTAATTTCTTTAGTGCTTTCGTATACATGTTGAAGTTAGTGATGTAAGAAGACTTGGTAACTACTTGCTTTCCATATCTATTTATTAGGACATAATAACTACATATGTATCACTGGCATACATTTTATATAAAATTAGTTGATTGATATGAAAGACAACAAGATCCTTGTATGTGTTCAGATTTGTATTTCTCTGTTCACCTTTGAATGAAATAACAAATTTTATTAATTAACTCCGCCCACAGCTCTTCAACGGTCGCTGCGGGTCACAAGCCCTGGTAAAGGAGGAGGGTTGGGCATAGGGCTAGCATCCCTATCCCGTAAAACACAGGCTTGACAAAAATGGCTAACCAGACTAAACAAACTAAACCATTTAAACTCTGCCATGGGAGTAGAAGGAATGTTTATGATGCCTCATGATAAAAGCCGACATTCTTCGGAAGTAATGAGGCCAATACACCACCTCTTTCTAACAACCAGAGCGAACATTTTTATAGGTACACGGAATGTTCGGACAATGTGAGAGACAGGGCAGATCACCCAGATAGCAGCAGAAATAAAAAGATACAACTTGAATGTGCTCGTAATCAGCGAGACGGATTGGACTCAAACTAGACAGAAAAGATTAGCCACGGAAAAGTGCTATGATACACCGGGGACGAAGAGGAAAATGCCCCACATACCCAAGGAGTTGCTCTGATGCTGTCTAAGAAAGCGCGCAATGCACTTGTAGGATGGGAACCACATGGACCCAGTATCATCAAAGCATCTTTCAAAACGACGAAGAAGGGGACCACAATCAATATTATCCAATGTTATGCACCCAAACAACGACGGCAACGACAAGGACAAAGATCACTTTCATGATAGGCTGCAGTCAATTATAGCGAAGTGTCCAGGAAAGGATTTGATAATCCTGATGAGAAACCTAAACACCAAAGTCGGAATGGACAACACCAGACATGAAGATATCATCGGACGACAGGAACTGGGAGAAAGAAATGAGAATGGTGAAAGATTTACAAATCTATTTGATTTCAACAAAAATGCTTATAAGTAATAAAATATTCCTCCCACAAACGCGTACACAAGGTTACATGAGTCTCACTGGATTCTACTACAGAGAATCAAATCGATCATATATGCATCAATAAAAAACTCAGACGATCATTGGAAGTTGTGAAATCCAGGAGAGGAGCTGACATAGCTCCAGACCACCACCTGATGATTGTCTAAATGAAACTGAAGCTAAAGAAGCAATGAATAACTGGAGTAACGGCATCTCAACGGTTAAATACAACCTTTCTTCTAGATACTGACCAACTTCAGAAATTCAAGAGCTCTCAACAACAGATTCTAAATCTTGAAAGATCCACTGAAATATGAAGAAACCACTATGGAGGACAATTGGAGAGGAATCAAAGAAGCACTAACTCCAACGTGTCGGGAGACTCTGCGCCGCAAGAGGCACCATTATAAGGAATGGACTTCCACTGAGACCTTCATCAAAATTAAACAAATAAGGAACAAGAAGACAGAAATTAACAACAGACGAACAAGAGCAGAGAAAATCATGGCAGAAACTGAATACATAGAAGCAACTAATCAAGTTAAGAAGAGCATTGTAGCCGACAAACGGGAATACATCGAAGACCTTGTAACGACAACAGGAAATCTGCTAGAGAAGTAAATATGAAACAGCTATATGGTACAACGAAGAAGGTAGCAGGCTAATATAGTAAATCAGAGAGATTGGTCACGAATTGAGAAGGCAAGCCAATCACCGAGATTTAAGAACAGAGGAACCGATTGGTAGAACACTTTGGATAACTCTTGAATAGGTCAGCTCCACCGAACTCACCGGTACATCGAAGCAGTACCTGCAGATCTCCTGATAGATTTCGGTTCACCAACGATAAGGGAAATCATAATGATTATCAGACAGGTCAAAAGTGGGAAAGCAGCAGGAATCTGACAATATAACAGCTGAAGCATTCAAGTCAGATATAGACATAACTGCAAGGATGCATCCACGTTTTATTCAGGAGGATCTGGGAGGAAGAACAAGTGCCGGCTGACTGGAAAGAAGGATACCTCATCAAGATACCGATAGAAAGGAGATTTGAGCAAATGTGAGAACTACAGAGAAATCACACTATTGTCAGTACCAGGGAAAGTATTCAACAGAGTGTTGTGAACTGAATGAAAGACTCAGTGGATGCTCAACTTCGAGATCAACAGGCTGGTTTCAGTAAGAATCGGTCGTACACAGACCAAATCGCAACACTACGGATCATCGTTGAACAATCAGTTGAATGGAACTCGTCACTTTACATCAACTTCACTGACTATGAGAAGGTGTTTGACAGTGTAGACAGGTGATCACTATGGAAACTTCTTCGACACTACGGCGTACCACAGAAACTCGTCAACATCATCCGAAATTCTTACGATGGACTACAGTGCAAAATCGTGCATGGAGGACAGCTGACAGATGCATTCCCTATGAGGACCGAAGTCAGACAAGGCTGTCTACTCTCGCCTTTCCTCTTCCTTCTAGTAGTTTCCTGGATCATGAAAACCTCCACATCTGAGGGGATGCACGGAATTCAATGGACAAGTAGGATGCGACTCGATGATTTGAACTTTGCGGATGATCTAGCACTTCTATCCCATACACAACAGCAAATGCAAGTGAACACAACCAACGTAGCACCAACCTCATCATCACTAAGCCTGAACATACATGAGGAAAGAGCAAGATCCTCAAGTATAACGCAGGGAGCACCAACCCAATTGAACTTGAATGGTGAAACTCTGGAAGAAGTGAATACTTTCACGTACCTGGGATGCATCAGCAATGAACAAGACAGATCCGATGCAGATGTAAAGGCAAGGATTGGCAAAGCAAGAGCAGCATTCCTACAGTTGAGCAATATATGGGACTCCAAACGATTGTCTACCAACCTCAAAGTCAGACTCTTCAATCTGAAAATCAAGACAGTTCTGTATGGAGCTGAAACGTGGAGAACTACATCAAACATCCTCATATGGGTACAGGTATTGGTAAACAACTGTCTACGCAAGATACTGAATGTCCGTTGACTGGAAACCATCAGCAACAGCCTACTATGGGAGAGAACAAACCAACTTCCAGCCGAAGAGGAAATTAGGAAAAGACGTTGGAAATGGATAGGACATACATTGTGGAAATCATCAGACTGCATCACGAGGCAAGCACTAACTTGGAATCATGTTGGAAAATAGAAAAGAGGAAGGACAAATAGCACACTGCATCGGTAATCGGAATCAGATATTAAAAAGATGAACAGTAACTGGAGACAGCTAGAAACGACTGCTCAGGACAGAGTTCAATAGAAAATACTGGTAAGTGGCCTATGCTCCTCTGTAAGGAGTAACGGGCGAACTCTATATATATATATATATATATATATATATATATATATATATATATATATATATATATATATATATATAATGTCCACTCATTGCATTGCCTTTTCTTGACACATATTTCCTCATTTACGAACTCTAATATTCTCTCCTCTTACTCGTTAATGGATATGATTGTATATTAATTGTTCACTTCATATTATATTTACTTTTTCATTAGTAGTATGGATCTCTGGATTATTAATACTCAAATAACAAACATCATATGTTTTTACTGCTTCAACATTGAGTAGAATAAATCCATGAATAGATGCAGTTTTCGCTGATAGTTAATTAAATTTATACTTCCATATTCAATAAGCTTTTTTTACAACATATCCTACAATCTCCTTCGTGTTTTCTTACAAACCAGATGAATCAAGAACACTAAATGTATAGATGTGCATACGGTAATGATACCTTGGGTTAATATATTCAAGAATTCATTGAATATGAAATTAATTAGCAAACATTGTAGTTTTGTCTATATCTATTCATATTTGGTAGTAAACATAATGAAATTAAATTTGATATCACGAATTGATCAGAGTTAGACAAACAATCAAAACCAGGAACTGGTACTAGTCAGCTATTTCGTCCCTTTATAAAACTTGCTCAGCAGTACGCATTCATGAACTTATCAGGGAGTTCAGCCCAAGTACCTACCTGCTCCGAAGTCAATTTTTAACAAGTTAGACTATTTAGCCAACAGGCTTCCAACTGTTTCTACGTGAGTCATATTTAAAAAAATGACTGGAGCACAAACGGGTTTTTAATTAGCCATAATGCAAATGTCAAAAAGGATTCTGTTCACGTAAATGTGTATATTCTCAGGACCACGAGGAAAACTGTAGTCTTTTTAACTCGTTTTTATCGGACCATGATTTCACAGTCATAAACATACTAGTGGTTATTTACGTTAGTACTTTAAGTAGTACCTTAATAGTCGTTAGTTGTGATATCCTAAATTTGAGATGTGTTGGTCTATAAAAACGATCATGATACGCGTAAGGTAGAACAATTTATCATTTCATATGATATGGTGTTGAACTGTAAGAAGTAAAATACACGAATACATGCGGACTGCTGCTTTTAATATTGATGTATATTAATTTCCAGCTGGTTTCTTTGATAACCTATTTAATGTTTGTTCGATTTTAGCTAGTAACAACAGGCTAAGCACATATCCCTTACTTATTGCTAGCCCTAATGCAAAAGTAGAGCCTATTGTTGAGTAGTATCACAGTGTGTAAATTCAAAATTTGCGAAGTCTAATAAAACAGAATTGTTTTACTATTATATTCAATAACGTATTCATCACTCACTTATCCCAACATAAGGATTGTATATAATCAAATAGTATGTATACTTCATATGTATTAAATTCACTACCTTTATACAAGAATATGACCTTGTATATCCTATTAGGTAGTAGAAAAGTAATTAATTGGATACTTAGACATAGGGATAGATGAATAGGACCTTTGTAGACTAAAATAACTAACTCTAAATACACTGAAAACTTTCCAGTCTTTGTTGATCATTTTGCTTATCCCACGATATACTCACCAGTGATGAGGTGGAATAGCTTTACATGTAAACGGAATCCTTCAAATTATTTCATGGATTTAATTAACTCTGTACTACAGCTTCATAAGTGAAGCATTCAGATAAATAAACATAATATCTCCAAAACATCATGTTACCAATTTACTTTATCATTTTGAAGGTAACCTTCATTTTTCAGTAGGTGCTGGCTTGATTTGTAAGTCTAAAGAAGTTGAGTAGTATATTTAGTATTCCCTGTTTGATACTGTGGTCGATGTGTAATATGTATTGTATTCTTGTGATTCTAAGTCTTCATCAAATTTGAATGGTTAATTTGTATATATATATATATATATATATATATATATATATATATATATATTCTGGCTTCACTATTTTAGGGGGTCTCATCAGTCCTTATAGTCTAATGTCCGATGAAATTTTGTTTTGTATATAGAAGGCCGATTGGCTTTTACCAAATTGCATCACTTGTAGCGTAGGCGTGACATCCATTTTTCAACCAAAGGAAAAGTTTACTATGTAGCAGTTCAATCTGTTTTACTTTACGGATATGAAACATGGACACTGAAGATAGAGGATATTTGTGGGCTTCTAGTATTCGATCATAGATGTCTTCGAAGCATTGTTCGTGTCTTCTGGGAACACCGAATTAGTAATACTCGGGTTAGAAATAGTGCTAGGTAAATATGGTAAATCTATTGATGAAGTAGTAAATCTTCATCAGCTGAAGTGGTTAGGGCATGTGTTACGTATACTTAACTACTGCCTACCTCGATGAACAATATTGTCTGGTGTGGAAGTAGGCTGGAATAAAGCTAGGGGCGGCCAAACAAAAACATAGCACCAATCCATGAAATCCCTGAAAAATGGGTTGTGACATGTTAATAGATGCAGACTACCTGGTTGTAGTTCACATGATGATCGTAAGAAATGGTTAGAGACTTTAGATGATATGGCTCAAAATCATTCGCAATGGCGCAGGTGCATTCATTTCTTATCTTCCTTTAAGTTCTAAGTTTCTGAGCTTATTATAATTTTCTTTTACTGAATTATATTTTCTCATATCTTATCTCCGATCTTTATACCTTACCCTTAGTACGTACTTTGTTACTAGCTTCACTACTCTGGGATTTGGCCCGACAATTCAATCTCTATCTGTTAGTTGGGGTATGGTAATTTGAACTGATGTATGCATGTACCAAGTTCTACGTTGTAACTGACTGAGTGACTTTCAAACTCCTGAATGACATTTAAACAAAATCTCAAGTCAGCTGAAAATATTAAATTCCTAACAGTATTTTCATGTTGAATCACAAATAATCAAAAATCAGTTGCATAATACTTCACTTGGAAAACATATACACATGCATACACGTCATGGTAGAGAAGGGCATCTAAATTTTATTTCGTCCTATTTTCTTCTAACGACGACAGGTTCACAGAAAAACGCCTACGGTTGTTGAAGATGTTTTCCCTGTTACTGATTGTAATGGTTATTCGGCTTTATAATTAACAGAATAATCATTTAGACTGATTTCCATCCCAGCATAGAGCCAATCATATTACGCTGATATGAATATTTGTATATCGGCAAAATGTTAAATCATTTTGTATTTCTTGAATACAACATAAATCAAAACAAAACTGAAAGAAACGATAAGAATTAAGAAAGAATAATATTAGTAGTATATTTGAACAATGAGATTGAGAAAGAAATCTTACTTACTTACCTACGCCTGTTACCCCACTCGGAGGAGCATAGGCCGCTTACCAATATTTTCTATTGAACTCTGTCTTGAGCAGTCGTTTCCAGCTGTCTCCAGTTACTGTTCATCTTTTTAATATCTGATTCCAATTCCCGATGCAGTGTGTTATTTGTCCTTCCTCTTTTCCATTTTCCAACATGATTCCAAGTTAGTGCTTGCCTCGTGATGCAGTCTGATGATTTCCACAATGTATTTCCTATCCATTTCCAACGTCTTTTCGTAATTTCCTCTTCGGCTGGAAGTTGGTTTGTTCTCTCCCATAGTAGGCTGTTGCTGATGGTTTCCAGTCAACGGACATTCAGTATCTTGCGTAGACAGTTGTTTACCAATACCTGTACCTATATGAGGATGTTTGCAGTAGTTCTCCACGTTTCAGCTCCATACAGAACTGTCTTGATTTTCAGATTGAAGAGTCTGACTTTGAGGTTGGTAGACAATCGTTTGGAGTCCCATATATTGCTCAACTGTAGGAACGCTGCTCTTGCTTTGCCAATCCTTGCCTTTACATTTGCATCGGATCTGTCTTGTTCATTGCTGATGCATCCCAGGTACGTGAAAGTATTCACTTCTTCCAGAGTTTCACCATCAAGTTCAATTGGGTTGGTGCTCCCTGTGTTATACTTGAGGATCTTGCTCTTTCCTCATGTATGTTCAGGCTTACTGATGATGAGGTTGGTGCTACGTTAGTTGTCTTCACTTGCATTTGCTGGTGTGTATGGGATAGAGTGCTAGATCATCCGCAAAGTTCAAATCATCGAGTCGCATCCTACTTGTCCATTGAATTCCGTGCATCCCCCCAGATGTGGAGGTTTTCATGATCCAGGAAACTACTAGAAGGAAGAGGAAAGGCGAGAGTAGACAGCCTTGTCTGACTTCGGTCCTCATAGGGAATGCATCTGTCAGCTGTCCTCCATGCACGATTTTGCACTGTAGTCTATTGTAAGAATTTCGGATAATATTGACGAGTTTCTGTGGTACGCCGTAGTGTCGAAGAAGTTTCCATAGTGATCACCTGTCTACACTGTCAAACACCTTCTCATAGTCAGTGAAGTTGATGTAAAGTGACGAGTTCCATTCAACTGATTGTTCAACGATGATCCGTAGTGTTGCGATTTGGTCTGTGTACGACCGATTCTTACTGAAACCAGCCTGTTGATCTCGAAGTTGAGCATCCACTGAGTCTTTCATTCAGTTCACAACACTCTGTTGAATACTTTCCCTGGTAGTTATTTTCAATAGTTTAATGTGTTAGAAACTTTTGCAGAAAATCTTTCAGTCTTAGTATTAAATATACGGCAGAAGTAATAGCTATTCATAGTGACAAACCTGGGTCTTATTCAGCTTCTTTCTTTATCTTGACCAACCTTAGGTCAAATAGATTATCTTAATCATAAAATGAGTTAAATTATTTATGTATACATAAAATTTCCTTCTTCTTCTTTATATCATCATAATTTAAATTTACCTTACCCAAATATCTTTGCATCATTATTAATATTCGCCTCATTGACACAAGAGGAACTGAATTAACACTAACTGCCCCTCTTCACCCCCCCCCACTTTACTTTTGTAATCATTACTTTAAAAACAACTTTAAAAATGAGTAGTAAAGGCTACTGAAGAGTCCTATACTATGATGAAACAGCTATTCAGTAGACTCTCTGATTTCTATTTATACTCAAGAAATATCAATCTATCATGAATACGAACAATAAATTAATATCCATTGTCATCGGTGAGTTACTGTCTCACACCCGACACGATTGAACTCCACCGGTCACGTCTTCACACTAGAACTCCAGGAATTACCTCAAGGAGCTAGTCACTAGTGAGCTATCAACCATTAGGAGCCGGCTCAGTGGTCCAATGGTAAAGCGCTCGTCGCATAGCCAGAGGGTCTTGTGTTTGATCCCCACCAGGGTCGTGGATGTGCACTGCTGAGGAGTCCCATATTAAGACGAAACAGCTGTCCAGTGCTTCCAGGTGATCAATGGTTGTCTGGTTCAGATCAATTCGTGATATCAGCATTAATAAATTAACTATCTCCACAACAACCCCTTAAATAAATTAATAATACATATTTACTCATAGAATAATATTTATTCGGATTTTGTAGACCTCCTTTATTGTTCTAATTAAATAAGAATAATAATAAAAAAGATACATTTGATTAATTAAAAAAATGGTAAGTTAGAATTCTCGATTACTTCATTGTAACATTCTTTCCTATTATCTTTACTCTTAATCTACAGCTTATTTTTTCTTTCTCTCCAGTCTATACATTTTGTATCCAACGGTATCATTTTCATTTCTATTTTTCATCATGTTCAAAAGATACTTTTGATATTATTTGACATTTTGTCGATAAATTTATGTATTCATTGTTACGGTTGGTTAATTTTATTGTTTCTAATAAAAATGGTACCAAAATTTATATCTAGAAGGCCATCTAGATTATTCTCTAATTGAAATTAAAGATTTCTATTTATTCATGTTGTTATCGATATATATATTGTATATATGCATAGAAACTTGTAGAAGACAGGTTTACTTTTTATTAGAATAAAACTGCCAAAAGAAGAAAAGCACGTGTATACGTATATATGAGAGATTGAGAGAGAGAGATGAAGAGGGAGAGAATGTAAGAGAGGTGTTTCATTTAGTAAATATACGATAATGCTGTTTCGTTATTCATACGTTTATTTTTTCTATATTTCGCCTACTACTGACAATCAATTTTTATATTTAACTGCAGTAGTTTCAAGTCTGGTTTTTGTATGAAGACAAATATGTATGGTTGTTAGAGTGTAGAAATGAGCTTTAAATATCAATGACTTATTTACTAACATCAATTAGTAAAGTATCTACGAAATTTTACAGTGGAAAACTCATCATCATCCTCGTAGCTGTATTTACAGATGAGGAATGGTCAACCGTAACAGTTAATACACATAAGGGAAAAATTAAAAGTTCATGAAATATCGATGGATGTTTATTCAGATAATAGGTAAGAAAACGGGTCTTTCTTATATAATCAAGCAATTAATGAATTTTGTAGAACACAAGAATGATGTAAGTGGAAGTTAACCACTAGCCTTCTGGCTTGATGAAGACATCAAATGTGTTTGGCCACGTGTGTCGTATAACTGATATCCCCTATCCAGATGATTATCAGTGTAGTGAATGTCAAGAAGGTTCTATTATATGGAGCTGAAACTTGAAGAATTGCGATAATCATCATTTAAATGATACAGGGTATTTATAAACAGTCATTTACGGCAAGATACTTTGGATCCGTTGACCAGACACTAGCAGCAGCGGCCTACTATAGGTAGAGATCAAACTAACTTCCAGCTTAGGAAAAAAGCACTGGAGATGGATAGGACATACACTGAGAAAATCACTAAACTTCGTCACAAGATATGCACCGATTTGGAATCCCCATGGTCAAATGAAAAAAGGAAGACTAAAGAACACATTGCTGTTGGAATTCGAGGCAGACATAAAAAGAATGAATTGGACATGGGAAGAACTGAAAATAAGAACGCCCGATAGCGTTAGATGAGGAATACTGGTCGGCGTCCTATGTTCCAAGAGGGGTAACAATATTGATTGGCTGATTGATTTTACTGTAAGTATTAAAATGTTTAAACATGAATCCCAATGTGGAACAACGAAAATTCAAATCAATGAAACTGCTACAACTTCAGAATATCACTGGAAACCCAATAATCACCTAAGTGTTTACTGACGAGAATGCTGTCTTACAGTAATTTTTACAAGAATACAATACTTTGTTATGCTTCCAAATGGTTAGGAAGAAAACGCCGATGATAATTTTCTAAAGGACGTCATGTATTACCAGTATACCGTTCACTTCTCGTAACATTTACGCATAAAGCATTGTGCAGTATAATCATAAAGTCTCCGGTCTGTAAGCCTGTTAAATCAGCTGATTCAAGATTATCCATTGTCAATCTACCTTCAACTGTTAAGGTGTATAAATGTAAATATTGATAATTAAATACGGTATAGATTGTGACTTACGAACCTTGAAATCTGTTTTCTTATCTCGTAGTTGATAACTCAATATCAGTTTATTGAATAGTAACGAAAACAACTTTCAGGTAAGTTTTCTAAAATACACAGACACAGAAATATTGTGTGCATTAATACTAAATTTAAAGAATTAAGATAAAGGCTGGTTATCATTATCATGAATTTATTTTGTAGCCGTAGACTCGTTTCTGACTGTTATATTCAGTGACGTTGAATAGAATCTCCTCAATAACTTCCTTAACGTCTAGATTATGAATGACAATAAGCTTAAGTTCTGAGTATTCTGCTTATGTCTAGAGGCAATAATAGACAGACAAACAAACTGAATGAGTTAAATTTGTACTTATATATCTTAAAACTTATAACAAACTCATATAACAACTCATATAATGTGCATAAATGTCATGACATTTTGTAAAAGCATCTTTTTTTTACTATGTAAGTCATTTCCAAATATACATGGAAATTTTTCTTATATGAGATCTTTATGGCATTTCCATTTATCTTAAATCCTTAGAATACATATGTTCCTTTTTACGTAGACTGACATCATTCAATGTTGTAAGCTGTTTAACTATATATATATATATATATATATATATATATTTGTAATAATTTTTTACTTCAATTAGTTTTTAAATGAAAAGATAAACTGAAGATTTTTTATGGACATATGATCAAAAATATTAATTTTCTTCGAGAGAGATTGATTTCTGTTGGACACAAAACTAACCAGAGAATAATTGAGAACAATTTTGATCTAGTACGGAATCCCTGAGAGATGCACACCCAGGACCCCATCCAAGGATTAAACCCAGAGTATTACTGGTTTATAGGCGAACACATAACCATTAGTATCACTGAACTAGTGTCCTGTGGGATAATTCTCACTTAAGTCATCTTACAATATAGTGCTATAACTATTGGCAATCCATAATAGAATTGTAAGTGAACATTGGTGAGGAGTCCAGTACTAAATCTAAACTGTTTGCTATTCCTCTCTGGTTTTCACTTGTATCTAATCAACTTCGATCTATCATGAACATAAATAACAAGGGAAGGTAAATAATAAAACACTAATATATATTTGGTGCACACCACCTCAGATAGCTATTGAAAGTAACTAGTCAATCAAAGATTAGTAAGCGTTGGACAACTATTTCATCCTAGTATAAAACTTCTCACCGGAGTTGACATCTAACACTTTACAATTCCAATTTCAGTCAATTTGTAATATTGTGCACCCATCATCCGATGTCACTGGTGTATAACTGCTACACTTCCAACATAGCTGAATTCCACTGGTCACAGATTTTAGCTAGAACTTTGGGAAGTACCTCAAAGACTTGATTACCACTGAAGACTATAAATTACTGACAATTTGTGGAGAATGTAATTTTCATGCAAAACAAGATAGATATATAAACAAAAATTCAATTTAAAGAATATACAAATGTAGAGAATTCATCTATCAGAGTATGCATAATCTCACCCATTTGTATGTTGATTACAAAAACATTGTAGTGTGCTAACAAACAGATGTGATTAACTAGACTCTACGTAGCATTTAACCGTCTGACCTAAACTAAGATGACTATTTATTGGGGGATATTTTGAATAGTTTAGAATTCAGGTAGAGTAGCTTCAACAAATACAGACAGTAACTAAATAAAATCGCATTAATTTAGATAACAAGATATCGGAATAAAGAAAAACGTTATGAATAGGAACTGGATTATCAGTGGATAATAAATTGCCTAGTGATTTAAGAAAGATAAATAAAAGAGTATTTATGTATGTATAGAGGATTATTACTTATTATCATCAGTCGTTTTACCATCTTCGAGTTTGGATATTTCACTAACATAATAGGTGATATAAATTAAAATCTATCGAACAATTTTCTGTATTCATTTGAAGGTTTTGTCATAGATTAGCTGATTATAGCTAACGAATCTGTTTATAATTATCGAAAGATTTAAATGATCATTACAAACTGCAATTATCAGCAATATAGATCAGTTTGGGAAGATTAATTCTAGGCTTTCATATTACAATGTGTACTTTAGTTTTCAAACTAGCACGTGCAAACCTCCCATCTTCGAAACTTTTCGAGCTATTAGAATAAAGTTCGATTAAATCATCTCGTTTTAATTTTACTAAAATCATCTTAACTATAATGGAACCTGATGTGTTAAGGCTGGTGTTCTTACTTAATTACTGTGAACACCTAGAATGCAACTGTAGGTAACAAAATAAGTTTTAGAAAATCATATGTGTATATTGTTAATCCTATCTGTCAAGTATGATTTGCAAAGAAATCAATCAAGTTGAAGACATTTTCCTAATATTTTAGACATATGAGAATAGAATAGTAATAGAGTGCAGAACTGCCTTATTCAGAATTGTTTTTACCTAGTTTCAATCAAAACTAGCAAAATGAATAGTTCCAAGTTCGCTTACAAATAAGTACTGATGGGATTCGTTATATTAAAAAGCTTTAACAAAACCATAATTATCAAATTATTATGTAGTTGTGATACTTATTTGACTATAAATGTATATATCTATTCTCAAATTTTACTTTGTTAACCATTCAAAAATATCTTCTTAAACAGTAGAATGAATTTGTATATTCCCATTGATTTGTTATAGACTGAAGCTGGTCAGTCACTGTTGCTATATGTGCATCCTGTGCGGATCGCCTCGATATAGCGATTATTCAGAAGTATCGTTTAATTTGTATTGTGACTGGCAAGTGGAATCCAGGACGCGCGTTTCGTCCTATTTGGAACTCATCGGCTGGATGTACCTGAATCCCAATGTTGATGTTCATAGTGAGATTGGAACTCAATCCGTTTCTTGTCAAACGCGACCGCGTTCACCACCACCTGTTGCACAAGTGTGACTGTTTGGATTCAATAGTCTAGTGGTGAACGCGGTGACACTTGACACGAAACGGATTGAGTTCCAATCTTACTATGAAAATCAACATTGGGATTCAGGTACATCCAGCCATCGATTCCCAAATAGGACAAAACACCCATCCTGGATTCCACTTTGCCAGTCGCAATCCAACTTGAAAATAAAAATAATAACTTGAATAATCGCTATATCGAGGCAACCCGCTCAGGATGCACATATAGCAACAAAGACTCGCCAGCTTCAGTCTATAACAAATCAATCGAAATATACAAATTCATCCTAATATATATATATTATGTTATATCGGGCGATTCAAGATTAGTAACTAACTTTCCAAACTGTTTTTCAGAAGACTATTTAATTTACTTTGAGTACATGTAAACTGACTATTTTATTTCTATTATTATAATGTTTTCATTGCTCTAACCTCCCACTAGACCCATAGACTGTTATCATATCATTTTTCATTAAGGAATTATAATCAATTAAATATGTCTCAGTAAACATAGCTCCTAGTCATTATTGTCACCGTTTTGTATAAATGTTATTCGTTCTATTGATGTCCCACGTGGACAGGCTTTTATGTATATAAGTGGATGAGTGGAATATAATCTGTCTAGTGGCTGGCTCAGTTGTTTTGTTTTCTCCATTCCGGTTTTCAGGACTAGTAGTTGTAAGGCAGATGCATGCGCATCACGATTAATCCTATCGAAGTTACAGTTTTTTACATATAGTGGATTGACTGTTTTTCTCATAATACAACATATTAATTTAGAGCCTCGATGAAAAACTAAATAAGAAAAGTTTCTTCTCTCCATTGTCTTTCAGTATAATCCTGAAAGTGTTTTCACCTTTTCACTGATACAGGTACATTTAGTCAGCAAGTCATTGGGTCACACTTCCTAGCCACAATCTAACTTTAATCATGCAACTTATTAAGTATTTGAAAAGTAGCTAGAAGTAGAATGTTGGACATCCAGTTTTATACAAAATGCAACTTGAGAATAAACTATTATTATTATTACTATTACTCACCAACTGAATGTACCAATATTCTATCGTTAATATTTGCACAGATTACTAAAATCATATTCAGTAAGATTTTAGGTAGCGTGATACATTTCACTTATGTGACTAATCTCTTCTTCCAATGACTATTACCCCCTCAGGTTTATACTGCTATAACTGACAATTCATACCAAATCAGTTTTCGTGATTCGTCAATCTTTCAGACCAACGATTTTCTTCGAAAGTTATTTGTAGAGAGTTTTAATTCTAATATCAATTGTGTTTTATGCAACTAACTGACAACAAACTGTTGTCAGGAATACTTGATGATACCAGAGTTATACCCGATTTTCAATTCAAACAGTTGATTAATGTTTGACTTGGTTTTCTCATTTGTTTTTTTAATTTGATCATTTTCTCTCTTTAGTTGATTGAATTCATCACAGAATAACAGTGGTTGGGTACTAGTAAAAACAAGGGAACACCGAACAGCTGTTTTGTCCTAGTTTGGAACTTCTCAGCAGTGCGCACCGTATATCTCGCCACAGGTTGGCGAATGCCTAACCTTCTGCTTCATTAGACCGGTATCCACTGGTAGAACTCCCACTTTCACCAATTTGTAATATAATAGGACAATCATCGATTGTCATTTGTGATAAATGTCTCACTCTAGATAGATCTAAACTCCACCAATCATGACTTCTCACTTCTCTCAGGAACATTCTGAAATTAGTTACTAGTTAGCTGATTATTGTAATCAATTTAAGGTGGTTTGTGAAGATTGATATTAAGTTTTACTTGATTGAATTCATTAGTCAATTCTTCTTCTTTTGTTTGTTCAACTTAAGTTTAATAATGAAATATTTTTGTGTCACTAGTAAATGAATGAACTTGACTTTTATTAGTATTCAATAAGAATATAAAAAGTAGTGATATCAGTAGTTTAGTAATTAGTAGCATAGTAATGAATAATAATTAAATAGACGAAATAATCATAAATTATCAAAGTTAACAATAACTTTCAATAATATAAAGAAAATAGTATCTATTCTAATTAATCACAACAAAATAAATAATTCATTAAATGACGTATTCATTGATAGTGATTGAGAAGAATGTCATTATTAGATGAGTTTTAATTTTGTTGAACTACTTCTTGTTAGTAAATGACTGGAAAAAAAAAAGTGATATTTAATGTAACCTGACAGATTGATTAGTTTTAAGTTGATTAAACTAAAAACTTCAATCAATCGACTTAGAAAAGACAGATATATAGATGATAGTTTTTTTTTCTCTATACCTTATATAATGACTAAATATTATGCAGATAATCTAACATGATCTCAATCGTTCCTATAATTAAGAAAAGATTACAATCATCTTGTATCAACAATAGAGGAATTAGCTTGACTAATATAGTATTTGAAATATTGACTTATTAGTCGCTTAATTAAAACTCATGAACTTCAAATGAAAGAACATCAGGTTAGTATTAGACCTGATCGCAGCTGTATCTACCAAATATTCACAATTTGGAAGGTTTCAGAGCATAAACATACCATTGAAAAGACGTGTTTATTGATGTAACATCAACTACATCGACTTATGGTGCCTTGTTATATGAACTATCTGTGTTGGACTAATGTCGAGTTTGAGTTATCTAAATATAGATCCTATATGCAAATAATTCTCGTATATTAATTAAATTCCTGAACATATACGCATGACTCGGAGGTATGTAAGCAGAGAAGTTGATAAGAATATACAAAAATGTATTCGGAACCAAAATATTTCGACAACCGACAAAGATTCAAGCAGACTGAGAGTAAGGAAGCTTACTTATACATCGAACATGCATACATGAAATGTATAATGCAAAGTTGATATGTTCAAAAAATAATCTGGGCACATACAATACTTTTCATCATCTGGAAATTGTGGTTTTTCTCAACCTGAGAGTAGTGTTCGACTTCATAGACTGTGAAGTGTTATGTCAGTACATGTCACTTCAAGATGTACCTACAAAATACGTGAATCTTATGAAGACTTATTACTCGAACACCATTAGTCGACTCTGAGAGTATGATGAACTGTCATCTGAACTTATAACCTAATGTTGTATTTGTTAAAACTGCCCACTGTTCCTATTTCTGTTTAATTTCATCATAGATTTACAACTGCAAGTAACTCTCTCGTCATTTGAATTTTCAGGAATTGGTGTCCTACAAGAAGGTCAACTAATTAACCCAAAATACGCGAATGACATAATCCTATTTGGTCAAGACGCTGATAAAATGTGGTCTATTGACAGAACCGAACAACAATTCAGGCAGATTTGGGATCGGATTCCCATCCCTCTTTAAATACAAACTTTCTCTAGGATTGGTTTGAGTTAACACCTGGGTTAAAGATAGGAAAGTGAAGAAGATGAACACGAAGATCACTTCGTTCCCTATCTTTTGCCTAGGTGTTATATACGTCGCAGGCGAGATATCCATCTCTGAACAAACGTAGGAGTATATTGTTCAGTAGTCCGTTCTGTCTTACTGCATGGATGTGAAACGTAATTATTGGGAGTAGATGACATTCCTGGATTTTCGACATTTGATCATCGATGTCTTAGAAACGTCGCTCTCATTTCCTAGGGTCACCGAGTAAGTTACAATGAAGTCAGACACAGGTTATTAGGGAAGGATTAGTAAATTAGTAGATGTGGTTGTAAATCTTCATCGATTGAGGTGACTGTGACATGTGTTATATATGCCTAACCATCAGCCAACTTGATACGTGATGTTGACTGTTATTTGAGTAGGATGGATGGAAGTTAGAGGCATCTAAACCAGAATATGGCATCAATCCACTGAAGTCAATGATTACTAGTCTGAATAGTGTCGGTGGATTCAGACTACCAGGTTATAGTCAATGTGGAGAGGGGGATACAACCGGCTTATTTGTTGAAATTTTGATATCTGGTTGAAAATTCTTTTCTTGCTAAGCTTTTTGGGCATTCCTGACTTACATTGTTTAGCTTTTCTGCTAATTCCCAACATGAGTTGTAGCAATGAGAACATCCTAAAAAGTTAGGCAAATATCCATTTTCTTCTATTAGCGCAAGTATTAAATTAATTAGAATGAATACAAATGAACAAACGAATAGTTGTGTATAGAATAGGTCAATTATAAGGCATTGTTTCGCAAGAGTACATAATACCCGACGCAACAGTTCTCTACTGATCAGCAAGCCTCAAAATATGTCTTTGAAAATTAGAACGGCTATTTCAGGTTTACGAGGATGTGGGTTAATGGTCAAAATAAAATACTTTGTCTAAACTCGGGTATTATTAAGATACTGAAATGGCTATTAATCAGATACAGAATTCAGACATGATTTATTAGACAACTTTGCAAGAATATATTTCTACAAAAGGAACAAATCCTACTGGGCAGTCTTTAAGAAGTAGGCTTGTTGAAGGAAATGTGAATCAAAGTATTAGTTCAGGGAGTTGCTATAAGTAAAGGTGCATGTCATATAAAGAATGGCTAGTCAGGAGATATTTCACATCGATTAAAGATTTCAATAAATACCTCAATAATAACTGAGTGACTCTGATTGTTGACCAAAGCCATGCTGGTAGATGCAAACCACCTGGTTGGGGAGGGGAGTCCCTGTGATAATCAATAGTGGATGTAGATACTGGGTGACAGCCAAAAGTCGGTCACAGTGGTGCAAGTATATTTACTCTTTATCTTCTTCAAGATCCTAAGATCCATTATTCTTTGTACATACATTCGCTTCATTCATTCTTGTAGAATTATAGTTATGTTATTCTTACAAATTTGATCTCATCCTGATAATGTGGTATGGCAACTTGAACCTATGCGCCTAGGTTCTACATTGCTCATGACTGATTGAACTGAGATCGTACAGAAACACCTAAAGCTGACTTTTTGAACATTCTAAACAAGAGAGTATAATTTGAACGAGTCAGCAACAACAATAAATCACTAAAGAGAACATTAAAAATCAATCATCAAATAGTTTTTAGTTAAACTGATAGAATATAAAGATTAACCATGTATAATACCAAGGTACAAATCATCATAATCTAACAATTAATTCAACTATTAAAGTATCATTATACTAAGTTACGAATTGTATCAATTATTTTTCAATATAAAGAACGGATTGATAAATTTATTCTAAAGTTTCAATCTTGTAGCGAATTCAATCAAAACTGTAAATTTTCGAATACATTTGTTTTCTATTACAAAATTGAACTCTTACTAAGTTATCTATACTAAATAGTTTATCGTTATAAATGAAAATAGATTAAATGTTTTGATTACAAATACATAAGTAAACCCATTAAATAATTCCTAGCTTATTGATATTTAATGTATGTAGAATTATTTTTACAGATGAATTTATTAACAGTATCATAGTCACTATCGTGTCATATAAGCTGTGAAGTGAGTCCTCAGTTCGAACTATTAGCAACAATTAAATAGAGTTAGAGTTGTAAACCACTGAATGACAGAAGTGATCTGAAAGCTAGGTACTCGCCACAAAACTTAGACGTTGTGGCTGAGATATGAATGTACATTGCTGGGCCTCGTATTAAGAAGAAACAGCTCCAATCCCTTAGTTGTATAAGGAAAGTTAGTAATATAAAAGAAACCAAAATATTGATAATGCAATTATCTGAATATGTGCATAGTACTAGTGAAGATCTACTTGCCATCGATCAATGCAGACACACCTCTGGTCACCAAGGTAACTGATAACCTACAAGAACTGAACCACTAGGTACAGAACAACAAACTTAATCTCATAACTTGGTATTGATGTAAGGAAAAATATATTCGTGCAGTAAAATCTGTAGATTACTAAGAAAATCTTTAGCAATACGTCTGAATACGGTGCTTAAAACTGACTTCCAAGGACCAACTGATTTGGATGATAAATAACGCCGATTGCCTTAACGACTACTATAATCCTTAAAAACTCCATTACATCCCATAACGCATAACTGTGGGTACTAAGCCACAAACAATTCAGTGTCGTTTATTAATAGAACTCAGACAGATTTGTTTGAAGATGTAGTCATTTTAACAGAAAATGTTTTCATTACAGAACCATTATCGCTCTTCAAATCAATGATCACCAGTCTTCACTTTCGTATTGGTATTGACATTATTTCTATTTTCATACTTGATCGTCTCCCCTATGCTGTGATTTTGATGCAGTACATACTTGTGCTACTCTATATGCAGTTACAAACAAAATTCACTTGGTACTATGGTAAACGCTACTTGAGATCTTTGTTTTTCATAAAAGAAAAGATCTTTTCATGCATTTTTACGGAACCAGCAGTTGAATGCTACTATGAAACACCTCCATTTAAATTAGCTGACCTCTAAAGAACCAAGGAAAAGTGAGACATTTATTGTCACTCAGATCTTGGTTGTTAAGTTACCAAATCTAAGGCGTTACCACTGAGGTACTTTGGATAGGCACCGTGCAGATACACACCAACTACATTCATCGGATCGAAAGAGAGCGTATTGGTGGTTCTTGACCAGATACTAGATGAAACGCGCCTCTGAGATATAGTAAGCTACGTTAAAAGCATCCAAAAGATTAAGTTAGGTCTGTTTGTGTTTGGACTTTGGCGGTGTTTAAATGGCACATATACCTTCCGGAAACTTGTATTAGAATTTATATTCAGTAATAACATTCATAAAGTTCATACGACAGAATCCCGACCACGGACAAACTGCCGAGCTAAATACTTTAAAACGCAGAACGAGTATAACAAAATGGAATAAAACGATGGATGAATGTAAATTCATCTATATTGACCGTAACAATCGTTTAAATTATGAAGAAATTTTAATTAACCATATTTACCAATTATCATCATTTTATGGGCTGAGAAACTGCTCTAATGCCTAGACTAAAGGAGATGAGTTTTGAGAGATTAACACCCGAGCCTTTAACCTAAAAGTCTAAAATACAATACAGTGGAAAACTATCATGCAATTCAATCCTATGGTAGGTGACAAAAATGCATATATATGCCATTGATCTCTTCCGAACTGTGCAGCTGAAAGTATGCCAACTGCATGAATCAGGATTTTCCAACTTTCCTAAGTGAATCCCTTGTATCCACAAACCCAATTTAAACGTCAATCATGCTTTCGTCTTTTTATTCATGCAAAGGACACCACTCCTACCGCGTGCAGTAAGGAAATAAGACTTTACAGGCGGGGGCTATCAACGCGTGCTCATATAAAAGTATTTTGAAAAGGAGACTGAACTCTCTCCATCATCGACCACACCACAGCATTTTGAGGGCTTTAATTATTGTATTAGAGCATAATTATCGAAACTACTTACATCACAAGACCTTATTAGAAATATGGCATACGGAACTGATGAAATATAGGGAAAATGAAAGACTGGCGATAAAAACATGATTTTTTTTTCATTTCGTAAAACTATAAACAAACATTTTATACATACAGTTGAAACTAATAGATTAATAAATAACGTGAAAATATATAAAAGAAAATGCATCAAAGTCAAGAATATATATATGGAAAAATTTAAGTAGAATATCCTTGTTTAATCAATAAGTAGCATTATTTCATAATCCACTTCATGGTAAACGGAGGCGTTACGATATTACGAGCAATTATTAACTTGGCCGAATAACTATATGCTCAACGATTCACAGTAAGTCCTACAAGAAAAATATTAGCAACAGTCAGTATTATATTCATTTTAGAAATTACTGTATTAATCATCATACATAAGCAAAATATAGAGTAATAAGTGATAATAGTAATACGATATAGCACAACAAAAACGAGTATTTAACAAGATTTATTTCATGATAGATAATTACTCCTAACATTGAAAGGTCATCGATACAACTTGCCCAATCATTCAGATAAACCGCATTCTAATTCAGAATAATTAGGTGATGTGCGTTGCAATCAGTTAGAAAGGCGAAAATACGCTCACTCATTTCATACCCGATGATAATAAATTTTAAAATTATTTTATGCCTTTTTAATATGGAAATTGATTGCTTCTACTCTAATCACATTATCACTGACTAACAATTTTCCACTACAAATTTCATCACTATTACTTCTAGTACTATGATCTTTATCTTGATAATTACATTTCGCTGTGTATATGCGATGTGTGGTTCTACGTTGCTTAATAAATGAATGACTAAACGAAAAGACATGTAACAACGCTTCAATGATCCACTTACAAGAAATTACCAGAATCATATTTATTAAATTAATGCATGACCGCAGAATATCAAGAAATATAATAAGAATTCATTAACTGAGCTGAAAAGACCAATTAGAAAAGTGTATATGTGAACAGCATAAAACTAAGTATATATGTGCAGCGGTTCAATTCCACAAACTTCAGAATCACAGCAAGATTAACATCAAATTTTCAGAATTAGTAGTTACTCAAATGTTAATAATAGAAAATAAGTGAGCATACAGAATGTGATCCAGAAAAAAGCTCACGATTTTAAGAGGGGATAAATAGTAAATACACTTGCACCATTGTGACTGATTCCGAGTCATATCACTCAGAGCCAGCAATCATTGATTATAATATTCACACTGACTCCAACCATGTAGTTTGTATCTACTAACATGAATTAAACTAGCAATCATAGACTTCGTGGATTGATGCCATGTTCAGGTTTGGATGCCTCATTTAAGCTACTCAAATAACAGTCAACATCACGTATCAAGTTGGCTGATGGTTAGGCATATATAACACATGTCACAGTCACCTCAGTCGATGAAGATTTACAACCACATCTATTAATTTACTAATCCTTCCCTAATAACCTGTGTCTGACTTCATTGTAACTTACTCGGTGACCCTAGGAAATGAGAGCGACGTTTCTAAGACATCGATGGTCAAATGTCGAAAATCCAGGAATGTCATCTACTCCCAATAATTACGTTTCACATCCATGTAGTAAGACAGAACGGACTACTGAACAATATACTCCTACGTTTGTTCAGAGATGGATATCTCGGCTATGTCATACATTATGTAAATTGGCAAAAGAAAAACGAGCTTTTTGCATCCATGACAAATGTCATCAAACACTAACCTATCAGTGCTGACCACACTTCCAGAATAAATGAAGTAGTCTACGTGCCCAACTACTTCATTTCCTATCTTTATCTCAGGTGTTGATGCATACCAGTTAGAAAATAGAGCTACAATTTAGTAGGCAACCAAATAAAATTAGGCAGGAAGGAAGAATTAATTCGACTGTCACTTATACCTGAGTCTATGAGGTAACTCAAATGTACCAGATGGCTCCAATTACAAATGAAAATATAAACTATGACTACACATATATCGACAGGGATTTGGTATAACAAGAAAACGGTTAAATTAGTTTGGAAATCAACACTACATTTATTGAAATGCTAAACTAAAACTTTTTTATGCAGCCTTTTCAATGCATAGCTTGAATAAACAAAGAGCCCTTCTAAGTTGTAAAGAAGTTGAGAACAAACCGCGAAATAAATAACTTCACATTATTTTGCAACTTGTGTTGTTTTTAAGGACTTCTCGTTTATTCGGTCAGATAACATAAAAACTAAAAATATATCAAAAAATGCCGAGTGAAATAGATGTGACAGACGATGATTTCTCGGTTTTGGATATTTGACACAATTCATGTATCTAGTAGAATTAATTGCTATCGTGAGCTTAAATTCGCGTCTGTTGTGTAATTGCGAGAGGTCGTCGTAACTGTAAGTTTGACAGATAGAGAATCAGCTTAAGGGTGTCGAATCGGCTGGTCGAAAGCAACGTAAAGCATACATGTGCATTGGTCCAAGTCCCCACACCATGACACCACACTGAGATAAATTTGTCATGGTGAAACCAACAGTGGTAGAAAAAGCGGTATGCATTGAGAATATAGTCAAAGAGTTCACGTCATCAGTAAAGGGGCAAAATCTATACTTTTCTCATAAGAAACTTTTCGAAAAACACGATGGGAACACCTATTTACAACAGAATATTTTGAGATCAATGTTTCTACTATTCAGGGACTATTAGAACCAATTATTTACGATATCACCGTTACGTAACGGATATCACAATAAACCTGTTATCCTTGTTAACTCAAGTAATTACTTAGTATTTTTGCCACTATTCCTTAAGACTTATAAGTCGCTTTAATACTGATGAAATGTATCCTAAAGTTTTCTACACAAAAAATTGCACACATTTCTTGTTTGCGTATACTAATTTGTTCTTATCTGACAAACATAAGTAATAATCAAAGAATGACTAAACTTTACAGAGGTAGAATATTTCGAGAGTTAATGTGAAAAAGCGAAGTAATAAATTAGCATATCAGTCAGTCAATTACAACGTAGAACTTGGTACATGCGTACATCAGTTCAAATTACCATGCCCCAACTAACAGATAGAGATTAGATTGTCGGGCCAAATCCTAGAGTAGGGGAGGTAGTAACAGAGTAAGTACTAATGGTAAGGTATAGAAATCGGAGATAAGATTTGACAAAATATGATCCAGTAAAAAGAAAATAATGATAAATTCAGAAACTTGGAATTTGGAGGAAGACAAGGAGTGGATACACCTGCGCCATTGCCAACGACTTTGAGCCATATCGCCTAAGGTCTCTAACCATTTTTTACGATCATCACGCGGACCCGATTAGCAGATCAAGACAATAGGAACAAACAAGTGAGAACATTGTGAATACTATTATTATGATTGTTGTTATGTGAATGATTATATACACAAGCGAACAAATAAAGACAAAGAACACGGGAAAATAGTTAACCAATTTTATTATTCAACGAAAATAAAGAATTGACGTTAAATAGACACCATGTTATATCATGTAATACAAAGTGCAACTCTCTCTCCATTTAAGATATTATGGATTATACCAAGAGGGCAATTAACAAACTAATAAGGGATAACCTAAAGAATTCTCTTCGAATAACATGTCGCCAATAAACACATCAGGATGTCAACGTACTTACCTTATTTTCTATGATTCCTGTGATCTTCTTTAAGTAAAATAAAATATTTTTCCTTTAAATATTAAAATTAAATTTAGAAAAAAATCACCGCTGCAAAAAATGTGCATGAATAAAGTGTAACCGGTGTGTAGTGATATGATTTGTCAAATGATCCAATACTTGAATGTCTCATCAGTTTGGTAGTGATGAAGAGAATAATTGCCAATAATGCAAAATGATGAGATATCAATCTATAAAATGAGAAAATAAATATTCCTCAGCTGATTACGAGAACAAATAAAAGGCAACAATCATGAAATGCTGAAACGAAGAATGAGATACACAAATCGCAACTATCAAACCAAAGAAGAAGGAAAAGGAAAAAAACGATTTAAAGAATAACATTTATCACGAGCATGAACCATTGTTAATATTATCGACTAATTACTTTTCTGATTTTTTTTCTACGCTAAGGTAAGAATTCAATTAAAATCAATTTGCTGAAATATTTCATTTAGGCAAGCAGAACAAAGAGCAAGTTGGAAGATGGCAGTTCGATACATATTTTCCAATCCAATACATTAATCATAATGCTTCTTATAAAAAAAACACACCTTAGGTATCATGTGTGCGATGCTTAATCTTACAAAAATAAATATATAAACATACAAGTAAAAATAGGAATGATTGCATCTAGTGTACAACCTGATTTCATTTCGACAAATAGACACGTAAATATGTAACGTTATATGATATATGGAAAGCGATGGACTTTACATTAACTGACCATCGAGTTCAAACATTCGAGACAACCAAACATACAATGTAGATTAATTCTTAAAGAAAAAATCAACAGCAACAACAGGTGTACAAATCAACATTTATATACATACGTGCCAAAAATCGCGTTTAACTTAGATTCGAACTAACTAACAGACAGTGGTAAATCACGTCTATGTATGAATCGACAACAATGAATAAGAAATTTTATAAAGTCCAACAGACAAATTTTTGTTCCATCATAAACAAATCAAGGAAATTCATCAAAAGTTGATCTTCTACAGAACAAATATAATTATAATAATATTGATACTATCGTTGATTGTTATTGTATCTTATGTATGTGTAATGATATAACTGCAAAAACTGTTGAACAAAAGGAAAGTCGGTAACTTGTTTCACCATACGTTATTTATATTCAGCACATGCTGATTATATATGATGGCTGAGAATTTTGAAAAAAAAATATAGGAAATGCAGTCCACTGATTCAGGATAAATATAATTTAAATGTATGTTTATTACAGAGCATAGCTAGTATGTTCCAGTCCACATGGCTGAGAAACTTTCTGTGAGTACAGTAGTAATACAAACTTAAATGGAATAGTTGGATTATATTGTTATTACCTTACTACGGTTTGGTTAACCTAGTGTAAATTCCAAACGGACTACCTTAAATAATGAACAAAACAACGACCCCCCCCCCATACACGTTTTCCTACTCAGTTTTAGCTAGTCTAAATGGAATGTTTCAATCGTGCCCAGAAAACACAGTAGTTTCATTAAAATCCAATTAAGTATTTCGTTGTCCGTGGGGTGTACTAAGCAGCTGACGATTTTCGTAATTGGCCAAATTGTGTTATCTTTTACTTATTTATCATCACTTAGCAGATAGCTCTGCAATCTTTCAAATGCACACCCTTAGACCCTATTACTGTAAACTAAATTTAATTCAAGTTAGCACAGGGAAAGCTAATCACAAATGCTAAATGTATCAATCGAGTTTTCTAGGAAGATTTGTTAAGCATCTATAAGCATCCATAGACTAGTAAGCACATTCTGTTAGTAAGTGTTAAGAAAAAATTTCGCAAAACGTCAGATTTCACTTTTTTATCTTACTTTTAATAATGATTCACAAGATATATGGATAGAAATTCCACTTGAGTGGTAGGATGAATTTAACACGTTTTCCGCGTTGTCGAATGAGGACAAGACTTCTGGAAAAGTGCGTGGCGTGAAAAACGATTAACTACCGGACAAAGTATCATAAACGAAAATTCCTGTTAAGTCACTGGACAGTCTCGTTAGTTGACATAAACATTACGGGGCCAAACCTGATGGCAAATCTTGTATGCAAACTTAGGCATACTATTTACCAACTAGTTTTTCGAAACCAAAACCAATGAAACTTTTCAGGCCCCAAAGTAAAAGACAGAACAGGAAAAGGAAGACCACTGCAGTAAATATTCATTGTGTGAGGAAATTAAGTGTATTCATAGTCTCAATTTAATCATAAATTACTGCTGTAATTAATTTAATCCGAGATTAGGAAGTTTCATAATCGATTAATGGAATGATGTCATGTTAACGCTTCCGAAAACACTACTAAATGGTGATTGGATAAATATTTTCAGCTCGTTTAAGGATTCTGGAAGTTGCTTCAGAATATCTAAGAGTCATCCTAACGGCAAGATAATTTTTCAAAGCTGCCGTTAATAATCTAGTAGTGGACACTGTCGGCTAGCAACAACGTTGATGTTAAACCTAGACTGTGACTGTATTAGTTTAAAATACTATGCTGGGGAACTGATGTATTTGCTTTGCTTGGCAGATATCAGTCGGCGGTTGAAATCACTAAATGACTGAAAAGTGAAGACATTCCAATATTACGTGTTTTCTAAGTACAGTAATAATTGATCACGAAAATGGAGGCTATCGTACTTCACCAGTAAGTGAAAACTACTATGGAACTTATTGGTTTTTGGAACGTTAAATTGCTTACAAAGTTGGATAATTTTTTGGGGAAAATGATTAAAAATATGAAATCTCTGTATACAGGCAACAATTCTATCAAAATGCTTAGGCTTATGTGTAATTACTCATTACTCAACGTTTATATCAACTCAATGTGAATAGTAAACATACTTTACAAAATCAACTGATCATTTGAAATAATAATGAATAATTATGCAGATAATAACTTACGTAGTTATTCGCTGTCATCGTATCAACTGCCATAATTAAATATCGCTGAAAATGTTCACTTGAATTATTTCACTAATATCAGTATCATAATGAGTCAAGTAACTAATTCGAAATTTGATTTATCCTAGAAAATATGCGAGTAATGACTTTGATTCATCAAAAAAAGACATAGAGAATAGTTTTCTTTTAAAAAAAAAGAAGTGTTGAAAACTATCTTTGCTTTACAGCTGCTAGGTTATGAATTGAAATTGTGGAAAATGAGAAAACAGAACACACTGTTAATATGCATTTGTGTTCTGTGCCAAAATTAAACAATAAATAAAATAACAATTAAAAATGAACACTAAAATAAGGCAGGTGAAAGGAAAGTGAGAAATAAATTCGGATAAATAACAGCAAATGTAAAAATGAAGCCAACGTATATGTATGTAAATAAATATAATCCATAAGAAAATTATTTGTAACTTCCTTTCCTTGATAAGAAAGATGGAGACATGAGTAGTTTTTTTTTTCCAAATAGTAGGATTTTCGTCAAAGAATAATCGTTATTGATCTGTCTGCAACTATAAAATACATTTTCGATAACTGCCTGTGTTTTAATAAACAAAAGCACTTGAATAACAGACACAGAGAAATTTCTGTGTAAGCAAAAAAGAAAAATTCGTTTATGTAATTGTTTTTGCAACTACGATATGTGACAAAGTTGGTTATGTAATACAACCTTACATTGACACTTTTCTGATTGCTTTCATTTTTATCTTGTATAGTAATAACACAGTGTATTTGAGAGTACATATAGTAGTAGGGAGAGTGTGAATGCATTTACATGATACTCAGGGACACTAAATGATTACTAATCAGGCTTAACATATTGACATCACTAGATCAAAGCAATAATAATAAGGAACAAAAGAAGAAAGTATTATTTTGCAAGGTAAAATATGGAAAGAACATTTTGTACACACATATGTTGTTGAAGGAAAACAAGTACACTAGCAGTGAATATTTAAATGCATATTAAATAGTTTTCAATAGACTAAAAATCTTACGAAAAATAAACAAGTGTCATTTAATTTCTTTTATTTTTAGTGGTCACAGTATAATACTACTACTAGTCAATGTCAAAAAGTACAGAGTGAAACACCAGAAGTCATAAAAGACGATTCTGTTTAATGGAAAGCTTAAACAATGATTTCTTTCACATGTTGTAAAGAGCGATACGTGAAATAATTTAACAGAGCAATAAATAACTACTGTTGTCTACGAGAACAACAACAATAAGGTGATTAACAACGATACTTATGTAATATTGAGTGAAATTACGGGAGATAATAATAATAACAGTAAATATTAGCAAAATAAATAATGGAAGATATTTGTCTTTTCTTGCAGACTTGGAAAAGAGGAATATTGATCATAAATATTATTAATATGACATTTACTGTATCTAACTATAGTAAACCTAGACCAGAGTTAGTCGGTACGACATTCTGTGCATTTGTATTTACCAAACCAGATTGTAAACCAGCATTAATTTGGATTGAATTTGGACCAGCAGCTAACCAATTAGGCTGAGTAGCATAACTTATAGGAGTTGACGAAATATCTGGTGGTGCAGTTACTCCGGACGGTGCACCTCTCGATGCCCATCCACTTGTAGTTGTTGTTGTATCCTGATTGAAAATATACGGTTGCGCTGGATGAGACGATTGCGCCGTACGTGTTAACAAGGGAACAGAACCAGGATTTGATGTTACACCAGCTGGCAAAACATTTGATTGAACAGCTCGTCTAGATACAACAAGACCGGAACGTGTTGTTTGTACAGTGAGATCACGATCTTTGTTACCACAACAACCACGACGACGAAAAATTCGTGCAAAAAAACGTTGCCATGATACAAGTGTCTTGCCACTCCATATCCAGATACCACTTGTTATACCAACAATCAGTGTCATAAGGTATTTAATCATAAATAATTCAAACTCAGGTCTCTCTAATGCTGATATTTTAGCAAATATATTTTCACTTATAGAGCCATCTGAATTATCCGATCGGGATGTAGAACTACTGGCTTCAACTAGTCTTCTAAAATGTCCAGGACAAATAGGAATCAGCTAGCTGATTAGGATCCACTTTACGACATACTTCAGTTGTGTACCATGTGAGCATCCATTTTTCAGACATTCTGGATTCATGTAAATAACAGGCAATTACTACTAATGCTGGCACAATGTACAATAAACTAAATACACCAATTCGCATAATTAACTTTTCCAAATCATCTGTTTTTGAACCTCCAGTTTTAATGATTGTACGAATTTTAAATAATGACACAAAACCTGCAAACAGGAAACAAGTTCCAATCAGAAGATATAAACATAATGGTGCAATTAAAAATGCTCTCAGTATAACTGGATCTGTTAATCCAGTAAAGCATACACCAGATAATGGGATCACCATCAACTTTTCCCAAGGCTAATATTCCGATTGTTTTAGCAGCTGGTATAGCCCATGCAGCAAAGTGTAAATATTGAGCATTACGTGATATGGCTTCATGCGCCCAGTGACATTTAGCAGCTAAATACCAAGTAATTGTTAAGACCACCCACCAAATAGAACTAGCCATAGAAAAGAAGTAAAGTAACATGAACAAGACGATGCATCCTTCAAATTTTGTCCCCTGGGTAATTAGACGTGGCATTTCAATCTGACCACTGAGAGACTGTGGTGCTGGAAAAGGGCCAGAGCAAGCGACCTAAAAAGAAGAAGACCAAAAGCACAGTTTTAACACGAAACTCTCACCAATTGGTGTATAACACTCAAATAATCACATATTAAGGCTTAATTATATTACTGGTCCTTATTCACTTGGATTATGGTTATTAAAGTGCACATCCAAACATTGGTAAAATTATCACGATGACGCTAAACAATGCAAATGATAAACGGGAAAAAATCTAAAATGCAGTTCTTTAACTAGAAAGCAATTCAATAAAACAACATCTTGCCAATAATAAGTCAACAGAAGTTTGTGCAGATGAAGTCATCCAAAATGACGATGAAAGCTCCGTAATCAAAGTATTCAGATAAGAGAACTCAATCAAATCAAAACTGTCCTCTGGAGTTATAAATCTGCTCTACCATCTCAAGATAAATTATTATTCCCTAGTAGTTTGCAAATTCACTAGAACCGAGACTTTAATTTGGTGAAAATTAAGTGCAAGGTTCGGTTAAAATATACATCAAGCTGAATGGCTCAGACCATCAAAAATATGGTAGGATCTGACACAAATGTGCATCAGCATAGTAACAGAAAGAGATTAAATAAACAGCCCGAAAAGCAAATTAGTTGAAATAACTATCAATAACAGTGAAAACAAAACGTACAGAATGTAAAATGAAATGAACACAGGGAATGAAACGTGTGTACTGACAGTAAGACTCAGGATTTAAAGGAAAATAGAGTATGAATCCATCTGAGTCACTGAGACTTATATTTAGGCATGTAATCGAATAAGATGCAAAAGTGAGTGCCAGGTCCTTGTGATAAAAAGTACCGAAGATGACTTATATATACGTGTAGACTAAAAACAGGTATTAAATTGTTCAATCAAATGTTTACTTCGCTTATTTAAGCAATCCCATCAGCTTTATGGTAATGATAATTGACATTTTGACACACATATTAAAGACTTATTTTATTTAAAGAAATATCACCTTTTGTACTTCTGAGATATTTGTATACACATTAAAGGGAGAACAGAAGTCAGCAATAAAGAATGTGGAGCGTAAACATTACAAAGTTAAGCATATCCAACACCGGCTAAATCGATGAACATTTACAAATTGGCCAAGCTTGTTACAATCTACATCAACAAGGTACTCCGCTCTGTTTTACTGTATAGATGTGAAATTTGACCACTAAGAGTAGACGACACTGGCAGGTTAGTAGTATTTGACTATTGGTGTCTTCGAACATCGTTTGCGTTAGCTAGGATCACTGAGTAAGCAATAACGAAGTTAGACGTATGGAATTATGTAAAAGTGGTGAGGTTGTAAATTTCCATTGACTGAGGTAATTGAGATATGTTTTACGTATATCAAACAACCATCTACCTCGACACATGACGATGACTGAAATAAGGGTAGGATGGGAAAAAGCTTGCGGCGGCCAAATTGAAACATGGAATTAGTCCATGAAGTCACCCACTAGTAGTTTGACTTGTATCGCTAGACAAACTACCTGGTTGAGGTTCGCGCGAATGCTGTCCAGTGACTGGAAACTTTAGGTGACGTGGCTCACGACCGGTCACAGTGATGAAGGTGTATCCACACTGTTTACCTTTAAATCATGGGCTAAAAATTATTTAATAGCTTTCTTCCCACGAACTGATTCTTTCCCGCTGAACTAAATTTTATGTATTAATGCATACAACATTGACAATCGACAATTACTGCCACAATCCCAAATTTATATTCTGTAGTCCTTAATATCTAAATGATGTATTTGTTTCAGAATTGGTTATTTTAATGATCAATAATTTTGAATTCGTAACCTGAAGAGAATTTATCAAGGATATTCTTCGTTCATATATTTTCTTTTTCCCAAACATGGGATTTTCTAAACAATTTACGACTGCAACTAAACAAAGAAATTTACTTGTTTCACTTAGAGCTAGACACAGAACAACAATGTATTTCCATCTCCTTTACATTTTACTCTACTTCATTTGTTGACTAGTTACTGCATTCTTTCATTCGACAATTTCTAGTCGTTCAAATTATCAAGATCATAATTCGTAACAAAAATATATGAGAAAACTTCAAAGCTCAGGATTTAGTAGAAACACAAAGAGCGAATGCACCTGCATTATTTCGCACAACTTTCTCAACCGTTTGTTATGACGATTATGCAGACCCAAACCAGGTAATACGCACCCACCAACACAGTACAGATAGACAGTCAACGACTTTATTCTCGTTTCAAAGTACAGGCCTTTCTTCACTTCTATCCCAGCCATCGTCTGGCGTCGAGGCAAGTGATAATCAATGTGAGTTCCAAACATAAACGTCGATGAAGATTCACGACCGCACTAACTGACATAATGACTGTCTAACATTCTGTCCTTAACCTGACAAGCATTTCAGTGCTTAGGCGTCTGTCGATAGAGATTCGTTCAAGAAGTACCTGTCCTGTTCTTACATTAAGTGCTATACCTGCATCAACAGGAAAAACGGTCTGAGTCAATAGACATATTGAGAAAACCATGTCAACCCTCCATAATGACCATTTAAGATCGAATAAATGACAACGCTAGAACCCTTTGTGTTACGGAAACAGCATACAACAAAGACATGCGATTCTAGTCTTAGCTAGAGAGGTCTGTTGATCAATCTAACATAGGGTCCAAACACCAAAAGCTCCAACGCAGTTTAAGAAACAACTTCAGCGGGCCTATCGTAATTCATCTTAACCGTTGCTTCTACATTCAAATGGTGGGCCTGGTTTGCCTGTCTTGATGAACCAGTCAAGTTATATTCAGTGAAACAATTGTCCCTTTAGGTGCTACCATGTTAAGCAGGTTAGTTAGAAAGTAGTACAACTGAAAACAAATCTAAGATTTTAAGACAAAACCGTACTATCGACTGTACAGAGGTATGGCGCCAGTAAGGTGTTTCCCGCAGACAACCAACATTGAAGTGATGTTGTCTTCCAAAATCGGGAGGATTGGGTTGCAAAATGTGGGACATAAAATGCACATCTCACCTAAAACTATTCACACAAAGACCGTGTGTGACCAACCTCAACTAGCTGTCCCTTGGGCTCTGTGGTCACACTCTCGGGTCGTCAATATCATCTTTAACCCTGTCTTTTTCACGAGAATTAATAAGGAAAACACGGATTGTGTTAGCAACCGGGAAGTGATAACAGCCCACATACTTCCAACAGCACTCGAAATCAATCATTTTCCTCATGATCAAACTCCTTCACTCCTTAATATTTCTTATATTTATACTCGCAACTTGTCTTCGATTTCTTCCTCGTCTGCTACCAATGCCTACGATCAAAGTTCCTGAATGTCATTCTAGGTTTGCTGAAACCACGCTCAAAACCACGTATGGGAACCTTTAGTAATTGAACTGTATACTAGCTAGCGTCACTAGATAAAACTCTAGAATCTCGTATCATCGGATTCTAGCGTTGTCATCCACTTGGCCTTACACAATCAGTATAGAGGGCCGACGCGATTTGCTCAATGTCTGGCTAGTATAGGGTTAGCACTATGTACGAGAGCAAGACAAGCACTTCTTGAACGAATAACAGTCGGTAGCAACCTATATACTGTTGGATTTAATGGTTTCATAAGAACTCGGAAGGGTAGGAGCAGAGGTTGTCTACGCTACCACTGACTGTACTCCATCCTGTCGGATGACGTGAATGATGCATTTCGCAGAAACCATTTCAAATATTTTTTAAGGCCAGGGATACTCAGGGATAGCTTCTATGCTGGGTGATTTTAATTTCTAGATATAGCTTAAATTAGACTAAAAACATTTCGGTGAGTCACTTAGTGTTTCAGTAACCATAATGACGACCGTCTGTTGCAACTATACTTAGACAACCGTTTAATTTTAGCCAGCATAAACTTTAAGCATAAGGACAGACATCACTTGATATGGCTAGGTAGCAGACTCGCTCATTCTGAATACATGTTTAGACTGTGACCACAACATTCTAGTGCACGTTTGTCAGCAACATATTGGACTGGTTTGTGTTACCACCTGAACTAAAGGTAGGGAGTAAAATAGCTAAGCACGTCGACTACTTCACTTTTGAAAGTCTGATCAGCCCTGATAAGTTGGTCTGAAGAAATATCGACACAAATTTGAGCTTACTTAGCATTCACCAACTCACGTTATACATAGGGTATGCAAGGTGTCTGTCGGCTAATTGAAGAATAAGTATACAGTGCAACGTTACGTTACTATTTGAATGTGGAATGCAGCCTTTAAGAATAGATGACATTCGTAGGTTATTGGTACTTTACAATGGATACCTTAGGAAAGATTCGAACGTATCAAATAATGATAGTTAGACACAGAAGGATAGAAAGGATAAGAGATCAATTGATTAAGTTATAGGCTTTAAAAAACTGAGGTGATCTATAAGTGCATTACATATACTCAACCACCACTTACCTTGTGCTTGATGATGACTGGAGTAGGAATGGGTCAGCGGTGGGTAAGTGGAAACATGGTACCACTCCGTGAAGTCGCTGACTCAGCCTGAGGGATCCACTCAACTTGGTTGGGTCCAACCAACGTGTAATAATCTAAGGTTAGAGACTCTTGAAATAGGTCACAACTGCGCAGGTGTTTTACTCACTGGGTTCTCTTAGATCCCAAACTTAAAATTGTTATATATATTTTTAGAATAATATCCTTTAGGTGTAATCCTTTGGTAAAATAATGTAATGATTACTCCCACTACACCGGCATTCACTTTGCTGTCAATGAAGTATGGTAACTCGGATCAATGTGCATGTGCCAGGTTCGATGTTATACATGACAAATTGATTGTAATCGTCTGTGATAAAATCATGTTTATTTAAGACTTGTTGGTTTACTACACTAAACGTGTCATTAATTGGTATGATGGTACGTGAATACTGATACCGAGTGGCTGGATTGTGTGCTAGATAAACGTCGATCAAATGCCGTACTTTAAGATATCATTAAAACTAAATAAATGTAAGCTATCAAGATCCACAAAAAAGGAATTGAGGTGACTATTGTTGCAAAACAGACTAAATAAACATAATAATTCTGAGGAATTTAATCTCGGAATAAGGTGTACTGCTGAAATTCAGGATCTAGAAAGGAAGGTTAAATACGCTTACATTACCGTGACCCCTATTCGACCATGTTAAAACACCTTCAGGGATTAAGTATGTAAACATACAAAGACATTCGTAAGCATATGCAACTGTTTTTTTTTATCAAGTAGCCGATCAAATAGAGGACTGTTGTTTGGTACGGTCCAAAGTATTGGCTTAATTTAAAAGTCAAAAGGCTGAACTTCGCGTAATAGTAATGTGGGATTTGAAATATTTGTGACAAATAGTTTTAAAGTTATAGAAAACATTCTAGTCACTAAAACTTGTCATAGAAAAATATCCGGTTCATGCAACCAAACTAAACAGTGAAACTCTTAACTCACCTCGTTATTTAAAATGAAGCCAGCAACATACGTTAGAGCCACCATTAAGTAACAAGCTGACAGAAAGATAATCGGTCGTTCAGGGTATTGAAAACGAGGCATATCGATGAGGAAGGTGAGGACAGTAAACAAAGTGGAAGCTGCACACAAGCAGCTCCAAAGACCAATCCATAAGCGGGAGAATCTCCTGGAAGAAGAATCGCCAAAAAGGAAGTCATCACAGGGAATTCCACAGTCATGTATAACTTGATTACTACCCATTCTAATACGGAACTCAAAACTCGGTGGAACCTAAAATTGTAAGTCTTTATCAGGAATACTGTACAACCTACTCTCATATGAACAGGACACACAAATGAAGGCTCCTTAGACACTCGTTTTTCGGTCTTATTTTCAGCTATACATAACGAATCTTCTGGGAAGCGGTCACAATTCATTATTTCTGGCCACTAAAGAATATAAATAAATGAAACATGACCACCTCAAAATGAAAACCCCGCATAAGTGGCTCACAGTCTTTTCGGTTTTGTTCACAAAGAGATCGACAGGGAGGTAAGGGCTTTTTCATTCCAGTGCAAACAGGGAAAAACAGTGAGCACAGAAACAATTTTAAGGAAGAACTGCATGTAGTCCGAACTAAAGGTGTGTATTGACCTATTTCCTGAGCAGCATCATCTTGAGTTGCATGCCCCATATCATTTGGGAATATTGTGATATTATATGGTAGATCTTGACATGCCTTGATACGTATAGGTTCGCATTTAGGTGTTTCGGCATATGGATCTTCCAAACCTCGTTGTACATAACAATTAGAGTGAGAGATAATGTGTGCGACAATAACCAATACCCTAAGAGTCAGATGCATTCTGACCTAAATGTCACTTAAATATTCATTTGATTAAGGCTCCAGGAGTTCGATTATTGACTCGATAAAACACATGAGAATAAGATCTAACATTAAGACGAAAAAGATTGCGTAACCTCACTGAACCTTAACTACGGACTGCATATTTTACATTAAGTAAAGAAACTTAGAATACCACCACTTTTTACTTAGCTTTTACAAGTATATCGTCTTCGGATGGAAGTAAACAGATAGATGTAAATTTCTGACGTACATTTCAAGGTTGAGAAGGCTGAGTGTTGCGTTGGTTCTGCTATAGTGAGATTTTCGAGGATTAATTGACTGCAGACGAAAACACCATTTTTCACTAATTTAGGTTCCGGGAGTTCACTAATTCGAATCTGAATTTGGATGCAGCTTCTATCTCGATTGTTCTCGTCATTAGAACTCTCTTAATATTTTCTTTGAGTTTTCCCTGACTTATTTGAGATAAACGGAGGGAGTAGATTAAGACCAAAGACATTTCCTGATATTTTCTACTTGATAACAAAGTTACCTTCCAATCACCTGTAAGACAGTGAGGATGAAAGACCACCAGTAGCGAAAAATAATTTCCTTAATAAATAATATCATAGGCTCTCATCATCGATTTTGACCATGTTTGTCTTAGCAGATACAATTAGCTGAAGGCGCTAGGTCAAGCATCACCACCAGATCCCAACACGAAGCGACGTTAGAAGCATCTCATCCTCTAGTTATCTAGCACAAGGGTTGCTATCCCGTCAACGCTCTACTGACGATGAAATATATCTTCTTCTCCATCCACCACTGCCTCCTGAATTGTTTTTATTCTTGTGTGTGGGTTTAGTCATTAGAAATTACTTTGGTCATACTACAAGCTTAACTTAGCCATATACAGAGTACACTTCAAGTTCAAACTTGAATCTACAAACCGACTTCGTGGAATTTGTTGGAACGCACCCAAAAGCATCCTTTTCTTTTTAAAATGAGGGAAAAACACTGTTTCCATACATTAAATAAGGGTAAATAAAACTATTACCAATCACGTAGGTAGTCCTACTATCAAAGTGGTCAAAACTGTGCTTCACAGTTGAAAGTCCAAGATTACATCCGGATGTTTTTTGTCATATTCAGCTTACGATCCAGAGTCATAGAGGACTGAGGCTCCTAAACCTTTTTCAACTGGCGAATTGCTTGGTGGAGAATCATTTAGTGTATTTTACTAGTCTTTCTTCATAGGTGGACAAGTTCGTACTTTATCGAGTTGGGAATTAACAAGTGACATTAACGTTTGCATGTTCTATTTTTATGAACCAGTAACAAATATCAAATTAACTATTTTCTGTGCATAAGCTGTTAGACTGTTTTAAAGATATTTGTTGCATTTATATATACAATGAACATTATATTTATCATTGTCACCTTTCGAACTTCTGAATACACATTTGTTTGTTGTTACATTAATAAACATTTCATTTATGCTTTGTTCTGACTTCAGGTGTAAGCTGATCATTGATTATGTCTAGTCAGTATAAGTTCATTGAATAATGAGATGTACATAGTTCAGTTTACATTGTTCAGATTACTCAACTTTAACATCTATGTCATGAGCATAACATTCCAGCTCTCTTCAATGAAATGGTGAGTTGAGATACACATGGAAACCATTGTATGTATTATTTTCTTTTCCATTGGTAAGTCTTGATGTCTTCTTTCATAATTGTCATTATTCCAAACCTTGCATACTAGTATATCTTCCAATAACAATATTTCCACTTATTTTGACAACCAAACAATCAATCTTTTGGTCCCACATTTTATGTCTATTAACCTGTGTAATGGTTTGGGCCAACTATGAACTACTTTTCTGCAAATAACACGACATCACAAAAGTAAATGTTTGGTTGTACTAGCACTACTCTCCATAAAGTAGTATAAAATCAGGTACGCAAAATATTACTGTCACCTCCCAAAAATACTCCTCATGATTATTTTAGTAATGTACATTTGGCAGACAGAACCCTACCACAGCTAAAAAGTCACATGCCTACGATACTTAGACGATGGAGACGTCAATAAAAGATTATTTCACCAACTACGACTTTATAAGCTACTGAAGAATATTAAACAAATTTTACCTATCGAGGATAAAACAACTAAAATTGATGATCCTTTAATAAAAAAAGATTGTAAATAATAATAGCAACTTATTACCGAAAATAGGTAAGCGCTAGTTTTTCAAGTGTGATCATTTTGATGGAACAAGTATGGTATAATGACATCTGAGAGATTCCATCAGATAAAATTCTAATATATGCAGAAAACAAGTGCTAAATGTAGTTAAAGACTGGGCGTTAGGGTCAGCATCAATATCGAGAGCCTACTGCAACTAGTTATTTTGTAAATTAGTTACCGCTTCAGCTCATTGCCCCCCCTAATAGGTTCGCGACAACTCTAAGACCTATTGGCTAAAAGATAAAACTCAATGAGTTAGACATTAGTAAACGTTCCTTTGATAGCTTGCGATGTTGTGCAGCTTCTGGATGTCAATGCTCACGCTAAGGTGTCGTCGCATAAAACATTTTGTACATAATATATTCTTTTTCTATCAGGTTCTTCTGTTCGTTTCCAGATGACTTGTTAATCCCAGAAAAGGAAATTTGTATATCTGCACATTTCGTAAACAAAAAGAAAACAATTCAATAGCTTAATAAGGCTACAAAGACGTGTAAGATGTAGACAGTATCAACATGAATAATTAGACTTTTTTTAAGATTTTTGTAAACATAAGAAAATGTGTAAATTGCATTGAAAGTCATAATAATTCTATTCAATTTTTGTTTATTTTTTTAAATTACGATACGTAGAGCGAGGAAAATTAGGGAAAAATTAATAGATATAATATTCGTTAAAGTTTTCTGGAAATCGTGCATTTCTACCAGAACATGTAGCTCTCGGCGTTATGGTGATCTTAGAAATTACCATTTGCTTGTTGGTCGCTTTTCGAGGCGGGGTGGCATCGTTTATATTAAGTTCCGAGGATGTTGTGGCGAATTCTATACTGAAGGGTTCGCCTTCTAGGTAGGCTGTTTTGAAGCCGTTCAATGTTGACGTTATCCTCGTGGCCATTCTTGTCAATCAGTATAGTACTTTGTTTACACGTTTAAGAACCTTGTATGGCCCTTCGTTAGTTGCGTCCAGAGGTCGGCGTACAGCATCACAACGTACGAAAACGTGTGTACTATATTTTAAGGCAGGTTGGATAAAGGTGTCTGTCGATTGTTGTCGAGTTTGAACCTGGCTTAACTGAACGCATAGCATTTATAAGCCGGTTCACGTAAGAATTCATATCCAGGTTTGCCGAAGTGGAAGCGGTTTCCACAAACTCACCTGGTAGTCGAAGAGTTGTTCCGTAGGCTAATTCGGCAACACTGCATCCAACATCTCTCTTACCGTGCTGCGAATCCTGAGTAACACTAATGGTAAAGCGTCTATCCACTGAGGGATGTTTGTAGATGAAAGTGATGCTTTCACTTGTCGATGGAATCTTTCTACCAAACCGTCAGACTGTGTGTGGTAGGCGGTCGTCCTGAAACGCATAGTTCCAAGAAGTCTGTTCAGAGCGTGGAACAATCCAGATTCAAACTGACGTTCATGGTCTGTCGTTATTGTAGATGGACAACCAAAGTTGGCTAGCCATCGTTCGACGAAAGCGCGAGCAATCGATTCACTAGTGATGTCTCTGAGTTAAATCGCTTCTGACCAGCGTGTGATTCGGTCCACGCATGTCAGAAGATAAGAAAATTCGTTCGATTCTGGTAAAGGTCCTATCGAATCAAGGTGGATGTGATCGAATTGAGCGTCGGGGGTTGAGAAAGTGCCAAGAGGGCATTTATTATGTAGAATTACTTTGCTCTTCTGGCAGGCCATGCAAGTGCGTGCCCATTCTTTGATATCCTTATTCATCTTCAGCCGGCAGAATCTCAGTAATCAGCTTATTCGTAGCACTGAATTCCATAATGGGAAAGGTTGTGCAATGTGTCGAAGAGGATTTGTCGAATACTCCTGGGGACGACTGGATGGGCTGTACCTATAGAAGAATCATAAATTAAAGTGTTCTTACCTTTCCCAATCGTTTTAGTTTGGAGTTGGAGCGTTGTTGTGGATAACTCGTGATGAAGATCACTGTCTTCACTTTGAAACCGAGCTAGTTCAACAAGGTCGATTCCTTGGATACGATTCAAGGAATGTATCAGTGAGAAGGCGTCGGCAACTGCATCGTTAACTCCAGATAGATGTCGTACATCAGTGAAGAACTAAGAAATGTAGTCTTGATGACGCGACTCTCGTGGAGAGTACTTATCTGAAGATGACTTCATGGAAAACGTCAGTGGTTTATGGTCGGTGAATATTGTAAATTCCGGCTTTCGATGGAATGTTGGAAATGTCGTACAGCACAGTACATGGCTAGTAGTTCACGTCCTAAAGTGCTATATCTCGATTCAGTGCCGTTTAATTGTCTTGAGAAGATTGCTAAAGGTTGCCAAGCTTGGTCAATCCATTTTTGCAGAACCGCGCCAACGGCTGCGTCAGAAGCGTCGACCGCAATAACGACAGGAAGCTTCAGTATTGTGATGTGCCAGCACAGTTATATTGGCTAATGCATTTTTAGTTGGAGTAAAAGCTTTCTTTGACTCAGCATCTATTGTGACCACCTTTTTATTCCCACGAAGCTGATCCATCAGTGGTTTCATGATTGATGCACAGGTTAGGGATAAATCATCTGTAGAAACTTACCAACTCGTTGATGGCTCGTAACTGCTTAATAGTGGTTCGGTTCCAGATTCTCGAAAATAGCCGCCACCATGTGTTTTTGAGGCTGTGTGCCATTAGCATCAATAGTATTCCCCGGGAAGTCCAACGAGGTTGTTCCGATTTGGCATTTCTTTATATTAATGGTAACTCCGTATTGCCGCAGTATTCAAAAACCTGTGTCTAGATGTTTAATATGTGTTTCCTTGTATGGGCTTGCTACCAAGCAGTCGTCGACATATGCATGGACATAGTCAAGCCCGCGGAACGTGTGGTCGATGAAACGTTGAAATGTTTGTGCTGCATTCCTCAAACCAAAGGGCACTCGGAAGAATTCGTAAAGGCCGAATGGGATTACAATAGCTGTTTTGGGCATGTCATTTTCGGCCATCGGTATTTGATTGTACGCCTTTACTTGGTGAATTTTTGAAAATACTGTGATTCGACTCAATCATGGCCCTTAGGTTGTGAATGTGAGGTAAATGGTAACAATCAGGCGTAGTTTGTGCGTTGAGTAGTCTACAATCACCGGTGTGACGCCAATCATTGCTATCTTTCTTCGAGACCATATGTAACAGAGATGACCATGGGCTGCTGGATGGGTGGATTATTCCCAGGCCAATCATTTGATTGAATTTGTTTTTCGCAATCCTTAATTTTTCGGGTGCTAGTCTGCGTGATTATCGGTTTCGCAGTAGGATACAATACCGAAATTTGCTAAGAGACGTGGACTGGCCGGTGATAGTGTGGTAAGTAAAAACTATGCTAATAATAATGATGGTATGTTTAGTTCCTTACTTGGTTAATGTAATATGGAAGGTTCATTTGATTCATCAGGCTATATGAATAGATCACTACTTGAGTATGTCCCCAAGACGTTCAGTGAGAATTATTTGATTATACTGGTTTTTTTAGAGAGTTAAATATGTTATTACTCAATAATAGATTAACCAAAGGGATGAAGTTAATATGCTTATCAACTCAGCGCACTTGTGACACAGCCATAGTAATTCAACGTTGCAAGTTTTACTATCTGTTGAAAGGTACGTGCAGGCTAAAAAGGTTCTTGCGTGGAGGTTTGGCAGACCAACAATCGTGGTACACAATTTTCCAGTCAGTCGTGAGCAATAGCCATCAGTTTAGGAACTATTTAAGAGACTGCAAATTTTTTCAATAGTCGTTTTGTTTATAGAAACACATTAATGCTCAAAGATTAAAAACATGAACTGCGTTTGATCTGTTATAAAATTCCCATTTGGTTGCCTTTTTACAAGTTTACAAGGGAAGTAGATAAAATTTAGCACTCTGATAGAGGGGAACGCCATCGCACCGAAAATCGTTGATGCTCTGAAGCCAGCCAGACTATGAGTATGTTCGCAAGAATACTACGTACTACTGTAGAATAATAGTGACAAATTAGTAGAGAGAAAGTGTTCTCAACAAAGGTTGACAGTTATAATGTTCAGAAGACGAAATGTGCACTTTATGGAATGCAACATCTGTTGGAAAATTGTGATAGTTTCTAGAAGCTAACTTTGCAACAATGGCTAGACCCTTCGATGAAACCGACCGACTGCAGTTAATGTGACAACTTCTGATATGTAATATAGGATTTATTCTGGGATAAGTGTTCAAACGGCTGTTTTTAATATGAATAGATATTGCTTGTTTCTAATGAATTACGATCTAACTCTGTTCCACAACAATATAGTCCTAAACTGTCTATGAATCACCGTAAACACATACACAATTTATAGAACGAGTGTATATACTAATAATATCTGACTGGAATTACCCTAGGTTTGCTGCTGGTCCTAAGCCCGGATAAAGAAGGAGGGTTGGAAATGGAGTAAGTAACCCTATTCCTTTAAAAAACAACCTTGCTAAAAACGTACCTACCAGAAGAGACCGTTTTAACCACTCCAAATCTACCGTGGGAGCTGTAAGGTCTTCATTTCAAAGAGTTATATGCCTCGTATTGTAAGCCATATTTCTTCAGAAGTCACAAGGCTGATGCCCCTTCCGACAACAAGAGTATTAATTAATATATATGAAGGAAAGAATAACAATGAATAGTATCCATTCCTATGTGTCCACTAACGACAGCCTCGTAGACGATAATAACCAGTTCTGTGCAATGCTTCAGTCAACCACCGAAAATTCTCAAACAAAGACCTCACTATCCTGATGGGAGATTTAAACGCCAAGGTTGAAATGGACGGTACCGGATATGAAGATATTATGGGACGACATGGACTGGGAGAAAGGGACGAAAACGGTGTAAGGTTTGTAAACTTTGTGCCTTCAGCAAAATGATTATAGGTAACACTGTATTCTCTCACAAACGCATACACATACCTACATGAGTTCCATCGGACCACATTACAGAGAACCAAATCGACCACAACTGCATCATTATGAAGTTCAGAAGGATCATGGAAAACTTAAAAACAAGGAAAGGAGTTGGTACAGCTTTAGATCATCATCTGGAAGTGGATAAAACGAAACCAAAGCTGAAAAAGCACTGAACAACTGGAGTAGCAGTATTATGAAAGCAGTATTACGAAGGGACACTAACAAACTTAACAAATTCAAAATAACTCTTAACAATAACTACAGCATGACTTACTTGTGTCGGACCGCAAGTGACATCACCATAAAAAGTGGATTTCCGTTGGCACTCATTATAGGATCCAAGAAAAGACGAACAGGAAAACAGTAATCAATAACAGACGAACAAGAACAAAGAAAGCCAAGACATAGGCTTAATACACGGAAACAAGGAAGCAAGTGAAGAGAATCATTAGAGCTTATAAGCTGAAATATGTAGAAGACCTAGCAATAACAGTGAGAAAAGCAAGAAGGGAAGAAACATGGGGGCACTTATACGATACAACGAAGCAACTAGCTGAAAAAAGCAGTAAGCCACAATGGCCAATCAAGAACAAGGATGATAAACCAATCACTGGGAACAACGAAACAGGTGAGTAGAGCACTTCAAATTACTCTTGAACAAACCAGCCCCACTGAACCCACCAGTCATTGAACCAGCAGCCACAAATCTCCCCATAGACACCAACCCACCAACAATCGAAGAAATCAAAATGGCCATCCGACAAATCAAGAGTGGCAAGTCAGCAGGGTCAGACAATACACCAGCTGAGAGAGGCACTGAAGTCAGATATAAAAGTAACTGCAAAGACATTCTACGTTCTCTTCAGGAAGATTTGAGAGAAAGAACAGATGCCAACAAACTGGAAAGAAAGGTACCTTATCAAGATACCGAAGGAAGAAGATTTTAGCAACTACGTGAACTACACAAGCATTCCTATTCTTTCGTTACCAGGAAAAGTTTTCAACAAAGTGTTATTGAACCAAATGAAAAATTCAGTAAACGCTCAACTTTGAGATTAACAGGCTGGATTCCGTAAGAACAATCGTGTATTGACCGAATCACTATTCTACGATTCATTATTGAACAATAAATTGAAAGGAATTCACCACTTTGCATAAATTTTCTTTAACTACCAGAAAGCATGTGACTGCATGAATAGAAGAACATTATAGAGCCTTTTTTGACATTATGGTGTATCTGAAAGTTAGTTACATCATGTAAAATGTTTACGATGGACCACAATTGCAAAATAGTGCATGGTACTCAGCTCACGGATACATCTGAAGTGAAGACTGCTTACTCTTTCGTGATGGTGGTTGACTGGATCATGAAAACTGCAACATCTTAAAGTAAGGTCTGAATACAGTGAACAACAAGGATGCAACTAGATCTCCTGAACTTTGCCGATGACCTAGCTCCTCTATACCACACTGCGACAAATGTGAGTAAAGATGAACAGTGTAGCAGCAGCCTCAGCATCAGTAGGCCTCAACATACGCAGAGGGAAAAGCAAGATCCTTTGATATAAAACAATGAACACTAACTCATTTACACTTGACGCAAAAATTCTAAAAGATGTGGAAACCTTTACATACTTGGGTGGCAGCATCCTCGATAAACAAGAAGGGTCTGATACAGATATGAAGGCACGGATCGACAAGACAAGGGTAGCAATTTTATAACTAAAAATTATCTGAAACTCAAACTACCTGTCAGCAAACATTAAAGTCAGGATTTTAGATACAAACGTCAAGACAGTTTTATTGTATGGAGAATTATGAAAAGCATTTTTCAAAAGATACAAGTATTTATAAACAAGCATCTGTGTAAGATACTTTAAATCTATTGGTCAGATACCATTAACAACTACCTACAATAGCAAAGACGAAATCGACTTCCAGTCGAGGAAGAAATTAGGAAAAGACGCTAGAGAAGAAGTGGATAGGACACACGTTGAAGAAATCAAACTGTGTCACATGATAATCATTAATATAGAATCCTGAAGGCCGCAGGAAAAAAGGAAAACCCAAGAACATATTGCATCGGGAATCGAAGACAGATATGAACAAAATAAAGAGCATTTGGGAATGGCTGGAAAGGAAAGTTTAAAACAGAGTTGGATTGAGAATGATGATCGGCAGCCTATGCTTCATATAGGGTAACAGGCATTAACTAAATGATTATATATACTAAAAGTCAGTAACGACGAATATAGGAGAATTGTATGTGAAATGAGCCTAAATCTGACAAGCACGAAATCAATTTAAGGTTATATCTGTCTGCGTTCAATCATGCTGCAACATCCAAACCGTAAAATAACAGATATGTAACCAGTACGATTTGTTAGTATGCTACGGAGTATAAATGACTGCTATAACTCTGTACACAAGACACGTTTATGCCTAGCTTATTGGAAAAGTGGGCATATAAGCAAGAACTGTAATTTGTGTGAAGGATTAATAAACATAGCCCAACCTAGAAAGATACAAGTATTCACAGTCAATTCGGAGTCAAATGTTTGGGTTAAATTGCTGTATCGAGGGATCTAGGTGCTTACGTATTCTTAACTAGTGTCACCGATTGTAACAAGAGTTATATAGTGAAAATCAAAAGTAAATAAGCTTTCTTAATACAGCTTGTTGTGATATAAATTCTATTTTTATTCGCCTACTCCATGTTAAGCTAGGGATCTTCCTGCATTTTTTCATACAGGATAGTGGAGAAAAGGTTGGAACTTGTCAACAAAAAAGTAGTGAAGCACGGATGCAATTGATTGCTAAGGTCAACTTTAATCCAGATTGTGTTTATAAAGATGCTACAGCTAGTTTACTGACTAATATATAATTGAAACAGTAGCAGTAAAGTGATTTACCAGATACGTTTAATGAAATCTGATTGATAAAATTTAGTCCTGAACTAAAATCATTAGTGTTACGGTGTGGTCAACGCGTGTTTCATTTTTTTAATCAATGTCTTTGCAAGATGAAGTCTATGTCGAGTTGCTGTGTCTGAGATAAAGCCTGTCATGCTGTAACCTGCGCGATTCCACCTCGAAAACAAAATGGTCACATTCTAAAACAAGTCTTTGTATGAATTATTGTCCACATAAATTTTCAGGAATCTGGAACAATTTCTTTCAAGATGTTTGAGAAACATATGAACTTAGTTTATTTGTACGATGTTAGGTGATAACGCACTTAGAATGTTTACACCAAATATTGTTTATTTCCCACTAGAAAAATAATAGGGACTCTGAATTTGTGATCACCACTCAGTTCACTCATCAGACTTAAATACATGCCAATGTTCTTTCCTTTTAATCCATCCACAAGCTTATGTGGTAAGTCATGTTTTACAATGCCCGTATAAGCACTAATTCAGCCAATTCGTTTTGTTAATTCCAGGATACTAATGTTGTTGTTTTGCTCTCTCTGCTTTCGTCTTCACCTTTGTTTTAAATGGCAATGTAGAAGACAAGTATGAAACCTATTTGTATAATATTATTTATTTCTCTTCTACGCACCATGGCGCGTTACCTACCTTGAAGATGAATCAAACTGCGTCCTATGCATTACTATTCACGCGAAAACTCTCGTGATAGTATATCATTGCAACTTCCCTAAATACAACCATGCACTTGCACGATACTATTGGCTGACCTGATAAGAAATTGATCTAGTTTAAGCAACTTCATTCTAACGCCGATTAGCAAGGCACTTAATACTTCAATAACTTATCGTTTAAAATCAGTGTACGCGGATTCCACCATCACGGTAGAAAATCCATGCAAACATGTTTAGTTGGCACTTTTGTCCAAGTTTTAAATACTTCTGGTCTTTTCTCGTACCTTGACATGCTCTATGATCTATTCTGTTTACTCCCAGTCGTTTTCTGGTATCATAGCGCCTTAGAGGAAAAGCGTGAGGTTGCTGCCAGAAGTGCCATGATACAATACCTACCTCTAGTCTCCTTGTACTGCAAATTTTTCTATCACTGTTTTTTATATTCTTATCTTTTTTATTTGTTAGTATGGTGTAGACTTCCTAAAAGTGGCCCTTTACTAAAATCCCTGTATGTAGATAATTCCATATCATTCTAATCATACCAGTAAAGTGGTTTGCTCACGTGTACAAAGTGAAACTTGAGAATAGAAGCCATTATAAGTAGCAAAGGCTATTACGACTGCAACTGTCTTTTACACGGAGTTGATAACCTTACAGTAATTGCTCAGTCACTAGAAAGCGGAACATGTGGCAAAAAGTTGATTGTGGGGATAGACTCGTTCTGCTGTTAGTATATCTGGTAAATAAGAATGAAATGAGAACGATGTACATGAGTACCATCTTTAGAAGGATCCTGAAGCTACTTAGTATTTATAGTTGAATGAATGAGTTATCAATGTTGGTCACCTAGTGGTATTGTTGATCACTTGTTCCGTTTAGTTTGATTCAGCTCCGTTAATGCAGCAAATATAATTAACGTTACTAGCTGTTCTGTGACAGATCCAGGAGAAACACCATTAGGATTATCTGGTAATTTATTGATAATTTTATGTTATCATATTTTATTGCAGCCCAGTAAGCTACTGATATTTGTAATTATTGTAAAAATATGCATGTATTACAACAAGTAGGTTATGTACACTGGTCCAAGTGTTGTGTGAATAATTAAGTTGTAACCGTTCTGGACAATTAAATCATGCTTAGTCACTCAAAGTTTGGCGATAGCATGGTATTTCAACTTAAAGTATTTAGTTGGGGGACACAAGTAGAGTCGTCTTCGACATAAGTGTAAACTTGTGTCAGTTGGAAAAGATTTTAAAGTCTATCAAAACGATGCTGAGTGATGATAACAGACATTTGGAATATATCATAAATCATTCATTTAACTGCGAGACCACCTGTTTACTTCCTTCTATGTAGACTAAATTCGGAGCGGTTAGCCATCGCAAACACCTAACTCGATAAAACGCCTGATTTGGACATCATCCGCGCTTGTAATACTACTTAAACATCTCTTCTGAACATGGTTATGAAGAAAAGCGGAGAGGTGAGAAATATAATGATTACCTCGTAAACCATTGTGGATATACACCCCGTTTCTCACACACAAGATTTTGTCAACAGTATGTCTGGTACTTTGTTTTTCAAAAACCGATTTTGGCCATGCATATCACTGCATATTGGTTGCTCTTGTCGATGTCGTGAATACAGAAATTGCAGCATTCCTTGATCTATATGAGTTTTCTCGCATGCCTTTCGTGCTTACTAATGCTGCACAGACCTACTAGGGACTCATAGATACAATTACCTGTAGTTTACCTTCTGTGTTCGCATACATTGACAATTTGATGGCAGCCAATACAACACTAGAAGAACATACACAACATTCCCAGCAACCAAAGAAATACAGTGTAGGGATCAACTTGGACTAACACAAATCCGGTAACCAATCACTTCAGTCCTTGATTTAGTCCGTTGACTTCCGTGGAACTACAGCCACTCCTAAAACAATAAAATCAATCAGAAACTATTATTTGTTTGATATATATTCAAGAAGCTCTGCCGACTTCTTGGTTTAGTAAACTTTAATATGAGATTTCTGCCACACTGTGTTCACACAGCCCAACGTTAAACAGATCTTTTAGTAGTACTCTCCAGATCGTTAAAGGTAACTTACTCGGTAATTAAAACTTCAGAGCATTTAAAATGCATCTTAAGTTTAGCAACCTTGCTTTTTAACCGAGACAATAATACACCCTTTGCTTTAATGACCGATGTATTGAACATAGTAGCTGGAATAGTACTCAGACAACACGTTAACAGTTAGTAGGAACCCTCACCATGTAGTTTTTCTTCGAAAGGCTGTACGATACACGAGCATTTTATAATACAGTCATAAATGCTGGCTGTATATCTCGCCAACATATACTTCAGACATATGTTAGAAGGGACGGCATTTAATGTTTTTATGGACTACAGGCCACTAACGAAAATGCTCACAATGAACAGTGACATCTATATCCGTAGGTAAGTAGAACACCTTGAATCCATTCCACAGTCTACATTTGGTATCCTGTATGTAAGATAAAATAAAAAACGAGGTTAGTGGCACTATTTTAAGAATGTCTACGGTCACTTTCACACCTGAATATATTGATTTCATTAGGTTGTCTCAGTTATAACAATAAGACGACGAATTAGTTGAGTTGATGTCTCCTAGTACAACCTTCCTGGTATTTGAAGTTAAAGAAATCAGAGATGTTAAAGTATTATGTAATAATTCGACTGGCAGATGCAAATCATATATACCAAGATTTATGGGACGTCGACATTTGATGGTATGCACAGTATGTTGCACTCAGAAATCGAAATCACAAAAAGGTTAACCACAGACCGTTTTATCTGGCCTAATCTAAGTCGTGGGCACAATCACATAATACTTCTTAAGCAATCAAAAGTGTATGTCATATCACTTTAGCTTGAAGTTATTTTCATCATGTGCAAAATGCTACTTGGGAATAAATCTATTATTATTATTATCATTCATCCTGGCACAGACATATCGACGTAGTTGGTTTTTTAACTCCTTTCAAAGGAGATACTTGTTTAATTATTTGAATGGACAGATTTGCCCGCTGGCCAGTACCAGCATCATCAACAGATATTTTTGTAGAAACCGTAGTCAAAGAATTTGCGGAGAAATGGACTTCTTTTTATGGAGTTCCTGGGGTTATCAATGCTGTTCAAAATGTCCATTTCGAAAGTTTTCTTGTTAGCATCCCCGGGTTTCCCGGTGTAAACAGAATACGCATGATTTCTCATCATTCACTTACTAATTGAATAGTGGAACGCCTATACGTCAACTAAAAAGTGATATTACACCTGCGATTGATTGCGACGACAGAACTACGATGCGCCTTGTGGTTGTGCTGGGGATACGAACAACCGTTAAGTAGGATATTGAGTGTTGCGCGTAAAAGTTAGTTTTTAGAACCGCTTTACGATTACCCTGGTATCTGTTTATTTTGAATAATACTGCTCCTCACGAGCGAGCAGGTTGCCTGCGACGCCTCTGGCAACTTATGAGATATTTCAAAGTAACTTTACCCAGGGGGGAAACAACAGCAAGTATATGCACCAAAACAGTTTTTTGGAAATGTACATGTATTTTATCGTAAGAAAAAAAGATACAACGACCTCTACAACCGACTTATAAAGATATGTATGAAGTTTTGCAGAGAAATGACAAAGTTATTATAGTCGTAGAGCATGGAAAATTAAATATCTTTAGCATTAGCCAAGCAAAGCCGGCATTTGTTGACGGTGATCACATCGTAACTAAGTGTATTACATCAACTACGTCTTCTGCTAAGCCATTCAAGCCTCTAACCGAAAGCTTCACAGAAGCATACTAGTCACACATTTTGGCAGACATGTGGATTGACCGGAGTGCCTAGCAGATATTATCAGTTTTTAAACTACTTTTCTCCTTGATTTTATTACGTGTATTAGGTGTATAATTTTAGATTTCATCCTGACTAACATTAGAGTGCTATAATCGTGTAAGTACGTATTTATTCACATATTTCAATGTAAACAGATATATCACAGTTAAGTAAGAGCTAGCAACTCCTAATTTCTAGTCCGAGTATAAGTCATAGTTATAATCTTAGTTTCTTTAACCATGACACCTCAGGCTACTTTAACACAGAGTTGTTTAAAATTGGGCTTATCAACTCCCGTTCGTTATTCAACAAAATATCAGTTCTCAAAACAACAGTTCTAATGAGTAAGCTGAAAGCCATACAAGTGATGGAAACATGGCGCTAGTCCTAGGTACTAGGTGCCGGCGTAAGCATAGGTGGAAATTTCCCCCATCACATTAGTCGAGAAAGTTAAATGGAGAAAAAAAATTCATAATATACGTCTTATAACAATTGTATTGTAACAGGATTAGAAGAAAACGTTCTAAACACAATTTGCAACTTGCTTTTTCTCATGGTATGCGTCACTAATCATACCAACAAGTTATGAACATGACCTCTACTGTTCGTAATATACGTAAACAATATTTGTGGCTACGTCAACATTGGTAAATAATCTTCATACTCAGATGACTTGAAAATTGCCCACTAATACCACTGGGATCTATTAAACAAAGCTGTTAATATTACACAGCAAAACGTAAGCAAAGTAGGTGCTTGGTTCACAGAATACCTAGGATATATTGCAACTAATGTTTATGTCCGAAGCCCATTTGTCTTACTAGCGGTTTTCGTTGCTTGTTATTGCTTTCGATTATAGTGATGCTACGTTGACTGAACTTTGTTTTGTTTTATAGTTTTGAATGTGATTGTCCTATCACATGGAACTACTGCTGTAAATATGATAAATTTTTTTATGTATTGTTAACTATGCTTTGTTTGTCAAACTGATGACACTCGTAAAGCCGACGTAGACTTGTTTTCAGGAATAAATTGTTACTAGTATGTCAATTTCAATTTAGCACTAATAAATGTGGCCGGGTTACTGCTGGATTCTGCGACCTAAATCATCAGCATTGAAGTAGATGTGTACACGTGGTATATACTCCACAAATCTTACATTTGTGGAGCAAATGACAGTCTGTCACTGCTGTGGTGTGCAGATTCATGAGTTGTATATTCAGTAATTTCTACGAAGGTAAGTGTAAATTAATTTTATTCGCCTGATTCATGAATGTTATTTATGCTCGTCAGTTTCCTAACGAGCGATAATGTGTAACATAAGAGAATACAACAATGCCTTGCAAAAAATATATTTTGGAGGGATAGTTGATCAAACTTCATTACACTGTGATGCTCTACGTTAAGAACCACTTTAGAAGGACTATCTAGGCTCAACCTGACCCTCTACTTGAACGTTGTACACTATATGGCATAATCTCTTAATTTATTGTCAGATTCAACAAATTATTTAATTACAGCCTAAAAAATCGCACACAAACAGTGACAGCAGGACATGTATGACTAGGATACTATCTAATTTCTACGTACACAATTTGACCTCGATTTGAAGTAGTTTATAGGCAGAGATCCGAGCGTTAGATACTTTTTACAACTTTGTTAAAGCAGTAAACCAAGAAGGTAACGTATGCAAATTGCTAGCGTGTGAGCATTATATAAGGCTGTATGGAATTAAATGTCTCTGATGCATGTCCTAAAGCCTGAATATTTTTTGAAACATTCTCAAGGATATTCTAGCACTTCATTGAAATCAATATTTATAACTGGGTAAGTTTGCTTTCATAAACTTACTGTTAAATTTGCCTTGCTAATTTGTTGTGACTGAGCCGGTAGTAGAGCTTCTGGACACTATGCAAACCCTGCTCTTGACCAAGAATGAATCTTAAATCGCAACTGACTGTAACCATATTATTCCCAATCAGCCAGTTGGAATAAAAGACACACCGTTACAATAAAATTTATAATTTTACCACAAACAACAGGAACATACAAAGTCTGAAGTAGTACAGTAAATTATACACACAATAAATAAGATTTCACTTCTAATCTTTCCCTCCGCGCAAAACTTCGGACACAGTAACGTCTTTCCGCGTGGCTTGTTTATTTCGTTTTTTTGATATCTCGCTCGTTTCTCATTACATTACACCCTTAGTAGCACTCCTACAGTATTACCTAACTCCACTCACAACCTTATAGTATCCTAGAATAACGAAATGGCATGCATTAAGGCCACACACTTAAAGCCTTATACCAGTTCTCCTGAACCGAGGGATATCCCCTCTACTAAATTTTATCTTTTTAACCTTTCAGAAACACAACAAAATTGTAGCAATTCGAAGCGACGAATATTTAATAGTCTTTACCCTGCACACTCTGAAACATCCGTCAACGATGAGTTTATCACCAATCAACAACTAGTGGTCAGTTGTACACCACTTGTTAAGGTCGTCAACATAGCTGATCAAAAGAGTGATATTACCACTTACAAAATGAAAATCAACAACATTATAATAACACTTAATAATAATAGTTTATTCTGAAGTAGCGTTTTGTACATGAGAGAATACCAGTTTACAGGCAAGATCAGAGTGATATGGTTTGTTTTTAATAGGGATTTTATAGAGAGTCATTGTTATGAAAATCAGGCTATTCGAAAATATTAATTAATTACGAAGCCACTTAGGAAAGACGTTGCTACTATCTCATATCTAGTAAACAAAAGCGTGATTACCACAGTGATAATAGTGATGTTCAGATCACTGACGTCGTGGAACAACCACTGAGTATATCCTCAATAACTTCTCAGCTAAGTAAATCCCATAGTTCTCTAACATATAGTTCAAGTTATATTCATAATTATGATCTCAATTTTTTAACTGCCTCAACAGACCTAACTGAACCAATGCTCATGAATAGTGCTGAATCCTATCAATCACCACTACTAAAAGCAAACGGTAGTACCATTCTTCCCACCTTTAGCATAAATGCTTACACCATAAGCAAATGTTTACAATAACTGTTACGGTTAACATAATATATCAACCCACAGTACGAACGTTATTAAATATACAGTCACTAATAGCTCATGTAAGGTCATAAATTCGCCACATCTGATATTGATGTTAATTAATGCCCGATCTATAATACATAAAATGATATATCTGAGACCCCTGGTCCTCCTATACAACCCTATACTTGCCCGAATAACGGAAAGTTGGATGGCATCTGATGTTCTTAACTCATACCTTGTCATAAATATTTACGCTGTATTAGTTGCGATAGAATCACTAAAAGAGGTAGGAGTTGTCTGGCATACGTTTCAAAGACTATAAAGGTGGGAAACATCGATAACGATGTTCTTAACTCAGTCCCTGTTTCAATATGGCTTAAACTACATGTAAAAAACTACCAGTTACTATTAGGTTGCATATATATGGCTCTAAATACCCCTAAATTAGTAGGAACCTCAATAATCGCATCGTTTGGATATGGTATCCTCAGCCTCGACTATGAAATAATCTGTGGAGATTTCGATCTCTCAGGAGTCGATTGCAGCACATTCTCTGACCCGACATTTTATGAAAGTATAATCAAACATGTCATTATCACCGGCTAGAAACAAAATGTGCATTTACCTATACAAAACAATAACACACCCAACTTCATATTCTGTCATAATAAAAAGCTGATATCCATAGAATATTGCGAAAAACTTTACAACAGTGACCACAACACACTCCGATGCATTCTATCATTCCTTGTGAAAGGTTGCAAGTACAGAACGATCCGTAAGCGTTTTCAGTATAAAAACTTTGTCCATGCTGACTGGGGCATCTTTCGAAACCTAGTTAGATGCTCTGAATGGGCTATTGGTAGCATTACTGAAACACCAGAAATGTTCTACCGTACCATAAATCCTTAATAGACATTATAGTGCTAACAAAGATGGGCTACATAACAGTACCCTCCCTTGCATCAACATTCAAGCCAAGCTACATAAACTAAGGAAAAGGTACTTCATCTCAAACGACTCTGAATCAAATACACTATCTACGAGAACAAGTAAGATGTCAACATAACTTTGCACTTACAGCGTGACAAACGGGTCGTTATCTAGTGGCTCTCACGAATCTCAAGAACACTCTTATTTGCGGAGAAATATGGCCATAAATGGGTGTCTGTAGCAACTTAAGTTGACCGATTGGGAGTTGACTTGAAACCCTAAGCAAACGCCAAAACAATAAAGCTCAAATGTTTATTTACTACCTTATTCTGCATAGGGATTGTATTTCCTATTATCTTATACTGAATGTTGAGAAGTATTGTGTGTTTGAATGACTAAGATCGCGCTCCACTGTCTTCTACCCGCGATAATAAAATAAAGACCTATTTCCTAATAATTTGGTTTCTTCTGTCGAATAGAACAGGACGTGCCAAGGTGTCCTCAGTTTTCACTATTCTTCTCATTGAATAATAGTAGCTTGGCCTGTTTATCACAAAAAATAACCGTTTATCTGTAAACAACCTTTAAAAATATAGTGCTTGATCGACGATTTTTCAGTTTAGAGGATTTATGGCAAGCTATTGGAGGGTTTCAGTTTTCAGGGGAAGTAAATTTAATATAATCGTAGATTACCTGCAGTCGCAAAGTCAGCTAGCCTCGTTTTCGTCTTTTAAATGTCGATTTGGTATTAAAAGAAAATTTCATGGAATTGGTCGGCGAAACAAAGCATAAGGTGAACTGTAACTCTTGCATGTTTAGGTCAAAATTCATGAATTGTAAATCTATGTTTCGTGTCGTGCTGAATGTTACTGAGTAGATTATTCGTTCCTACATCATGACGTACAACCATGCCTGCACGAAGTACTTAATGAGGTGTGACCCATGGTTTAAACGTTTGTCAGAGGAGAAAAGTGAAAATATTAACCCAGTTCTCCGTAAATAAATATCATCAACTGAAATTACAGAATATGTAAGGGATACATATTACAATCTGCTAATAGCTAATGACATACGAAATATGAGGTCGACTGTTACCATAAGTGGGTCAAATGGGTTTTAGATATGTTCAAGGACATCCTTGTCGCCATATATTGCTAGGACATCTAAGGAGCAGTATTTTTAATGGTAAGCGTTGTCTTTGTTACTATTTATTAAGTCGACAGTCAAACTAAGACATTGGATGCACAGCTCCATTCGTAAGTGTCACAATGAACTGCGTTACTCTATTCCCTAAGCTATCTAAACAATTGCTGCAAAAACGATCAATACACACGGGAATGGAAAGCTGATTTTTCAATGGTTTGGTGAACGTCTGTCAATTAGAGTGTTTACAAACTATACGAAAAGGATTTTGAGAAGATAAATAAGAAATACGTCTTCGTATTTACTCTTACAGTAGTATGAAGTGGTATATATTAGGGTTCTCAGTGTGCGCGGCAATGTTTGTATTTTATCCCAGGGGCCTAAGTGCGACCATGTTAACACGATGCTATGAAATGTCCTGATTGTTCACTAACAAACATTCGCAGTGTAATGTCCAATGAAATGGTTAGCACCTATATAACAATGCACGTGGAAACATGTTTCTGTGCGGTAAACAGTATTCAAAACCATAAGGTATTCGCCTATTGTAGCTTATGCACATTAGTGTATTTCTAGTAATAGGCTTAATGGCCTATACCAACAGCTTACTTGCTTGGTCCTAGAGCCTGATTCTTAATAAATTAATAGGTATGTGGTGTCATCTTAAGTACAAGTTACACCAATTGTTCGTAATCAGAGTTAATGATATTCACCGTTACAATGTCACTGATACAGTGCAGTGTGTCGACACTTCTTATTTTACAAGTCACATGCATTATTTCACTAGTTAGATCTGAGAAGCATAGGAATCGTTCATTGCATGGATGCACAGATTATTACGTGTCAGGTAAGCTGATACTAAAAGAACCTAGTATAAAAGCAAAGCATATTTAAAAAAATATTTTTACTAGTTAACAGCCCAATAAGTAGCAACTATGGATGACATTCTAAAACGTAATCTTTCTCATGTGATATGCTATTATATACGGTTGCCAAAGAACGGCTCCATCGTAACGTAATTATCGTAAACCTTAGCATGCATTCACTGTACGATTATTACGTACTTTCCCGCTTTGTATTCGATGTAACAAACTACTATGAAAAGCCGTATTAAGATATGTGCAAATACATATTCATCAGCATGTAGAATGATTCATAGAATTTTGATAAACTTTAAGTGATACAGAGTAACATGACTGCTTTCACTGCTAATCAGTACAGTTATTTGTCTCTAACGTCTGGAACTTTATGTAACTGCACTCGCTGCTTGATGAAGATATGCCACCAACGTTTATTTTTAACTGAACTCCAATAAACTTTAAATATATTGGTGGAAGGTCGATATAAATCAGTAATCAGCCTCTGGATCTTAGTTGTTAATACAGCGTAGACCATATAAACTTTAGTTTTGAATTGTAGAACTTCCTTTGCACATTTTCATTACTTATCGGTAACTCATCAGGAACTCTGTACATCGTTCCAAGAATAATTCAACATTTTGAGTGATTAAGTGACTATCCATCAGCATTCTTACTACAATCACACTAACTCTGTTCTTATAAATTTTGTGCTTAGCAGGAACTTCGTAAGCTTAAACATCTTGATTGAAACAAAATGAGGTCACCACAGCCCCATCTGCATATGTAGATTAAAAACATGATTTGGAGTCATGCAACTATTGCATGCAAAATACAAACATTTTACATCAGTAATTAATAGTTTGTTCACTACAAAGTGAAAACAATATAAACCATCAAGAAAAATTTGCAATCATGTAAATCTGACTCAAATTACATTATTGGTCTTAGATGACGTAATTACACTGCATTTAGTTCTTCATGATAACAAAATATAATCATTATCCTCTACAAAACTTAAAGTGACACATCAGAAAAAAAGAACCATATGATTCCAAAGAAATAAACCCTGTAATTCTGTGGCAGCTACACAATTTAGTGTAATCAACTATCATGTAGAATGATAATAACATGCATGTACAGTTAAAATACCAGAGTTAGATAGTGTGAATTTTGACAATAGCTAATTCCTGACGATTGCAGTAATAACACGATAACTGATTACAATATCATAGAAGCGCCTAAGGTGATGAATAATCGGTCTAAAGTGCAAACTATTAGCTCAGTCAATTCTTGGACCAATGTTGGCCAATAACCGAATTCAATCTGACTAAATACTGTTAAGTAGTACCAAAATCCTATCCTGCTTGACACATACTGTTAAATTGTCTAATCTAATTTGTTACAACTGATGCTGCTACCGGAGTTTCATACGACTAATAATATACTTCTCTCAACCAAATGGTTTAGTCCAATCAAGCATCAACCCTAGCTATTACTCCCAAAACCAAAGTAGGGTAACAACACATCATAAAATGAATATTTACTTTACTAGTGTCGATAAGAATACATGAAATCTAAAAAATTACGATACATGTACATGCAAAAGAGAAGTGTACTTCTTAACAGTAGCACCTCATAGTCACAACGAGAATGGCCTAGCACAATCAAGTCCGTAAGCGATGTTGGCCAGTAATCGAGATCGATCCATCCAAACAATGTAGAGTGAGACCAGTTTGCAGTTTTCTTATAGCCTAAAAATTTCACAAAATGAATTAATGTTTTTAGAAACAGAAAAATCAACAAGACCAAGCGAGTTAGGTCAAATACCGTAGTTGCTGACGGTATACGTAGTTGCCACACTGATATCGATATTCAGGGTGCCTTTCGGTTAGTGTGTTCGCCAGAGTATTTGAGAGGTGCAGTGGTTCGCTCAAATTCACATGATGGTTTTTGAACAACACTTGTTAAACCGCCAAACCAACAGCCTCATGAGAATCGCAGTTAAATAATGTAGGAATCATCATGAAGACCATTATGGCCATTTAAAAACTTATAGCACAGTACACAGTGCATGGGATTAAGAATGGTCTTTCACGCACCATATGTTTTCCGTTACTAAGAGAAAACTGGTAAAAGCCAGTTGATAACAGAAACGGGCAAATATAACTTATGCAAAATGGTACTTTCCAGAAATCTGCTTAGATGGATTACAGACTAGGTCATAGTAAGTCATGACTTAAGTTAGTGGTCAAAAGGCTTAGGAAAGTGTGAGTATTGAGCTTGAATCTTACCAGGTTTGATCTGAGTTCACTTACTGTGATTAACACGACCTTAATGAAATTTTAACTCGAAGGCAATGCACAAACTGCTAACCCTTGATTAAAGAGCGACTCTTACATTAAAAAGGTATAGAATAGCAATAAAATGAGTTATATATATTTGTAAAATTCCAATGAGTAGAAATTAAAATTTCTGACGTTTCACGGCTTAGTGTAAGTCGTATAGAATAGCACTATGTGTTGAGTGCTAGAATTGCGCAGCTTACCACATCCCTCCCACTATTTACGTAGGCAGTGTACCCTGTATATGACCGAATAACGTCGTGCAGCCAGACTAAACACATACGTAAGAACAAAAACATATAAGAAGGCAGTTATGGATGGAGAAGATATATTTGATCGTCAGTGAAGAGTTAACGGGATAGCAACGCCTGTGCTGGTTAACTAGAGGATAAGATGCTTCCAACGTTGCTTCGTGTTGTGATTTGGTGGTGATCCTTGACCGCGCGCCTTCAGCTAGTCGTGTCTGCTAAAACAAACATGGTCAGAATCAATGATAAGAGCCCATGATATCACTTATTAAGGGAATCACATACCGCTACAAACGATTTGAAGAGCGCTTATCATCACTAGATATGTATGTCTTGGATTACACTTAGCCTAAAGGGGATCTTATAGTGTTTAATAAAAACACCAACACTCCTTAGCACCCACTGGGACACTTATTTAAAATTATTTCACGCATCTATCTTAGAAATAACACTCAAAGACTGGAGAGACAGTTTAACAGGCTTCACAGTAAGTATTATTTTTCTTAGGAACAGTCAAATCTCGAAATTCCCTGGGGGTCTCAAATTAGTCGAGGTAAGTTCTTTTGGAAACCGTAAAAACAAACGCAATTTATTTTTAGGGACTCAAACCAAATCGCCATGATAACGTACTCGTACTTCTTTAATCTTTCCTTGGTGGAATCGATGATTCATTTTTAATAGTACACCACTGAAGGCAGTGCTGAGCTCTCCAAAATCAAGAATACTCTTACCGTCTAGGTGTAGACATCGAAGAATGACAATTCGCTAATTTTTCCAAGTAAAGCAGCTATTTGAAACTATTTGCAGATGATAAGTAAATCCAATGGATAACCGCGCGATTCTAATATTGTGTTGCGTTGATCATGACTAGGTACGTGGATTCAATTGTTCATTGTAAATAACAAAGCAGTCTCTACAGCGCTCACTGCGACAGGTATATACAAAGGACTGATGACTCAAAGTCTCATAAACTTAAAAGTGCATACTGGACCACCAAGCAAGCGGTACTTACAAAGCTGCGTCGAAAGCAAGACGAAAATATTGTGGCTTCTGACTCTGATCTTGACGCGAAAATTGGAGGTAAAATATGTTATGTTTACTATGTCTTTAGCTGTTAAAATCTGTTCAGTTAACATGCCGAGGTCTTGACAATGTGTTGGCACGTTATCAAAGAACTATATGCTGTAGATCTCATTATTATTTTGATATTTGCTTAGATCTGTCTCAAGCTGAAAATGAAATGGGGCGATTCTTGAAGCAGTATAGTCTAGAAGATAAGACACAAGCTGGCAAGATTCATGTCTGCTGTCGGCAAGACGTTAAGCAGCTCAGCTCAACAAAGGTAAAATCTTTATTTTCTTGAATACAATAATTCCGCCAGCCAACAAACCGTAGATTCTCTAGAAAAATAAGTACTACACGTCGTGCATATTGTTTATACGTGCTTTTCTGACTTTCTGTTATTCAATTACGATCGTTGTACAAATAGTATCGTGGCTTCTAACATGCTAGTATGTTGCACTTCGTGCCATATCTACTGTGGTTTATATGATTCCTCATATTCATACTAAACCAGGAGAAATTCGCGTCTTTATCGTCACTTGTAGTTTAATAAGAACATAATTCTAGATGGTTTGCGTTAGTCCTACCAATGACAGTTTTCTCATCTAATCAAGCCTTTCGAACCTGTCGGCAGATGTAGCTGCAACCAGGTGTTGAGGTAAGGAGGTACACATGTTAGCCAGTCAGTAAAAAAGTCGGTGGCCAACTAAAAGATAAGTGATTTTAAATTCACTAACTTACAGTGCCGTTGTGCATGGAGGCAAGTAAAAGGAGAGTGTATATATTTACAACGTATAACCTGGCTTGCGTGCATTTGTCCAAGTTGTCATACCCGCATTCATTAATGCGATCGTCTGTGACAGAAAACTAATGGTATCCGGACACTTACTAGCATAACAATATGATGTTAGGTTTATCGAATCTTGATGTCACCAAGCGTCAGGTTACTGTTAATCTCATGATTACCACTGCGTATAATTTTCCACTGGGTACTGACCACCTGAGCGCCGGCAACAATCTTTTTTACCGTCGACTTCCGTCGTCTTGAATGTATTAAGAAAGCTTAAGAAGAGTGAGGGAAGTTCGACACCAAAAATCAATAAAAGTGTTTGATACTAAAAAGTAATGGATATAACACCGATTTGAAAATAAACTGTCCGTTCCAAAGAATTCCAAACAACTAGAAAGAATCAGTCTACTCACAAAGGAAATACGAAGAATTATGACAAAAAACTTATTTTGTTTAGTACTTTGACTGAAAGTGAAAACGGTTGTCCTGATGCATGTGAAGCGATTAAAATTAAAATATTTATCTAGTGTGAAGAAACACTATCCGTTACAAATGTTTTTCAATTTTGTTATTACTTCATTCGAAGTTCTGTCTTGTAAATTGATAATTTATACAGGCTTACTCTACTCAATCCTCTTGATCGTGTTCACCAAGAAGTCAGAACATTCAGGCAACGCGCAATCAGTGATACAGCAATTACAGTTAAACGTATGGAACATTCTCGTACAGAATATCGCGGTGCATTGTTGTGGATGAAAAATGTAAGCGAAGAATTGGACCCAGATACTTTCAAACAACTGGAAAAGTTTAGGTGTGTTCAGGCACAGGTAATTCATTTATGAATGAATCTCTGATCTTTGAAAACTTTCGCATACACACCGGTTAGCTGCACCAAACCCGTCTTTATCACGCACTTTGTACAGACAAATCTTCAACGTTTTTGTACTGTATCCACTAGATTCGGGACATAGCTTCTGTATATTCCAGTAATTTACATAATTTGTCACTTTAAATGATACTATCCGAGTGACCTAGTACACTAGTAAGTTGCCACGAAAATACCTTTAGAATCATGAACTGAAAGGAGATTGGCAAACCTGATTTCTTTAGTTTGTAACAAAATTTTTCTGACAACGGTTCATTCTAGCCAACTGAGAATAAATCTCCCACATATTCCAAGTGTAACGCTTGACAGCTTTTTATGAGACCGGGATTAAAAAATTAAATGTTATCGAAATAAACTGTGAAATAGACTAAACTTCTGTCTGCTCTCTATGTTAACGTTAAGGACAGTGGGCGATGAACTTCAGACAGCAGTTCGATTGACTTTCGGTCACCTTACAACTAACCATTATTCCTAAACTGCCCGAGAGGAAAATTGACATAGGCCCCTCCCCCTTCGCCGACTTACTTAAGTTGTGGAATCCACAGCCAATCTTATGAGAGAATGATCAGTGGGTCCGGATGGATTAACTTCACAGACTTTTAAGGATCATGATCTAGGTTCGGCAACTAAATTGACTGATATTTTAGCTAAAGTCTGGGAGCTGGACATTATCTCATGTGTTTGGTCTCAACCGTTGATCGTCCCAATATGTAAGAAAAGACCAGATTCATCTTGCAAGAAGCATAGATGAATTGTTTTCATTAATATAGTGTCTACAATACTAGCCTCAATAATTGTCGGACGCCTAACAAAGACTTATAAATTAGAAATACGTGAAAGCCAGGCTGCACTCAGATCTGAATGCAGCAGTGTCAGCCATATATTCACCATTCGTAACGTTTTAGAACATAATCGTACCGTGTGGCGTCCGAAAGAGATGGGTTTTCTCAACTCCGTGGAAGCACTTGTAATCAATAGTTGTCTAATGCAGATCGATTCGTGATATCAAAGTGATATTCAACAACTTCCACAGCACCCACTTTTAATCAATATCAGCTCACTGTTGACTAACCTCGAGGTGATTCCTCGAGTTCTAGTGAGAAGAAGTGACTAGTGGAGTTCAACCATGTCGGTTGTAAGGCAGTTACCCACCGATGGCAATAGATGAGATCGCACAAACGTATCACGAATTAACTGAATTAGAAATATCAACCGTTGAGATTCATTGGTCTAGTGGTAAGGTGTTCTCAACAGAACCAGGATGTCCTGGGCCCAAGTTCAACATTGTAGCTGACTGACTAACTGGGCTCGGTCCCTGGTGGAGTCGTGGAGGCGCACTGCTGAAGAGTCTCATGCCAAGACGAAACGGCTGTCTAGTGCTTCCTGGTGATCAATGGTCGTCTAGTTCAGATCAGTTCGTGATATTAAGTTGACATTCAATCTCCACAACACTCAATTATTTATTTGTTTAGAGCCCAAAACTACCTCACAAAGGACACCAAAATTATATTACATAAGTGGTGATGACATCTTGGGGGAAGTAAAAGAGGAAAGGTTGGTACAATGAATAAATTAACAAGAATAACACTAGAAGTATATCCAATAATGAATCCATTTAGTTAAAAGAACATCCGAACACCCTCATCTCAGAGGGTAGCTTTTACAAGTATGGAGTAGAATAGCTCTCACCAACACATCACAAACGCAGCCATTTACAACTAAACTAATATCGCGATGACACCGATGGTTCATAATGGTCTAAACAGCTCTGGTTTTTACCAGATATAGCTTGGTTTCATCTGCCATGTTAACATTAAATTTACACGACAACCCAAATTTTTCGTTTGTTTCTAATAACTCACCATTAAATGTGTAAGCATAAGTTCATATCAAACTTCAAGTTCTATTGTATTTTGGAGGTCCTAAGTACATATTATACTTACAGACATTAATCGCCAACTGACTAAGAACAATTTAGATATCTTGTGTATCATCACACAATAAGTCTACCGTCCGCCTACTCAAAATCGAAAAACACCCCTGACAGTTGCAAATTACCTCTACTACATGCTTCTATCATAGCTATTTACAGTGTCAGTTAGATTCGCAGTCTTTATCGATGCATTTACGTACTAGACTTTCAATACGCTAATAATCCCAGATACATTTCTTAAACATTTCTAAAATCCAGTCCAACGAATTGAGAACAGGCTAGCAATTGATTAGTTCCAAAAACAAGATCCACAATCCGAACAAAGATTGACTTTCTCCTCAATAGATAGATATGAGCAGCATAAAGCCTGGGACAATCTCAGTACAAGTAAAAACAAACAGAATGCATGATTCGAGAAGAAAAGATTAGTTCTTGTAAAAACAAGTATGAAGCAATTCTTAAGATAACTATCAGAGTAGTAAGCACACACTGAATGAAGGGCAGTGGACTAGAAAACCAGGGTTGTGCGCATATATCATCCCTCAAATAGCCTGCTAACTTGACACAGAGATATGGTTTACCTGTGTTGATGAATCGGTCAAGTTATATTCAGTGAAACAATTGTCCCTTTAGGTGCTACCATGTTAAGCAGGTTAGTTAGAAAGTAGTACAACTGAAAACAAATCTAAGATTTTAAGACAAAACCGTACTATCGACTGTACAGAGGTATGGCGCCAGTAAGGTGTTTCCCGCAGACAACCAACATTGAAGTGATGTTGTCTTCCAAAATCGGGAGGATTGGGTTGCAAAATGTGGGACATAAAATGCACATCTCACCTAAAACTATTCACACAAAGACCGTGTGTGACCAACCTCAACTAGCTGTCCCTTGGGCTCTGTGGTCACACTCTCGGGTCGTCAATATCATCTTTAACCCTGTCTTTTTCACGAGAATTAATAAGGAAAACACGGATTGTGTTAGCAACCGGGAAGTGATAACAGCCCACATACTTCCAACAGCACTCGAAATCAATCATTTTCCTCATGATCAAACTCCTTCACTCCTTAATATTTCTTATATTTATACTCGCAACTTGTCTTCGATTTCTTCCTCGTCTGCTACCAATGCCTACGATCAAAGTTCCTGAATGTCATTCTAGGTTTGCTGAAACCACGCTCAAAACCATGTATTGGAACTGCTGTATTTCTCGGCTAATAACGATCCAGCTTCTATTTCTTATACTAACCCAGTTTCCTTTTCAGTTGCCTTAAGAAGTGACAATCGCCCTCATACCTCTAACAGCACACGTGATCACCTTGTTCGAGGTTGAATCCCACCATCAGCTCCTAATAACTCTCTTATCCCCATTCTTAATCCTTCTAGCATAACTTTGTCACCTCGCGCCTCTAATACTAACGACTTGAGTTCACGAAACGTTATTTCTAGTTTCCTAAAACCTCGCACTAAACTATGTATCGGAGCTTTTAACGTTCGAACCTTATGCCGAATAGGACAACAAGCTTCCTTAGCTATGACTCCAGAATCCCGCCCCATCGATGTCTGCTGCATCTCTGAAACGCATATACAGGATCCACGTACAGTCAATCGCTTGACCTCACCTTGTGAAAATAAAGAACCAGCCCGGTTCACCCTTCGTGTTTCCGGAGACCCCACCGCCACCACTTGGGGCCTTACCGGTGTAGGTATAGCACTAGGTTCAAAAGCTGGACAAGCTCACCTCGACTGGATTCAAATAGACAGTCGCTTGTGCGCTGTCCGTCTAAATGGAACGGTAAGGACTCGTAAAGATAGGGACACACGCCGTTGTCTCTTTGTTATCTCTACCTACGCTCCCACTGATTGCAACTCAGATAAAATAAAAGATGAAGTTCACGGAAAGCTTTCCAACCTCCTTCGTAAAGCTAAGCGCACTAATGTAGTAATAGTTGCTGGTGATTTTAATGCCCAGGTAAGTAAACTAAATGAAACCGAAAGGCATCTAGGTGGATCATATGGTGTTAAGGCTCAACGAACAGATAATGGCGACCGTTTACTACAACTATGTTTAGATAACCGTCTATTTCTAACAAGCATCAGCTTTAGTCATAAGGAGAGACATTAGTTGGCATGGCGACCACAGTCAACTCAACACTGGACTCAAGTAGACCACATTGCTATCAGCCACCGTTGGAGGCTCGATAGAAGACTGCCGCTCATTTTGGAGCACATGTTTGGACTCAGATCATGCCTTAGTACGAGCGCGTATTAGCCTGCGTCTTACTAGACGTAAAAGATCCACGACAATGATTCTCTTTAGAGTTCAACTTAATGATGAGAAAGTCAAGAATACATTTCAAGAACAACTAGAAAACCAATTAGTCAACTGCGTAAACTGTACTCATCCCGAGTTAGCTTGGAATGATATCCAAAAAGCTGTTAAAACAATCTAATATTTACTAGTAAACCAAACCTAAAAGTTGTGAAAAGTCAGTGGATTTCAGCTGTATCTACTAAACTGATAGATGCTCGGCAGCACATCCCGTCTGGTTCTGAACACGATGAGGGGCGATGGCAACTTAAATGCAAGCTGCTTAAAAGCTTAAGCAATGATCGTGAGCAGTGGTGGGTGGCGAAAGCTAAAGAGATGGAAAAGGCCGCGGCATTAGGTAACAGTAGGCAACTGTTCAGACTTATCAAGGAAATGGGTGTCAGAAATCCTACTGTAAGTGAAACTATCTCCGAAAAAGATGGTTTCAATATTCACTGTCAATTCAGAAGATTAGACCGATGGGCAGAATACTTTAACGAACAGTTCAACTGGCCGTCGTTGTCAACCCTGTTGCCCACTATCCCCAAACAATCTGAGTGGCAAATTAATATTGGTCCCCCAAGTCTTAGTGAGGTTGAAAAGGCTATAGGGAACTTATAGCGAGGGAGAGCAGCAAGACCTGGTAGATTAATCCCTGAGATATTTAAGGACGGTGGTCCAGCTGTATCAGCGAGATTAACTGTGATCTTGGCTAGGATTTAGGAACTGGACGTAATCCCATCTGACTGGTCTCGAACATTAATCGTCCCAATCTATAAGAAAGGACAGAAGTCCTCGTGTGACAATTACCGAGGAATCAGTTTGACGAATATAATGTCTAAAATATTGGCTTCAATAATACTTCGAGGTCTAACTAAAGCTCATGAAGAGCAAACTCGTGAAAATCAAGGTGGTTTCAGACCTGGACGTGGTTATATAGACCAAATATTCACACTTATGCAGGTTCTGGAACACAGGCACACTTTCAGACGCTTAACAATAGCTGTATTCCTTTACCTTAAGGCGGCGTTTGACTCTATTGATCGTAAGGTTATATGGCAATGTCTATCATTGAAAGGCGTACCGAAGAAGTACATTAACCTTATACAAGTTCTCCGCTCGAACACCACATGTTGAGTCAGAGCTTATGGCGGGTTGTCGTCGGAAGTGATCTCCTCAAGTGGTGTTCGTCAAGGTTGTCCACTCTTCCCATTTTTATCTAATTTTATCGTTGATATACTTTTAGAGTTAACACTCATCGTTTGATTTCTCCGGGGATGACCTCCTTTCAGGACATAAACTTACTAACTTAGAATACGCAGATGATATAGTTCTCTTGGGTAAAAATGTTGATAAAATGCAGAATCTTTTGACTTCCTTAAACATGAATGTAAACATGTTTGAGATGCGATTTTCCCCATGCAAATGCAAATTGTTGCTTCAAGGACTGGCTTAATTCGGGACCGAAGTTAATGATAGGGAGCGAAGTAGTTGAATATGTTAACGGCTTCATTTATCTTGGGAGCCTCATCAGTCCTGACAGTCTGGTGTCTGCTGAAATTTCGGTTCGCATACATAAGGCCCTGATTGGCTTTTGCCAATTCGCGTCACTTGTAACTTAGGCAAGACATCTGTTTACTGACTAAACGACGCGTTTACTGTGCAGCAGTTCGATCCGTTTTACTTGGTGGATGTGAAACATGACCATTAAGGATAGAGGATATTCGTAGGCTTCTAGTATTTGATCATAGATATCTTCGAAGCATTGCTCGTGTTTGTTGGGACCACCGAATAAGCAATGCGTGGATTAAGAATAGAGTACTAGGTGAATACGGTAAGTCTGTTGATGAAATAGTAAATCTTCACCAGCTGAGGTGGTTAGGATATGTGTTACGTATGCCTGATCACCGCGTACGTCGACGAGCAATGTTGTCTGGTGTGGGAGTAGGCTGGAAGAAAGCTAGGGGTGGCCAAACGAAAACATGGTACCAATCCATGAAATCATTGACGATTGGGCTGAGCCATGTTGATAGATGCAGACTACATGGTTGGGGCCCACGTGGTGATCGTAACAAATGCTTAAAGACCTTATGTGATATGGTTCAAAATCGTTGGCAATGGCTCAGGTGCATCCACTCCTTGTCTTCCTTCAAGTTCTAAGTTTTTGAGCCTTTCATAATTTTCTTTTACTGAATCATATTCTATAAAACCTCCGATCCCTATGCTTTTCCATTTGTACTTACTCTGTTACTACCTCCCCTACTCTGGAATTTGGTCCGACAATTTAATCTCTATCTGCTAATTGGAGCATGGCAACTTGACTGATGTACGCATGTACAAAGTTCTACGTTGTAACTAACTGACTGACTCCTATTGCTTAGTATTCTTAGACACTGAACACTCGACAAGACCCCAAATCAGAACATGTTTGAACAGGAACGAGATTGTATTCCAAAATAAGAAGGATAGATGGAAGTAATAATTCACAGTTAGAGAAACGTTCGCATACTTATAGTATATACATAAGAAGCTTCTAGAGTCTTCTCCAATAATCCTCTAGAACTGATTGGTTTAGAAACACCCAATCAGCGTAGTCTATCACGATCATATACAGAACATGCTTTAATCCAGTCTATATCCCACTAACGAGAACCTTGAACTGTTTGAACTGTATATCAGCTAGCCTCTAGAATCCCGTATCATCGGCATATGTTGTTTAACCGAAACACGCATTCTGAATCTAAACTACTAGAAGGTTTGGAAATCGATCGTGAGGAATGTTGGTCAATTAAAGGCAAAGATGATAGGTAACATTAATCAACTTTTCAGGTTTTATTTTTTCATTAGCGCAACAGTGGTACTGGGGAAATTAGATGCCGTCACTGCAGAGTCTCCAGACACGTACGCGGATGCACTTTTCCATTTACTTACAAGTTTCTGATGTGCTTCTGTTGATAAGATTTACCCCGCTGTGCATGTGACAAATTAATCACATCAGAGACGCTTTCCCTTTTAAAATTTTCTTGCTTATGTGTAGTAAGCTTTGAACGATTCCACTTTATGTAAACCCCGTTTTGATTGATTATGTTTTTGATACTGTTGTATACTTATCTCTAATCTGAACAATATTAGAAAGAAGATCCATGATGTTATTTATAGGTGATTTTCTCTAATTATAGGTAATATTCAGTAGTACTTAAAAATTTCACGCAATTTGTTTCCTTCACGAATTTAAAAAAAGCCAGAACGACTATATTTACAGAATACATTGAATACAATGGATATGGATATAATTAATTTCATAGTATTATATCAGGCTTTACTTGTCAAGCAATGCGATGTAGCCACTTACCTAAGTAATTTATTGTCACTGGATAGGAACAGTTGAGAGGAAGTTAGTACTGACCAATAGAATCTATTTCTGAAATCACAGAGTAGTCATACTTCTTATGTGTAACACTATATACAAGTTAAGTAAATTAGTGTTCACTTAAATGTTACGACCTAGGGTTTAATGGCCAAGTGTCGATTAGTGGATTTGCCTGCTAGTCTGTAGACATGAACTTTGATAATTGAAATGATTTCGACCGTTAGTACTTCCACTATTCTTAGCCTATGGTCAGTTTAGCCCTATCTTTAGCCCCGAACCGGTGGGAGGAAGAGCGTTCAAATGAATGGACCAAACAGCATAGCAATATGGAAAAACATTTAAGCGAATTCATTTATATATTATAAAAATTACAGTGATTATAAGTTAACGGAAAATCATCAATGCATAAAGTCTACAAAGTTACAGTGAGTAATTAATTTACAAATTGAATTAGTTGATATAATTAAATGCCATGGCACATAGTATGGAGTATAATTTACATTGGATTAAATTACTGTGATGAAAGTTTCGAAATCAAACATGCAAAAATCAACACAAGCCTTTCTCATAACTCTCAGAATCATAATTTCTTTTGGGGGGTGACTTGGAATCCCTAACAATAACATGAACTTATATTGTTCTTACTAAGTTCGTTGCACTTTTAGTATTCTATTTCGTAAATTTGTCGATATTAGGTCCTTCATTTATCATATATCTTAATTTTAGGTTCGCAAAGCGAAAGCATCATTTGATCGCCTGAAAGTGGACAGTATGCAAAAAGTCGATTTGTTAGCAGCTAGTCGGTGCAATATGCTAAGTCATGCACTTGTTAGTTATCAGGACACTCTTTTGACCTTTCTTGAAAAAACATCCCAGTAAGTTTCAGTCATTCTTTTCCAAATAGGATCAGATTTTTGGTTTTGAGGTTTATTAAAGAGGATTGTGCACAAACATAGTATGCAGTGTGTTTGTTACCTTGAAACTGAACATACACCGTTTAGTTCAGGATCTATAGCACTACTTTGAACATATTATATGAATATACTTTCCATGCTGTTGTTGATCATAGAAATATAACTCCCTCCTAGTTTTGCATTTTGTCGATTTTGACACCTTACTTTTGACAGTATATATACATTCTTCAAAATTATCTACAAGTTTTCAACTCATAAAGCATCAAAAAGTTCTTCGAATCATACATCAAACTTATTTTTTAGTGGTTTCTAGTTCCTGATAATCTTATACTTGTATTTACAAACAAATAAATAATAGAACCTAGCAAACTGTGGTCCATTATCTTTATTAAGTTTTGTCTTATGATTTAACTCAGGCGGTTTTATCTACTACAATCATGTTCTCAACAGCGACACTAAAATATTCAATGTTATGTACTAACAGTTTGTTATTTAATATTATTCTAGATAGCGTTGCATAATGAGGATGAACAATATCAACTGTCTATAATGTATTTTAAACAAATTCGTCAATATAGATTGATAATTTAGTTAGCTGTAGCATCATCGTTTCTTAACCCCCTCCTCACTAGAAACGCGAATTGTTACTTCAGAACTGGTCTGCATCAACACCTTACATTAATACGGAACGACATAGTTAAGCACGTTGACCACTTCATTTCTCTCGGTAGTTTGATCAACCCTAATGGGTTAGTGTCTGATGAAATCCCGACTCGGATTCAAAAAGCTTGTTTGGATTTTGGTAACTTACGTCACTTATAGCGTATGTGAGATATCCGTCTACCAATTAAGGGATGTGTATAGTGAGCATCAGCCCTTTCTGTCTTACTGAATGGATGTAGAGTGTAACCACTAATAATAGATGACATTCGCTTATTATTGGTTTTCAATCATAGGTGTCTCTGCCCACGTTTATTGAAACCACCGGGCAAGTAATAACCGGGGGGGGGGAGACGCATGGCATTGTAAAAAGATCGTAAATCAATTGATTAGATTGTGAATCTTATCGACCGAGATGGTTGAGACATATTTTTCGTATGGTCAACCACCGCCTACTTTGGCGCATATTGCTGAACAATATTAAAGTATGATGAAAGAAGGTTAGGCGTGGCTAAACCAAACATAGCGCCATTTCATGAAGTCACTGACTGTTGGTTTGAACCGTGTTGATAGATGCAGACTATTTGGTTTGGGTCTACGCAGTTGTCGTAACCAATGGTTAATGTTGTATAGAATGGCTGGAAATCAGTCACAGTGGCGCAGGTGCATTCACCTTTTGTCTTCGTTTGAATCCAGAGTTTAGGATTATTTTATTCCCTTGAACTAATTCTTTCTCCCCGTACTATATCCTCTATGTTCACATATTTTTTTTCCCTTACTACCACTGACGTATCTAGTAGTTTTACTTATTCGATGTTCATCTTGCTGTGATGATGGTATAGCACTTTGGACGAATGCAGACATACCAGGTTTTATTTCGTACATTCGTATATACATTCACTAGCACTCCTCACCCTGTGGTTCCACCATAAGTGGATATCTTCTGTTAATCAACCACCTTGTCCTCATGTATCACGTATGATACAAAACAATGCGTCGCTGTATTCTGTACCGTTACTTTACTGAACAATTTATTTTCTCATTAGGATTACAAGTGAGTAGAATTTGTTTTATATCAACATACGCGTAGTCAAGTAGAAATATGCTTTCTTCGTGAATCTCGTTTTTACTTTTGCCTTTTAGTACTGCCTTCAAATAGTAAATTATCGTTTTTGAATTTTTTTTTTCTTTATTAGCATGATGGTGGCAGTAGCAGAAAGTTTCAAAGGTTATCAGTATTATGAATTTTCAATTCTCAGACATTTAAGACCAGAAAGTCGTAAATTGGCCGGGTATAAAAGTGATGATGAAAAAAGCAACGATAGGTGAGTTTTTTTTACTGTTTTTCTTCGACTATATATATATATATATTATATATTATATTATATATTATATATATTTACGTTGCACACCTCGGACAGATGCATCAACTTCTGGTTTGCCGCACCACATAGAAATTTATGAACAGAATTTTAAGGATGGTAAGCTGTACAACTGAATGAACGACAAGTGATACAATTATGAATATTTAGACGGTAGGTAATAACTAAACACATGTTAAGAGTTATAATCTATTTGGGATCACTGTATGCAGCAATCTGTCAACTTGCATTAAATTAGAACTAGATTATCATACAGATAATTTACGACTTAGTCTACACAGTTGTTTTCTCAACACAATCCTTCACTTAACTTCGAACATCATACTGTAAGATGAATTAGAATGTGTAAAAGGTGATACTGTTTTTAACCTAAACACTGCTCACTCGATGTCCCTACTATTTTTTTTGAGTTTTAATCGTTGCTTCTACCTTGATGTGGTAACTTGTGTTCCCAGTTGTGGCGAACCTATTCATGTCACACATGGAATCATACATTTTTGTCAATATAATCAGACCATGTATTTGGATTTGGTATGTAGATGATAAGTTTGTAATCATAAAAAGCAACGTTTTCTAAACAGATTAGTGCATTTTCAACACATCCAGTTCAGTTAAAATGAAAATGTACAGAATGAACTACCATGTTTAGATTGTGTTTACCTAAAAAAATTACCCTGAATGAAACCTTCGATCTCACTATTTACCTTAAACCAACGTCTTTCCAGTACGAAAATTCCTCACAAATTAACTCTGTCCTTCCACATTACTAACATTTATCATCCTCTTGTTTTACTTCAGTTAAGTTCACATAAACACACGGTAATCTCATTTTTTACATACTTAAAGTTTTCATTATCAGACCTGTGTTTGTGGTTAGTTTTGAAACTAATATTTACTTCGATTTGTTCCTCTGTACTAGTTGAAATCATTTTAATTCAATTGATTCAGTTATTCATTTTCTAAAGAAGCCACTTAAATTAAAGCCACGAAATGCTATAAATTTATGTCCCTGTGCATTGGATTTTAAAAATATGATATTGTTTATAAACAATGTTATTTCAGCATAAGGACTTCCATTACTGTAGGGTTTCAAATTAGTTAAACAATTGTTTACCTCTATTTGTACTTTCTTATTCTTTGACTGAATATCAATAAATAATAAAAATAAGCACACTTACGAACCGTCAATTGAAATAATACAAACTGCACCACAATATACTCTACAGTTATCCACCTAAAAGGTTCTCATTAATGACGATAAAAGTTGTATGAGTATTCCTGATTGTTTCTGGGGCCTAAACGTAGAGGTTGGCTTTGTTTGTTGTGTTGGACCGATCAGGTTATACTAGCTAGGAACCATTGTTCCTTAAGGTCTTACCGTGATAAGCACGTCGGTTGGAGCGGGGGGGGGGGAAAGAATAAGGTGTTGAACCTAAGGTCTGAGATCGAAATCACATTGCCGGCTGTACAGGGATATAACAGCAGTAAAGTACTTCGTCCAGACAACCAGCGTTACAGCGATGCTGCTTCCCACAGTGGAAGGATGAAGTTAGAAAGGTGAGTTATAACATGCCTACCCTGTTTTACCCCACGAGCTCTCGTCTCCAGCAGTAATATCTTAACGAGTATAGATCTCATATATCAAGAACTACTCTCATAGAAGCAATATATAGCCGACCACGAACAATCCTCCCTTGGAAAATCTGGTAACGCTCCTAGGTCATTAGTCAGACATAAACATCGTAGAACCTGGTACATATGCGCATAGGTCTAAGCTCCCATACCACATTAGCACGACGTGGGCGATATTTTTGAAGTTTCTGTAATCAAAGACTTTTAGCCTACATATATCTTTTATTTTCATAGCATCCATAAGTTAAAACATAACAGACTGCTGTGCTACATGCTTAACCTTTCTTTAAGAGACGGTTAACACAAGTGACGTAATTTGACAATAGCCAAGCGAGTTATCTGAATCCTAGCTGAGATTTTGCTAAATACTGACCCATCAAGGTTGAAGTGATCAACCCATTCATCTACTTGACTCTCTATTACTAATATGAGGGATACTTGACATATCTGGCCCACATTTGCGGTGATTGGTTAATGAAAGCGTAGGTAGATAGGTGATAGATCACATTTTAGTAGATAGATAACTGTAACTTATTTATTTCTCCGCTCGGTATCACTGGGATATACTCTTGTAACTAACTTATCTGGTTCTTGATCGTTTTTTCGGTTTGTCTTGTCTGTGTAATAAGTTAAGGCAAGGTTAGGATAGCTGTAAATGTTATATTGCGTGAAAGTCTAAATCAGCCTTCCCATCTTGATATATAACAATACTACAGATCAGTCCTGAAGTAGAATTTTTCATCGTCATAAGATAGATTGTTTGTTGAAATTGCATGTTTTAAACGTTTATGGTATTGATCGTTCTTATAGAGGACCAAATTATCAAACCTTTTAAGATAATAGCAGAAAGATATTTCTTATGAAAGTTAGTGAATAATTCGTAGTTAAACCTGAAATTCAGCTGTCATAGGCAATCCAAATAAATACTAATTATCGTAAATTTTGCTAAATATACATGCGTTTTGTACTACTTATCTTTGTTCGTTAAGCTCAGAATATGCTAACTAAGAATATCTTTAGTTTTAATTTTGTAATTTTCTTTTTGTTGTAAATTGCTACAAGTAATTCTGTAGAGGTAGAGAAAGCGGAAAATGATTGCAAGAAAGATGATAGTGATGATGAGGGAAAGGAATGTGATTTCTCTTCATCTAGTGATGTGGGATATACTCATAGTCCAACTTCGAAAAGCTGTAAAGCATCATGTATTTTATCTTCAATTCACTCATGTAAACCTACTGGATATGAAGCTCTAAAAAGTGATGATTTCTCAAATCAACATACCTTAACTCGGTAAATGAGTGTGTGCGTATATGGTTTCAGGTTTGCTTATGATTATGTCTACCTTCAAAGAGTTCCTGTAGTTTTCTCGATTTGAATTCCTTTGTAATTAATTTGGTGGTGGTTTGAATATTCAGCATGTTGTCAAGGTGTTTGAATGCATTATGTTGAGACGTCGGATCTTAATTATATACACATTACTTGACAGCATGCCGAATAACCAAAAGCCTTAACGTGGTGAATGTTTTTTTAATATCTACTCAAGGCTTTTTGTTTGTTTCAAAGAATTTATGCCACTACTTGTTTGATTTCCACTAATTTTGATAGACGAAGATCAAGTTTTATCTTACTGCACTTATTTAGTTTTCAATTGTTTTTTTATTTATGATAATATGACCGTAGCCTCATCGTATTTTCAGAAGAGAAGATTTGATACTGTGCAAAATACCTTATCCACTTGGGTGGTTGTTTCCTTGGACTAGTGGGTTTTTAATACAAACTTAGAAAGTACTTGTCATTTACTTCAAATTATAGCGTTTGCAGGTTTTTGCTTGGATATCCATTCTATAAATGACCTGGTTGTTCATTGCGACATAGATGTGAATAGGTTGCTGTAAGTAGGTAGATAGATTTGTGTAATATTTAACCTTACGTCCACTACTAGATGATCGTTGGTGAGAGTACAAAGTAAATGAATTAATCAATCATTTTGTGAAATGTTATACTAAAAACTTAGAATACTTTATGTTAACTTCTTAACCCAAACGCCTTATATCTCATAGGTCCCAAATCAGATGACCAGAAAGAAGAAATATATATTCCAGTAGTGTCAGATATGTACAATAAATTACGTGTATTTATGATTTTTCGTAAACGAGGAATCATCATTATAAGCCATTTAATCCGGAGAAGGGGGGGGGCAGCGAGTTAGGTCACCAATCGATTGGAGAATGCCACGTCAGTTCTATTAAGCGGTGATTAGATGGAATGCCTTCAGTTTCTTCAAGGTTTCTATAGGCTTCTTCGAGACTTTTGTGGGCTATATCAAGACATACAAAGATCACAATGAATTTTTCGTATGTTTTTTGTGTAATTGCACATTTCGATTTCGCTGTGAAAAGAATTCAAAATTTATTAAATCTTGACTGTCTGGGACATGTAAATAATACATTGTAATCAAAATAGCGGTTATATGAATCGTTTCTCAAAATCAGTGGCCTGATAGTTATACTACTCAAATTTTAATTAATTAGTTACAAGTTATAAATCCACCTCACCTACCCTATTTTAGTTGTCAGGTAGGATTACTACTCCTCATATAAAGAATGCGATTCAATACCCAAGTATGGTAAAGCTATACTTGATACATCAGTTACAATCTGTAAAAATCTTAATCAGGCCGATTTTTCGATTATTGGTCCATTAGTCAGGCCTACACTGTTTGGTGGTGACACTACCCCGCCTAAAAAACTGAAACAGATGAAGTAAGGTTCAAACTACGGTTTTAATGATTTCACTGAGGCGGAATTAAGTTGTGTTTTTTTGCTGGGTGATTTATTTGATCACATTATTAGTCTACGCACCAAGTATTTTTCTTTAGCTTAACCGTCCGTGGTAAGTTTTAGTTAGCTTTGTTTCATTATTTTTTTAGTGTGTAATATCTTTACTCAAAAGTATATTCATATCAATTTATTTGTTTCCTTTTAAAGCAAGCTAGACAATAAATTAAATAACACGGCGAAATCCAAGTTCTGATGACAGTAATTATCATGGAATTCATCAAACCAACTTAATAACAAACGAAGAAGAGTTAGACAAACGATTAGATGATATTTTCCGTGAAGATCATAATAGTTTTGACTTTGGTTTAGATCAGTTTAAATTAACGGGAAATGAACAGTTATCAGGTGGTGTAACAGAATGCGATCGTACCGATAGTAGTGGTAAGGTTATTCATTGAGTTAATTTCTAACCCATTTTTAATTTTTACGAAGCTGCTTGAGTAATTAAACGTAATTGCAATTGAATTCAAGTGACTAGTTTTTGTGTGTTTTGTTTGATATTATCATTTGAATTATTAAGTTACATATATCAGTGGATTTACCATGCTTACTTCTTTTTTTATTTTCATCACTATTATTAGTAAAACTGTGGGATATTAATATGAACAGTAGATTATATGGATTGTTATTTCATTCATAAGTTTTGGACATTATCACTGAACCTCGCAGAAAATAAACGTGACTAACAGCCTCACGCATGCAGATTTACACCATTTTTGAATTGTGTCCTTATCATTTTTATCACTAAGTTTTCTATGTGGTCACTCTGTAAACGTATTCCTTCATTTCTATAGTGTAATGAAAAGGTGGAATTCATAAAATGGGACTAATTGTCTTAAATATTTTTTTCAGAATTCGTCATACTAGATGACTGATAAGAGTAAAACTGATTAGATAGTGCGTAATATTAGACGTTACATAATACAACAAGTAAATATATTTTATGACTGAATTACTGAAGGATCTAACCAGTAGGCTGATTTTGATGTCGTTGTGTAACATGTTTTTCATTTTAGCCCTAACGTTTATGATTGTATAACTCCTTAAGTGTCTTGCGATGTCGCTACCTATGCCTCTTGTAAAAAACCGTGCGTAAAAATTAATTAGTTTCTTGCTCAGGCGATAGCGCATGTATATTTAGTTAGTTTTAGCCAGTTTTTAGTTGATAAGTCGAAAATGTATTCTTCATATTTCGCATCCTTATGGTTACTACTGCATCAGTCAGTTAAACAATCTTCTAAGTACTATGTATAACCTAGCACATGTGCCTTTGTCCAAGTTATCACACCATATTCGAACAGGAATGAATACCAAAGTAGTGGAAGTAGTAATGATATCAGTAGTATTGTGAATGGGATTCTTAAAGTAAGACTTATCTCATGGAAAATGAGGTATAGGATGCTTATACTCAGAAATTAATGGGAGATAAAGAATGAATGCATCATCGTAAATGTGACTGTTTCTTAGTCATTTTACCCAGAGGCTACAATTATTGGTTACGACAATTGCGTGGACACCAACCAAGTTGTCCGTATTTACCAACACGACTCAGACCAATTGTCAGTGACTTCATGGATTGATACTATATTTTGGTTTGGCTGCTGTTATCCTTCTCTCAACCTACTCTCACTTCAGTCCACATTGCGCGTCGAGGTAAGTAGTGATGTGGCATACGTAATACGCTTCCCAACCACTTCAATCACTAAGATCCACAATCTAATGAACTTGTTAGCCATCTTTACTTAGTACTCTGCACCTGACTCCTGCGTTTCGTTGTTAATTATCTATATAAGCGTTTATCTTTGAACTGAATAAGTCTTACATTTAATCAACGTCTAATTATATATATATATATATATATATATATATATGCAGTCAAATTCGATTGTCATTGAAGTTAGTAATTGTAATTCTTCATAGGATATCTAAACTTTTTTCAAAAATATGCAGGTATGATCACTCATTTTATGTCATCATGAATCCTATAGTATGCTTGCTTTTATTGTTGTTCATTTGTACCTTGCGTATAATGTTCCTGTTTTCAAGCGTATCAGTAACATGTTGTTAGTTTAATTGTTTCTGGTGGTTGTCATCATCAACTTAGTATTTCGTTGATAATTTATTTTTTTCAAATGTATGGCAAATTCAATATTTTTGATCATGGTTAACGTTAATGTAGTTACTTATGAACAATTAAGAATTTCTTGTGAACTGTTTACGCATCTCTTGTTGGTTGTCTTGTTTTTGTTATATTGTGAATGATGATTGATCATCCTATTTTTTAGTTTATAGACTCAAACAAAAGTAAGTAATTGAGATTCCTTATTAGTTAGTTTATAGATCTTTTACGCAACATGAACTAACAGTTAATACTTACTTGTCCAACCAACCCTAAATGTTATATCCCATTTCTGTGACACATTTGGTTACAGTGATGTAATTGTTAACTGTTCACCTGATATTTTAAACTTCGGATAGTTGTTCAGGTATAAATAACTACACATCTAATTAGTATCAATATATCATTCGTAAGTTAAAAGAAAATAGTTTAGTCTTAATGTTTTACTAGCATTAAGTAACGCGAATTTTGAACTACATAGAGAACGTTTATTTCATGATTTCAAGTACTTTATGTCAACAAGTACCAAGTAGCGCACTACCAAAAATTAAGGCTATCTATTGATTACCTTCTGTTGCCTATAATTAAGAGTGAGTAAGTCAGTCAGTCAGTTACAACGTAGAACTCGGTACATGCGTACATCAGTTCAAGTTGCCATGCCTCAATAAGCTGATAGAGATTAAGTTGTCGGACCAAATTCCAGAGTAGGGGAGGTAGTAACAGAGTAAGTACTAATGGAAAGGCATAGAGATCAGAGATGAGATTTGAGATAAAAAGTGGTTCAGTAAAGAGAAAATTATAATAAGCTCAAAAATTAGAATTTGGAGGAAAACAAGGAGTGGACGCACTTGCGCCATTGCAATCGATTTTGAGCCATATCACCTACAGTCTCTAACCATTTGTTACGATCATCGCCGTGGGCCCCAACCAGGTAGTCTACATCTATTAACATGGCTCAGCCCAATTGTCAATGACTTCATGAAGAGTGAGTAAACTTTTGAATATATCACTTCGAATTGACGAAAAATCTCTTAATAATTAAATCTTAAGTATAACAAAATATGAAAAAGAATAGAGAAATTTTTGATTATCTATACATACAGGTATTATTGTAGATTATACTTAATGGCCTGTTTCAGGTTATCGTGCTGACTATTTAAATTCATATAACTTTGTGAAACTTTTTGTTTGCAAATATAAAGGCTGAATATAGTATTGCTTTGAAACAATATTATTATTATTCTCAAAATCGCTTATATTTCTACATATTTATGCTTGGTACACATTGCGCGTGATAGAACTACTATAATTGATTATGGCATTTTTTACACAGTACATAATTATACAAATGCTTCATTACATCTCTTTCACTATAACAATATTCTACACATGTTTCATTCTTTAACTTTTAATGAATACGCATGTCGTATCTTAGTTGAACTGTTATGCGGTAAATTTTAAGTCAGCATAAAAATTAGTTTCTGTTTGTTTTCACTAAAACGTGATATTTTTTGAAAGTTCTACCCCTAAATCAGTAGTTGTTCCCTTGCTCTGCTGTAATTGTTAATCTGCACCAGCTTTTGATTTTCACTGATTGTATATTCTCAATCATTATCTGACTTTATTAGATACAGTTGCCACATAATAGCATCATCGGAATTATTTTTATGTTATTATTTTCTGACTTTATGCTACATTTCTTTGATGCAACGGCGATTTAAATGTAATTATAACTTGTTTGTCAGCTGAATCGTTAATCGATTGACATCACATCGCCATTTCCGATTGATCTGTATATTTTACGCACATTGCTGTTAACAAGTGTGAAATATCGTTCATTTTGTCCGCAGAGTTTTCAATATTCGCTGTACTGTATCCAATATGTTATCATTTTTCAGTTCACCTAATGTATCAATGGTGCTTATTAAAATCTAATTTCATTGAAATTCCATTATGTTCGTATTATGTAAATAGTATTTCGAGCTGCATGTCACTGACATCTCATAGAAAATCATTACAGATAACTTCAGACTCTTAAAATGAAATTTTTAGTGGGAATTACACTAATTTACGTCACTTATCAACTAAAGGGACGAAAGATCATCGAACATACTGCATACAATACACATAATAAACATACAAGACATTCACGTTAACTTTATTCTGAAATAGAATTGATTAATCTTGTTGTTCTTTTTCCTGAAGGATTAAGCAACTTAAAATGTAAATAAATCAGTGGTATTGTTTTATTTGTATGCATACTACATCTGAGATCCAGATAAAATTAATTATACGTTTTTGAATGATCATATTACTATTACACCGAAAGTGGTCATAGTTTCATAACCTGATTAATTACAGAATTCTAAGCCTTATTTCTAACTCAGTGATTTCATTTAATACTTTTGTTATTAGTTGTGTAACAGAAATAATTTGATTTCCATTCATTAAGTTTCTTCTCTTTAATTTTTTAAAAAGATTAAGAAAATTACCATTTGTGGGCGGTATACATTTCACATTGAAAACCAGGGAACATGGGACAGCCAATTTGTCTTAGAATTTAATCTCTATCTGCTAGTTGGGGCATGGCAACTTGAACTGATGTACACATGTACCAAGTTCTACGTTGTAACTGACTGACTGAGTTTGTTTTAGTATGTACACCTATGATAATGTATAGGACTAAGCCTAGAGTTTTATGGTGAACGCGTTGCATTTGAAAATCAATAAAGTTTGGTTCCAATAGTCTACATTTATAATTCTGATTAGTTCACGATATAATGTGGTGGTCATCTAACATTTTCGGCAGTGATTTTCACTAACTAACATGGTATATAGGGCCAGATTGAAATATATCGATTTTTAATTTGATCGATAAACTTTGACCGGCACTACTTAGTAATGAATCAATATTAAGATCTTAGTCATTCCTACATGGGAGTCAGTTGTTGCTGCAATATATCAGTTGTAGTGGCTGCTGACTGTGAATCTACGTGATTCACCATCAAAGTTACCAGGGAACATTTGTTCCCTCAAGATTTTCGATATACCTTGCTGACGAGTGCCAAATGACATGAATCCCATGCCGTGTTGGGTTTCCTCCCGATTACCCTCCAAAGCATCTCACATCTTAAAATAGTGCCCACAATATCGAACCACTTAGAATAGTGGCCATATTGTAACTTGATCTGATAGAATCCGATCAGTACTTTAAAAAACTAATCAAACATCGCATTATTCAATTTCAGTGATTAGTCCCTGTATATGTCAGTTTCCACTTGTTTGTTATATATGTTTATACTGTATAATTACTGTCAATTTTGATTATTTGATTTTAATGCATGCTGTTGCATCATTCAAATAACTATTTATGTTGTATACACATATTTGTTATTGATAAATAAATTGGTCAATTATGCCTTCGACGTGTTAACCTTTTAGCGTTTATTTCTTTATGAACTGATAATTAGTTTTATCTAATTTAACATACCTTTAGATTTATTAAATGAATCTAATGAAGAAATCCCTGCTGAACATAGAGATTTATTCACTGACTTGTTTCTTACGGATTCGACAGATGATAAATCTATTGGGAGATTTTCTGAAATCGGTTCGAGTAAGCCTCTTATAGAAATGTATATATTTATTTAATATTGAGGTGTTGCTTTTTAAACTGTTGATTTATATGGCTGCACCCTGAAGAAAAGTAGAATACATTTTTTGTTTCCTTATGAAGAAAGATGCCGTTCGCTAATTGTTACTCATCCACTGTTAATTTGAGTATTTAATAACAAACTCTAGGAAAGAAAAAACAATGTTGACATAAATAGAGGTATTCATTCAGTGGTTTGAAGGTATACAGAATACTACCAAAACCCTATCGAACAAGAGATTCCACTAAGGTTATATTTCAGACGTTACTTTCATCTCTGTATCTGAGTACTAAAGATAAACGAATCCATTTACATTTTTAAACAGTGCCATTTAAAGGTAGTCACAAATTTACTAAGTTTATCTAGCCGACTATCATTCTCCGACCAACTCTGTCTTGGGCTCTCCTTTCCAGTTCTTTCTAAGTTCTGTATTCATTCTTTTCATTACTGCCTCCAATTTCAAATGCAGTATGTTCTTTAGTCTTCTTGTTTTGATCTTGATAATTTTCAGTTAGGGCTTGCATTTTAACGTAGTTTGATAATTTCTGCAACGTGTGTCCTATAAACCCGAAGCGTGTTTTCCTAATTTCTTCCTAAGCTGGAAGTTGGTTTATCCTCTATCATAGTAGGTGGTTGCAGATGGTGTCTGGTCAACGGATCCGAAGTGTCTTATGTAGACAATTGTTTATAAATACCTGTGTCTTTTGAATGATGTTTTTCGTAGTTCATCAAGTTTTAGCTCCATACACTATAATTTTCTTGAAGTGTGTATTGAAAATTTCGACATTCCGATATTGATTGATAGTTGTTATGAGTCCCAGGTGTTCTTCAGTCGTAGAGTGATACCTCTGTAGTTCTCGCAATTGCTAAGATCTACTTTCTTTGGTATCGTAATGAAATACCTTTCTTTCCAGTCTGTTGGCATCTGTTCTTCCTCTCAAATCTTCCTGAAGAGAATGTGGAATATCTTTGCAGTTACTTTTGTATCTGACTTCAGTGCCCCGCTCAGCTGGTGTATTGTCTGACCCTGCTGACTTGCCACTCTTGATTTGTGTTAGGGATTCATAATCCCTAAAAATACAGTTAACAGTATTTGATTGTATTCATTAAATGTTATTGATTTTACTTAATGAATAATCATTGTAAATTGATTAATATAAAAAATCGATGTATTTGAAAATTACAAATTCACTGGTTTGCTAGTTGACTATTCTCTCGTCTCACTTTTGCTCCACAATACAATCTTCCTACAAGCTTAGTCTTTTGTAATAGCTGCTGGCTGGGAAGGGAACAAGTCGCGGTATACGTCTGAGGTACAAGTATCAGACATAGCGTTCGCTCACGAAACCCTCAAAATCCTAGCGACACAACAATTTGTCGGATGGCCATTTTGATTTCTTCGATTGTTGGTGGGTTGGTGTCTATGGGGAGATTTGTGGCTGCTGGTTCAATGACTGGTGGGTTCAGTGGGGCTGGTTTGTTTAAGAGTAATTTGAAGTGCTCTACTCACCTGTTTCGTTGTTCCCAGTGATTGGTTTATCATCCTTGTTCTTGATTGGCCATTGTGGCTTACTGCTTTTTTCAGCTAGTTGCTTCGTTGTATCGTATAAGTGCCCCCATGTTTCTTCCCTTCTTGCTTTTCTCACTGTTATTGCTAGGTCTTCTACATATTTCAGCTTATAAGCTATAATGATTCTCTTCACTTGCTTCCTTGTTTCCGTGTATTAAGCCTATGTCTTGGCTTTCTTTGTTCTTGTTCGTCTGTTATTGATTACTGTTTTCCTGTTCGTCTTTTCTTGGATCCTATAATGAGTGCCAACGGAAATCCACTTCTTATGGTGATGTCACTTGCTGTCCGACACAAGTAAGTCATGCTGTAGTTATTGTTAAGAGTTATTTTGAATTTGTTAAGTTTGTTAGTGTCCCTTCGTAATACTGCTTTCGTAATACTGCTACTCCAGTTGTCCAGTGCTTTTTCAGCTTTGGTTTCGTTTTATCCACTTCCAGATGATGATCTAAAGCTGTACCAACTCCTCTCCTTGTTCCTACGTTTTCCATGATCCTTCTGAACTTCATAATGATGCAGTTGTGGTCGATTTGGTTCTCTGTAATGTGGTCCGATGGAACTCATGTAGGTATGTGCTAAGGTTTCGCGAGTTTATGGTGACACCGAGATAACCGCTAACGAACGTAAGACCAGCGACACAGTAACAGGAAGCTAAGCTATTGCGCAGCGCCCCAGCCCAGCTAACTAGAGTAAGAAGTCCAAAGACAGCAGGAAGCGTTTATTCCACAGGCAGCCTGTCAGACGACATCATCACACACAACTCATGCGTATATATACAAAAATAGAGAGCGTCCTTGGAATGTTACAAATAGCGTACTAAAATAAACAACGAACCAATAGGATTTAGCGTCTTACCAAGTGGGAAACACGAACTGAAGGTGAGAAGGGGAAGTTTTGGCGCGAAAACAGGAAATTCAAATTTACACAATAAAATCACAAAAATAACCGGTTTGCCAAGTGAGTTTTGGGGATCTAACATCCCCAACACCTCCCCTTTGGGTTCCTTGGGTTTACTTGCAGTTTGACTGTCTGGCGTCGTTGTCGGAGTGACTGTCTCCTGGAACGTATGTTGACCGGCTTCTGTTCTGTTTTCTCCACTTGCGATGGGGGTAGGTTGAAAGTATCTAAAAGGACTTCAAGTGGCAGATTTCGGGTCGATGTGGGACAATCTGCTGCTGCTCGCTTGCGAAGTTGATTGCGATGTCTAGTCCACCTCTCCCCTTTTACATCTACTTCGTACATGACTTGGCCACGTCTCTCAACTACGCGAGCCTCCATCCAGGGACTGTGGTTGGGTCTGTAATCGCGAGCATACACCGGACACCCAACCTCATATGCTGGCAACTTTTCGATCACTTTGCGCGTGGCTCTGCTTGGCAACATAAGCTTGTGTATTGTCTTCAGTTTTCTACCCATGAAGGCTTCTGCTGGAGACTTTTTCTCTGGTAGTGCATCGTTCGGAGTCGTTCGATAAACAAATAAGAAGTTTTGTAATGACTCCATAGATGTCTCCTCCCCTTTTGACTTGAGTAGTGCCCTCTTGAAAGTATCTACAAATCTCTCCGCCTGGCCATTTGACTGCGGATGATAAGGTGGAGAGCGGTAGTGGATGATGCCAAGCCGTCGGCAGAATTCTTGAAATTGACTTGAAGTAAACTGCGACCCGTTGTCTGAAACGATCGTATCCGGCAGGCCATTTCTGGAGAAAATCTCTGACAGGATCTGCAGTGTCTTTGTGGTGGACGGTGGCACCACCGGGAAAATCTCCGGCCATTTCGAGAAAGCATCTACGACGACCAAGTAGGTAGCTCCGTTGACTGGGCCAGCAAAGTCTATATGTATTCGCGACCATGCGTTTTCAGGCTGTGGCCAGGCGATCGGTGGCGCTTTAGCGTTGAATTTCGCTGCCTGCTGACACTGCGTGCACCTGCGTACCAAGTCGATAATATGCTGGTCCATCAGTGGCCAGTATGCATAACTGCGGGCTATAGACTTCATTCGCCGTGTCCCAGGATGACCAGAATGAAACTGTTGAAGCATCCTTGGTTGTAGTGACTTTGGCACGACTACTCTTTCTCCGAACATAAGGCAATCATCCACGACGCATAAGGAATCGCGACGTTGGTAAAGTTGCTTCATGTCACCCTCGAAAGCGATGCGTGGCCACCCTTGCGTGACATATTTCATAGCCCTTCTGATCATTGCATCGTTTCTGGAGGCTATTTGAATATCTGACACCGATACTGGTAAAGCGCGGACAGCATTCGTTAGGTAGGATGCTGCGTAGTCTTCCTTTGATAGCGAGGCAATAATTGTGTCGTCGTCCACCGTAGCGTGCTCGCTGATTAATCTTGATAAGGCGTCTGCTTGACCAAACTCTTGAGTGTGCCGGTACTGGATATCAAAATCATAACCCAATAAGATAAGAGCCCATCGTTGTAGGCGATTTGCTGAATGGGCTGGGATACCGGACTTTGAACCAAAAATTGTAAGTAAGGGTTTGTGGTCTGTCAGCAGCGTGAATCTCCGCCCATATAAAAATTTATGGAAACGGCGTACGGCAAAGACGAGAGCAAGCGCTTCTTTCTCTATCTGGCTATATTTTCTCTCTGCCGGTGTCAGTGTACGAGACGCATGCATGATAGCTTTTTCTGAAGAGTCAGGAAATTGATGCGAGATAACGGCACCAAGACCAGAAGATGAAGCATCTGCAGCCACAATGATTGGCATGGACGGATCATAGTGAGTCAATAACAGTCTAGAGCTAATAATTGACTTGAGTTTGTTAAAAGCTGCTTCGCAATCTGGCGTCCAATTCCAGGTGACATCCTTATGTAACAGGTGGTTAAGAGGAGACCGGATGACGTGCATTGATGGCACGAAGGCTGAATAATAGCTTACTAGTCCCAGAAAGGATCGTAGCGCAGAAACATTGGTGGGAGCTGGCATTAGTTGAATAGCTCGAATATTCTCAGGATCCGGTCGGCGACCTTTAGCGTCGAAAATAAATCCCAAATACTTCACTGACTCTAAGAAAAATTGGCATTTTTCTGGACGTAATCGGAATCCATTCTCACTGATACGCTGTAGAACATTAGTTGTACGCTCACGCAGCTCTTCTGGTGAAGTAGCAACAATTAAGATGTCGTCGAGATAAGTAGCAACGCCCGCAATGCCTGCTAAGATAGTATCCATTAGTTGCTGAAAAATGGAGGGGGCTGTCTTGACCCCAAATGGCAAGCGGTTGTATTGAAACATACCACGATGAGTATTAATTGTCAGTAGCTCTCTGGATTCCTCAGCAACTTCTACTTGTAAGTAAGCGTCAGCGAGATCCAGTTTCGCGAAAAATTTTCCACCGTTTAGCATAGTAAATAAGTCTGCCGGAACTGGTAGTGGATAATGATGTTGTTCAAGGGCTGCGTTAAGGCCTGTGGAAAAGTCTGCACATATGCGTATTGAGCCGTTCGGTTTCTTGATAACCACGATCGGAGCTGCCCAAGCAGAATAAGAAACAGGCGTAATGACTCCTTGTTGCTGTAGACGGTTGAGCTCTTCATCGACTTTGGGTAATGCTGCATAAGGCACTGGTCGCTTAGGACGAAAAACAGGCTTAGCACCTTTCTGTATACGGAGGGTCGCCTTCATTGAGGTGCAACAACCCAATCCCGGTTGGAAAATAGTCGGGAACTCTGCTAAGATTTTCGCCGTATAGTTCTCTGGCTCTGGGGTTTGTCGTACCAGCCGACACACAGTGTTTAACGGAACATCAGCTAACTGCAGCTGGTCAAACCAATCTAATCCAAGCAAATTCAGATCAGTTGTTGTAACATGAACATACCCCAGTGAACGACATGTCCCGAAACGATACAACACACGTCAACTGTCCCAATATGCGTAAATAGTTGCCGCATGCTGTGCGTGCCTTCTGCGTAGTAGGCTCAATGCGTGGTCTACCCATTCTAATCCAGGCTTTCTTGGAAATAATCGTAATGTCTGACGCAGTATCTACTTGTAATCTAAATGGATACGCATTAATGTTAAGGGTAAGAAACTTTCTCTCACCTGGAGTGGAGGCTTGACAGGAAGCTAGCAAACTCAGAGAATTTGTGCTTGGTTGAGAAAATGGCTTTCTGTTATTTCTGGACCGACGTGGAGGCTTGCTGTAGCTTCTGGCGTTTACAATACCCGTCTTTGTGGCCGACAGATTTACAGTTTCTGCAACGATGGTGCTTGTATGGGCAGAATCTTATAAAATGCCATGCGCCACAATGCCAGCATGCTGAAGGAGGTCTAGTTTTTGAAGAGAGAGCTGAGCTGGAATGAGATGAGCTAGATGCAGCCATAGATGTGGCATTGCCTGATGACTGACGTACTGCATGGACTTCAGAGTTGTCTTTACCGCCAGATTGGATCATAGTTGTGTCACGTTGGATGTTGATCAGGCGCTGATATTCGTTAGCAATATCATTCAGCGTTAGCTTCGGATCTTGGTCAAGTCTACATAGAAGCCGCGTTCTGATGTCGCTAAACTTCTGCGATTGCAAACTGCAGATGAGAATGAGTGCTTTAAACTGGTCTTCTGTGAGAGACTTGAGACGGAAACGTTCGCATTCACGGTTGACAATACCGACGTGCGTCAGGAAATCACTGTCTTCATTCATAATTAGTTTAAGACATCGGTATCGTATATTGAATAGAGAGGAGTTATCACCAAACTGTTGGCTTAATGATTGAACGGTGTCAGCAAATGATCGGTCACGTGGGTTCTGTGGCAGGATCAAATTGCAATATTTATCTAACTCACTTGGACCCAATTTTCGAAGTAGCAGGCGAACCTTCCAAGCATCATCTTGCGTTGCGAAATCAAATTTAAATAGATCTTCGTAACGACGGAACCACATATCAAAAGTGATATTAGAATCAGGATCGTAGTGGAACTCAGCAATACTATTAGCAACGCCGTCAATAGATGGTGCAATAGTAGTGGTAGATGTGCTAGGCGAGCAGGTAGATGCAATTTTCGTTTCTGCAAGCATTTGAATCAATTTAAACTGCTGCTCCATTAATAATTCCATTTTCGACGGATCCATGTTAGCACCAGCCTCGTCGCCACTGCTAAGGTTTCGCGAGTTTATGGTGACACCGAGATAACCGCTAACGAACGTAAGACCAGTGACACAGTAACAGGAAGCTAAGCTATTGCGCAGCGCCCCAGCCCAGCTAACTAGAGTAAGAAGTCCAAAGACAGCAGGAAGCGTTTATTCCACAGGCAGCCTGTCAGACGACATCATCACACACAACTCATGCGTATATATACAAAAATAGAGAGCGTCCTTGGAATGTTACAAATAGCGTACTAAAATAAACAACGAACCAATAGGATTTAGCGTCTTACCAAGTGGGAAACACGAACTGAAGGTGAGAAGGGGAAGTTTTGGCGCGAAAACAGGAAATTCAAATTTACACAATAAAATCACAAAAATAACCGGTTTGCCAAGTGAGTTTTGGGGATCTAACATCCCCAACACCTCCCCTTTGGGTTCCTTGGGTTTACTTGCAGTTTGACTGTCTGGCGTCGTTGTCGGAGTGACTGTCTCCTGGAACGTATGTTGACCGGCTTCTGTTCTGTTTTCTCCACTTGCGATGGGGGTAGGTTGAAAGTATCTAAAAGGACTTCAAGTGGCAGATTTCGGGTCGATGTGGGACAATCTGCTGCTGCTCGCTTGCGAAGTTGATTGCGATGTCTAGTCCACCTCTCCCCTTTTACATCTACTTCGTACATGACTTGGCCACGTCTCTCAACTACAGCGAGCCTCCATCCAGGGACTGTGGTTGGGTCTGTAATCGCGAGCATACACCGGACACCCAACCTCATATGCTGGCAACTTTTCGATCACTTTGCGCGTGGCTCTGCTTGGCAACATAAGCTTGTGTATTGTCTTCAGTTTTCTACCCATGAAGGGCTTCTGCTGGAGACTTTTTCTCTGGTAGTGCATCGTTCGGAGTCGTTCGATAAACAAATAAGAAGTTTTGTAATGACTCCATAGATGTCTCCTCCCCTTTTGACTTGAGTAGTGCCCTCTTGAAAGTATCTACAAATCTCTCCGCCTGGCCATTTGACTGCGGATGATAAGGTGGAGAGCGGTAGTGGATGATGCCAAGCCGTCGGCAGAATTCTTGAAATTGACTTGAAGTAAACTGCGACCCGTTGTCTGAAACGATCAGTATCCGGCAGGCCATTTCTGGAGAAAATCTCTGACAGGATCTGCAGTGTCTTTGTGGTGGACGGTGGCACCACCGGGAAAATCTCCGGCCATTTCGAGAAAGCATCTACGACGACCAAGTAGGTAGCTCCGTTGACTGGGCCAGCAAAGTCTATATGTATTCGCGACCATGCGTTTTCAGGCTGTGGCCAGGCGATCGGTGGCGCTTTAGCGTTGAATTTCGCTGCCTGCTGACACTGCGTGCACCTGCGTACCAAGTCGATAATATGCTGGTCCATCAGTGGCCAGTATGCATAACTGCGGGCTATAGACTTCATTCGCCGTGTCCCAGGATGACCAGAATGAAACTGTTGAAGCATCCTTGGTTGTAGTGACTTTGGCACGACTACTCTTTCTCCGAACATAAGGCAATCATCCACGACGCATAAGGAATCGCGACGTTGGTAAAGTTGCTTCATGTCACCCTCGAAAGCGATGCGTGGCCACCCTTGCGTGACATATTTCATAGCCCTTCTGATCATTGCATCGTTTCTGGAGGCTATTTGAATATCTGACACCGATACTGGTAAAGCGCGGACAGCATTCGTTAGGTAGGATGCTGCGTAGTCTTCCTTTGATAGCGAGGCAATAATTGTGTCGTCGTCCACCGTAGCGTGCTCGCTGATTAATCTTGATAAGGCGTCTGCTTGACCAAACTCTTGAGTGTGCCGGTACTGGATATCAAAATCATAACCCAATAAGATAAGAGCCCATCGTTGTAGGCGATTTGCTGAATGGGCTGGGATACCGGACTTTGAACCAAAAATTGTAAGTAAGGGTTTGTGGTCTGTCAGCAGCGTGAATCTCCGCCCATATAAAAATTTATGGAAACGGCGTACGGCAAAGACGAGAGCAAGCGCTTCTTTCTCTATCTGGCTATATTTTCTCTCTGCCGGTGTCAGTGTACGAGACGCATGCATGATAGCTTTTTCTGAAGAGTCAGGAAATTGATGCGAGATAACGGCACCAAGACCAGAAGATGAAGCATCTGCAGCCACAATGATTGGCATGGACGGATCATAGTGAGTCAATAACAGTCTAGAGCTAATAATTGACTTGAGTTTGTTAAAAGCTGCTTCGCAATCTGGCGTCCAATTCCAGGTGACATCCTTATGTAACAGGTGGTTAAGAGGAGACCGGATGACGTGCATTGATGGCACGAAGGCTGAATAATAGCTTACTAGTCCCAGAAAGGATCGTAGCGCAGAAACATTGGTGGGAGCTGGCATTAGTTGAATAGCTCGAATATTCTCAGGATCCGGTCGGCGACCTTTAGCGTCGAAAATAAATCCCAAATACTTCACTGACTCTAAGAAAAATTGGCATTTTTCTGGACGTAATCGGAATCCATTCTCACTGATACGCTGTAGAACATTAGTTGTACGCTCACGCAGCTCTTCTGGTGAAGTAGCAACAATTAAGATGTCGTCGAGATAAGTAGCAACGCCCGCAATGCCTGCTAAGATAGTATCCATTAGTTGCTGAAAAATGGAGGGGGCTGTCTTGACCCCAAATGGCAAGCGGTTGTATTGAAACATACCACGATGAGTATTAATTGTCAGTAGCTCTCTGGATTCCTCAGCAACTTCTACTTGTAAGTAAGCGTCAGCGAGATCCAGTTTCGCGAAAAATTTTCCACCGTTTAGCATAGTAAATAAGTCTGCCGGAACTGGTAGTGGATAATGATGTTGTTCAAGGGCTGCGTTAAGGCCTGTGGAAAAGTCTGCACATATGCGTATTGAGCCGTTCGGTTTCTTGATAACCACGATCGGAGCTGCCCAAGCAGAATAAGAAACAGGCGTAATGACTCCTTGTTGCTGTAGACGGTTGAGCTCTTCATCGACTTTGGGTAATGCTGCATAAGGCACTGGTCGCTTAGGACGAAAAACAGGCTTAGCACCTTTCTGTATACGGAGGGTCGCCTTCATTGAGGTGCAACAACCCAATCCCGGTTGGAAAATAGTCGGGAACTCTGCTAAGATTTTCGCCGTATAGTTCTCTGGCTCTGGGGTTTGTCGTACCAGCCGACACACAGTGTTTAACGGAACATCAGCTAACTGCAGCTGGTCAAACCAATCTAATCCAAGCAAATTCAGATCAGTTGTTGTAACATGACATACCCCAGTGAACGACATGTCCCGAAACGATACAACACACGTCAACTGTCCCAATATGCGTAAATAGTTGCCGCATGCTGTGCGTGCCTTCTGCGTAGTAGGCTCAATGCGTGGTCTACCCATTCTAATCCAGGCTTTCTTGGAAATAATCGTAATGTCTGACGCAGTATCTACTTGTAATCTAAATGGATACGCATTAATGTTAAGGGTAAGAAACTTTCTCTCACCTGGAGTGGAGGCTTGACAGGAAGCTAGCAAACTCAGAGAATTTGTGCTTGGTTGAGAAAATGGCTTTCTGTTATTTCTGGACCGACGTGGAGCTTGCTGTAGCTTCTGGCGTTTACAATACCCGTCTTTGTGGCCGACAGATTTACAGTTTCTGCAACGATGGTGCTTGTATGGGCAGAATCTTATAAAATGCCATGCGCCACAATGCCAGCATGCTGAAGGAGGTCTAGTTTTTGAAGAGAGAGCTGAGCTGGAATGAGATGAGCTAGATGCAGCCATAGATGTGGCATTGCCTGATGACTGACGTACTGCATGGACTTCAGAGTTGTCTTTACCGCCAGATTGGATCATAGTTGTGTCACGTTGGATGTTGATCAGGCGCTGATATTCGTTAGCAATATCATTCAGCGTTAGCTTCGGATCTTGGTCAAGTCTACATAGAAGCCGCGTTCTGATGTCGCTAAACTTCTGCGATTGCAAACTGCAGATGAGAATGAGTGCTTTAAACTGGTCTTCTGTGAGAGACTTGAGACGGAAACGTTCGCATTCACGGTTGACAATACCGACGTGCGTCAGGAAATCACTGTCTTCATTCATAATTAGTTTAAGACATCGGTATCGTATATTGAATAGAGAGGAGTTATCACCAAACTGTTGGCTTAATGATTGAACGGTGTCAGCAAATGATCGGTCACGTGGGTTCTGTGGCAGGATCAAATTGCAATATTTATCTAACTCACTTGGACCCAATTTTCGAAGTAGCAGGCGAACCTTCCAAGCATCATCTTGCGTTGCGAAATCAAATTTAAATAGATCTTCGTAACGACGGAACCACATATCAAAAGTGATATTAGAATCAGGATCGTAGTGGAACTCAGCAATACTATTAGCAACGCCGTCAATAGATGGTGCAATAGTAGTGGTAGATGTGCTAGGCAAGCAGGTAGATGCAATTTTCGTTTCTGCAAGCATTTGAATCAATTTAAACTGCTGCTCCATTAATAATTCCATTTTTGACGGATCCATGTTAGCACCAGCCTCGTCGCCACTGCTAAGGTTTCGCGAGTTTATGGTGACACCGAGATAACCGCTAACGAACGTAAGACCAGTGACACAGTAACAGGAAGCTAAGCTATTGCGCAGCGCCCCAGCCCCGCTAACTAGAGTAAGAAGTCCAAAGACAGCAGGAAGCGTTTATTCCACAGGCAGCCTGTCAGACGACATCATCACACACAACTCATGCGTATATATACAAAAATAGAGAGCGTCCTTGGAATGTTACAAATAGCGTACTAAAATAAACAACGAACCAATAGGATTTAGCGTCTTACCAAGTGGGAAACACGAACTGAAGGTGAGAAGGGGAAGTTTTGGCGCGAAAACAGGAAATTCAAATTTACACAATAAAATCACAAAAATAACCGGTTTGCCAAGTGAGTTTTGGGGATCTAACATCCCCAACAGTATGTGTATGCGTTTGTGAGAGAATACAGTGCCACCTATAATCATTTTGCTGAAGGCACAAAGTTTACAAACCTTACACCGTTTTTGTACCTTTCTCCCAGTCCATGTCGTCCCATATTATCTTCATATCCGGTACCGTCCATTTCAGCCTTGGCGTTTTGGTCTCCCATCAGGATGGTGAGGTCCTTGTTTGAGAATTTTGGGTGGTTGACTAGAGCATTGCATAGAATTGGTTATTGTCGTCTTCGTGGCTGTCGTTGGTGGGCACATAGGAATGGATACTATTCATTGTAATTCTCTCCTTCATTGTCTTGAAGAATTTTCTGATGATCCTAGGCCCATGAGATTTACATTCTGCAAGTGTTTTCTGTACTTCTTTGGATGACATCAATACCACTCCTTGTGCATGTGAGACATTTTCCTCGTGGTTGTAGTCCAACAGTATCTCTCTTGAAACATTTTTTCTGTCCAGCTTGTAACCAATGAGTTTCATTTACTCTAATTACCTCTAGTTTGTATCTTTTCATTTCCTCAGCAAATCAAATGGTTCTCTCTGTCTCCTACATCGTACCTCTGGTTACTCTAGTCGTTAGAAGAGATATGGTCCTTGTGACTTCCCAAGAAGCTCATCTTTCATCACTAGGCGTCATGACTCTTCAAAAAATGATATTCGAATTCCCAGGGCAATGTTTAAATGGCTCGATGACTCACATAGTTTAATAATTTCGAATTACTAATGTTTGTTACTTGTTATAAAGCATTCCATCTTAGTAAGTGGACTGGCTTGAGTCAGTATTGTAGGTTTTTATGGCACGTTGAAACATCTGTACGAATATCGACAAATATGCTACCTTTCAATGTCTTAGTATCATTAGGGTTCGCTTACACAATATCGAACTAAAGTGATTCATCTTTAAACTGCTCCTTTCATAACTAGTTATTCTTGTTAAATATGAATTTAGGACCTTATTAATCTCTTCTCTTATCATTCACCAGGTAACTGTCCTGTTAACTGGTAATTTTTCTTTATGATGTCTCGTGAACAACCGACCGATTTATAATTCTAAGGGAGTCTTTCCACAAATTCTTTCTTGAAATGCAACAATTCAGTGTTGATATCCCAGCTATGCAGATTTAATCAAGCTTCCTTCAAATCGCGAGTTTACCCTAATTTGTAAGAAGGCATTTCATTAATTCAGAACTTATTGTTTCAAGTGTTCAAAAGTCAACCGGTGGTTCTTAACCCCGATTAAACTTCGTATACTTGAAGCTGTCATACCGAACTGTATTTTGATCCTTCATAAGGATACAATTTTTTTGACGACTTTTGTAATAAATTTATGATTATTTTTCTCTGCATAATACAGATCATCGAAATGCAGCTTGTAATTTCTTACACTTTTCACTTAAAATTAAGATTTGTACGATTCTGGAAATAAAAGCGGGTTTTCTACTGAATTGGAAGCTGTATTTAAGGGATCATATCAAAACGATGAATTCGGACCCTTACAGGGTGTAGAATCAAAAGTGAGTAGTTTTTATCCAACTTTTTGTCTGTGATTTATCTTTTTAATAATTCGCTACTTAGGCCAACTCGATATTCAGTATTAAAAATACATTTCTATCCATATTAGTTATTTGATCAAAACATCTATAGTTAATTGACTGAATCATCTAATTCGAAAACGCAACTCAACGGAAGAGGATCCTCTCAGTGACATATTTCTACTGCATCAGGTTTTCAATAAACAAGTCTTTTCCTAATTTAAAAATCGCTGTTGTTGGTAACTGGTAACAAATGGGTATACAACGAAAACAGTTAAAAACCAAATAGTCGTTCTTTGCATACCAATATAGTACTAGATAATAACTTGTTTCGATTTAAATTTTGTTGTATTCTACATGTAGATGTTTAACTTGTGTTTGTAACTAAGTCTGGGGGGGGGCAGATATTCCATTTCTTACAGGCATTTAATGAATGACTCTTAGATAAAATCACTCGTGATGTTTTTTTTCTTAAACTGACATCATTTTTTGATGAATTAACTAGCTATCTTTCAAATCACCTGCATGGATCACTTTTATGTTCAACTGAATTTACACCCTCTGTTTTTTTTCCACTGTTCGATTGTAATTAGGATACATTTGCGTCACATTTATTGGGAAAGGAATTTCAAGACTTATTTCATCCAGTCACTTCCAACCCAAATGCAACTCTACCGTCAAAATCACCCATGGAAGGTACCAGCTCGAATCTTACTACATTTAATAATAATATTCAAAGTAACCAATCTGAGAAACAATTTATAGGAAGCGGAAAATCTTTAGGTGCTTTATCGAATACTTCGAAATCAACATATCATCAGGTAACAGTATCTGCACTTTTTTATGTGTTTTTGAATTAGTCACTTGGTAGTTAAAGCATTCAACGTTCTGTCAAACGTTGCATGTTCTAACTCAGTTTGATATACTGGGCGAAGTCACTAGCCTTCATAATGGAGCAGTAGCCAAGTGGATATAACCTGCTTTTGGTTCGAACAAGTAAATGGTAGCACTAGCTCTCATCCAAAGAGTGTGGTTCAAGACTGTGCTCGGATATTTATCTAATTCATTTTTCATTGATATGCTTTATTAAAGCTCTTTGTCTGAAAACGAAATCATTGTAGTCTATTAATTATAAAGAAGTCTATTTTGGTCGCAGTTCGCTGAAAACTTGTTATAACAAGATGTTTCGACCAATTTTACGATATGACCTTGTGCAGACCGAATTCCAGCATCCAGTGACAAATACGATAGTCTAGTCGATGCTCAATGTCTGCCCTGATACCTACTCATCTTTAAACCGGAATAAGGAGAATGCAAGCTGATGAACCAACCAGATAAATCAAATTTTATTTCAAACATTCCTTTAAGCATACATAAAATCTAACCACCCAGTCAACCAATCGGGAAAATAACATCAATACATAATACAGGAGACAGTAATTGTGAACTGAAATAACATGTACTCAATCAATTAGCTGTGTATCACAAATGGAAAATGGTATGCTAACTGTTGTTAGGTCAAACGGGAGGATAGGACAAGAAGGTGTAATAATGATAGAAACAAAATGTTCACTCTACACACGACCAAAGTAATTGAAATAATCCACGAAAAAACAGTTCTGAGAGATAACGAACCTTTTGAGGAGCCCGATATATCAAACTGGTTTTAATCTTAAACTACTACACTCCATATAAGCTATGGCTTCAATGAATCTTTGCAAATATTTATTTGAATTCAATGTGTTGTGTATTTCTTAGTCTACAACTCTCTGAATTAAACTAATTTAGGTGTCGTTATTACTGGTAATCGATTCAAGTCTACACTCTTGATTTGGTAGCTAAAAAATTAGGTAACATACACTTCATGAAATTTCACGTTACATTAAAATATATTTCTACTGATTCTAGGATTTTGACGTTTTTTCTTCTTAGTAACATGCTATTTACCTATTGGCATGTTTGTGCTCATATATCAGAGTGGATTGTAATACGATATTCAAAATGGATCTATATTCATAAGATACTAATATACAAAAATACTCGGAACCTTATATCACACTAAGACAGAATATTAAAAAAACAAGGCGTGATCTGTCACGTCGAGTAATAAGTATATTTGAGGAGAAACTTTATATTAAGCCCTTAAAAATAATTAGAAAGTGATTAATGCCTAAGGAACACCGAGTATCTACAGAAATTCATCAACAAATGCGGAAGGAATTAAAGTTAAGAAGCTAAAAGAACCCATCGTAAAAAATACTTTTTTAAACCTCAATCGAAAGATGAGGACACTTCATGGACAATCAATAGAAGTCTAATATCACCATTAGCCAGAACGTATCATGCTGCGACACTTGTCATCATGTGCAATACATGCTCTTAAATGCCATCAAAGATCATCAGATACCCGTTTTATATCACCAACAATTGCGTTTATAAATTTACATGTACTTTTCAAGGCGATTACATTAGTAGGATGAAAATGAGATCCGGGGTTCGGTTTCAAGAGCATACTGTCCAAGTCTCCGATCAAACGGACTAAAAACATTAAATAGTGCTATAACAAGACATCTGCTCAACACAGGACAATTAGTTATTACTTTACCGTCTTTCAAGGTGATTAATAGTTAATCAAACTGTTGTCTTCTTAAATTTGCCCAGACAATCATGATCAAACGTTCCAAATTGGATTTATGCCTTTAAAAAGAATATCTTTCCTTACCATGGCAGCGTTGCGCTTACTACGTAACTTTCCAGTATTTCTCCTTTTCTGAATATAGTATTTTGTTTTTTGCAGTTTCATTGTTTTCTTTTAACTGACTGATCTCATGTTATTCTTAGTCACTCGTAGGTCATTTCGCTCAACTCCCCTTTTATGTAGTCGATTAATTCTTTAGTTGCATGACTTTTTGTTGCTTACTTGGTATTCTAGAATCCTTACCTGTACATTATATTTATACACGTCACATTTTTAGTTATATTTACTTTTGTTGGATCTTTATTCCATCATGATTCTGCATACTGATCTCTGACCTGTTTCACCTATTAAAATATGTTAACTTTTATATATAATTCTGTTTATGAAATATTTTAGGTTATATGCAGCTGATGAAAACCAACAAAATACAATGAATTTATCCCACCCTATTCAATTATTTGTTCTTACTGTCCGCAAAGATGATTAGGTTGTTTTTGATGATTGGTTAATCAACTAAATGGATTACTTAAAAGAATTGTTCCAATCACGTAACAGCATGGCGTTCAACTTTCTAGGTTGCGAGTTTAAGTTAGGTCCCACATATACTGGCTTGTGCAACCGGGTAGTATTTTTAACCGTGACTTGGAGTGCAACTTGAATCCAAGTAAATAAATCTGTATCCATTAATTGAAGCTAATGAAGAATATTAGATATTGTTTTTTTTCTAATTGTGACACTTTTGTCCCGATTCTCACATATCTTTGGATCGAGAGTCTCGATTATACATATGAATCGATATTTATCATTGATATTTATGTAATAATAATGATTGTTCAATCATTAATCTTTATTTTGTTTTCTTTTTTATTCTAATTTATTAATTAGGCCACAAATTTGGACGCCTGGTTGAATTTCTTCTCTGATCTCGGACCAATTGGTAATCCAGATAAAATATCTAAAAAAGACGGCCAAATAACAGATGCTTAAATGATGTTCATGAAAACATGTATCATCCCCTTTCTGTAAAACATTATATTCTTCATTGTGATATTGTATACTTTTATGCTCAATTTTCAGCTGTTCTATTACTTTATAATATTTTGACGCATATTTTCTTCAGTTTTATTTATTATCTCTTGTTAATACTTCACGATGATAATTTTATGGTTTGCTTAGTTTTGTCTTTGTTATGATTGCTGTTATTATTAATTAAAGAAAAGAAGTAGATGGCGAATAAATTTTATTTGGCCTAATTGTGTTTGCCAGCAGGATATACTGTGAAAAGATGTACTGTTTGCACTCATCTGTTTTTATTTATTTTTTTTTTGTTATTCAAAAAATATAGTCAATTACAATGTTCCAAGTACATTATTGTGTGAAATTACCATGCTTTCGATGTCAACATTTTGTTAGTATGGGAACGAGTCTACATAATTTTAATCATTGTACGTATCCCATCCTCGTAGTAAAAATGTTCCTTATGATTTGAGTAATAATGATGTTTAATTACGTAATCCCTCTTTTTTATGAATTGAAAGAATCAGTGGTTATAAGCACTAACTGTAATTGCCACTTTAGTATAGTAGTGGTAAATACATATAGCAGTTACTCAATGCAGCTACATCGATCAAAATACTCGTTATTTTATGTCTTTTATCGCTACATAGATCGGCTGGAGCCTGATAAGACTGGAAGTAACAACTCAAGGTGAAGTCACATCGTTGGCTGCATAATGGTATCTCAGGAATCAGATGTTTTCCTCATATAGTTCTACCTTCCCACAACAGAAGGAAGCCATAAAAACAGCTTATCTCAAACTTGCTTGACGGATTTTCGTATCATGTCGTTAGATCTGTGGAATATGGAAGTACTACAACAAGTAATTGCACTAAGATCGTGTTTGACGAGCATTGTTTGCTTAGTCTCTGGGCTTATGGTCCTAGGTTAGAAAGACCACTTGTAACCTAGTTTTGACTCCGGTGATAGTGAATCTGTCTACTAGGCAGTTGTTTCGGGAAAGCCACTCATTCGTCTAGTGAATATATATTACAATTCGTTTGCCCAGGTATTTGACGATTTTTCCACTTAATCTATCAAATGATCAGTTTGTCTAAAAACTAATTTATGTATGTAAATTTTATTATCCGTGTATTTCATGATTTTCGTCTTGTATTGACTTTTCAATCAATATGTATTTTAATTACTTAATTGCTTTATCTATCTAACTGTCAAACAAACTCCCCATGTATTTAAAAATCTTATCATAATATCAATGAATTAGTCGATCTACTCAGATATCTATCAATCTTTCTAATCATATTTCTAACGATCATCCCATTCTATCGTCTTTCCAACGTGTCGACCAATTGACATTTTTCACCATCAGTATACTAGTCAAAACATCAACATATCTATATACATCTCTGCCCAGCAATCACATGTGTTTCCTAAGGGTTTATCGATATTCCTCTATTTACTGCATTTTAATCTCCATATTAGCCACAAATAATGATCTTTTCATTTGAACTGTTGATAAATCAACCAATCTGATAATTGTTTAATAAAGTATCGTAAGTAATTTATTTTGAATTGATAGCTAGCAGAATATTACATAGATGTTTGTGTAACTCAGCAAAATCACGAAGTTATTCTCTCTAAATGTTTTGTGACAGTACTTGCTACTGTCAAAGTCATCAGCACTAAGAATAGTAGGATAATTTACGAGAATGGGATCAACTCTGAAAGTAACGATATATTCCATAACATGAATCCGACGTTTTCTTAATTCTGTTGGTACATCGGTCAGCTGATCCACCAGTCTATCTGTCCAAACATCGAATTATATGCATATTTGATTATCGTTCCATTCTCTCTATTATCAATTTATATATACAACTTGTTAGGTCGGACCACAAAGAAGTGTAACAAACTTCCAGAACTGTGTTTGAGAACGCTATTTCATTTATTCGAACTGTCTGTAATGTAAACATTTTGTTTCTATTATTGTTACGCCCCGCTTGCCCTATCCTACCGTGTAGCACAATTACTGTTATTAAATTATCTCTTGTTATGGACTACAGTCAATTAGTTGTGTACAAGTTGTTCCTATTCACTACCACTATTCCCCTCGTTTTGTATTCATGTTAATTTTCTAATTGGTTTGCTGTGTGGTCTGAATTTATGTATATATAAAAGAATGCTTGAAATATAATAGGATTCTGTCTGGCTGACCTATTGGCTCGCATTCTTCTTATTTCGGCTTGGGACTAAGTGGGCACAGGGCAGACGCGCAATAACCAACTAGGCACTAGCGATTGGCACTCGGCCATCCAATCCCCCAATTTCTTACGACATAACACAACTTCCCTCATATATTCTGTTTTGTGAATTTATTTTTATCAAATTCACATATTTCACTGCCAATTATAACATATACCGACTTATCAGTAAGTTGGCCTATCCAATAACTGTATATTGTTTAAGCGATTTATCGATGTCCTCCTAATCGTTATATTCCACTATCGATTGCAGTGTTTTTTTTGATATGTACACCTCGACACAAAATCGATATGTTTCCCGTTGTTCTTTTAATATATTGACTATTCTGTGTACCTCAGAAATATAACTATTAATGTCTCAACCAAGTTAACTAAATTATGTATATTTATTTTTCTGAGAAGTATGTAAAAGAGAAGAGGGACTTGTTGGTAATTTGCATACCGAAAATGGTAAATTGCACAAAGCATAAAATATAAAGTGAACAACCCATTATTATCATTGTTAATAGTTGCAGCAGTGGTAGTATCGGTGTATTATCCAGTTTATTTATTCATTTATCTTTTTTTGTATCCGAATATCTGACTAGCTATTTTCATACCTACTATCAGTCTACTGATATGTAAACCTAATGATCAATCGACTTATGAGCCAATCTATTTAAGTAAATTTGCATCAAATATTATACACATGCATCTGACGATATTTCCCTTCTATTTATGTTTCGATACGTTTATCAGCTTACCAATTCATCAGTTCATACCGTTCTATCGATTTTCGCTTGTCATATTTATCTATGGATCCATAGATCTTAAGCTATGTAGACTCGCCGATTTACAGTTTTTCCAGTAGTCGATATAATTCAGTATTGTTCATGAGTAAAAAAGATACACTATTTTGTCATATTTGCATCCTACCTCCTATTGAAACATTACAATCGGAAGATGCTCATTATTGTTACACCATGTAGTGTCATTACTAACCAATTACTCAATCGAGGTCACACACAGTTCAGATGTGTGTTATGAACGAATAATATAGCTGATTTATTCTTCTGTTCGGGTTACTCCGATTGTTACACCATTAAAATCTGATGATAAAACTCATAGGATATCTGATGATTATCGATTAATTTAAAATTTACGTTTGTTATTTCTTTCAGTAAATGATAAGCATTTTTTCCAAAGAAAATGTAGGTAAATGGGCTGTACTTTTATCGTCTTTGACGTTATCTTGTTGTATGACACCCGATTTCTAAACGCTCTATGTACTCCTCAATTAACTCAGCACAGGAATTTATGTCTATGTATCTAGGTCCATAGAGACGCCAATGTGATACTTCTTAGAATTTCGAATAGTAACTAGCAGATAAGAATAGGTACAAATCAGGAAGACACAGAACAATTCAATCAGCATACAGATAAAATATGCATTACTCTACTGTTTCACACAAGCACCACACCTATACTCGATTTGTTCATTTGCAGACTAATCTAGTAATTCATGCATATTTCTAAGTTTCAAATTTTGCTTTATTTTGTAAATCATAGACTTAGAAGTATGCACAACAAACGTTAGGGTTAGTATCCTAGTAAATATACCACGTAAACGCTCGTAATTACTGTTCATACCTTGCCTATTTTCATTTGCAGTGTCCTAGTTTCCACTTTGCACACATTTCCTTCCACATGTTTTTTGCTACCTATGGACATTCACTTGAATCAAAATCAATTCTGATCACTGACATTATTATTATCATATTATTATTATTATTGTTTTATTATTATTATTATTATTATTATTATTATTATTATTATTATATTGTATTATTATTACCATTATATCATTATTGTACTACTATTACACCATTATTATCACATTATTATTATTGTCAATATTATATTGTCATCTGTATATACTAGCATTATATTCTGTTTTCATTTATAAAATATGTGTCTGCATGCTTTGTATTTTATCCATTGGGCTTGTACAAATCCTGTTTTAGCCAAAGCAACCGATTCTTATATGTGTTATCTATATGTATTTGGGGTATACAGGTATTTTAGAACGCGGATGTGCAAATTTCGGTATTTTCTAAATTGGACCACTTTCTTTCATCCAGCCTTCATATTTCACAACCTTGTTATCTGCTGCTGTTCCATTTTAGTGTCAACTCCAAACACTCCCGGTGAAGGAGCGTGGAGGGTTATATGCAACGACAACTGAAAGTGTTAATTTCGGTTTCAGTAACGTATTAACATCATTCAGGTACTAGAAACCCAGTAATGCGTTTTAAGTATTTACATGTTGTTAGTGTTGTTTTAATACATGTATAACACCTTTTGTGTCATAGTTTTCTGTTGCATGATCTGCCGTCTATTTTACTTCTCTGACAGTTCCAAACAAACGCTGCTTTAATGCCATTTGTTCGTGAGTTTTGTTATCTGCATTTATCTGAAAAGAAGTTGATAATTAATTTCTATTTCAATTCCAGTCAAACGACCAAATCTCCACTTCCTTTGCTAGTGTCTGTTGAACCTACTACTTACCACTCCTGTATTATTTGCTTCAGCTCTAGTTTTGGTTGTTAAGCTAAAGGATCATACATTCTGGTTTACCGTTTAGAATAGAACCTGCTGAATAAAGTATCTGCACATTTATACAAACCATATACACACATACATAGACTATGCATCATGTAATAAATTTACACTGAATATTTCTCTATTCATTTGAACTAAAAATAGATTACAGGTTCCCGCCACTAGTCTTACTTACCAATCAGAGACATGAGCTTTTGGCGGGATGTGCGTTATCTTTCCTCTACGTCTAAGCCATTTTGATAGCCGTTCTTCACCCTTTCATCTACTTGATTCATTGTAATGTTTTCAAGGCTGTTTCAAGTGTCTGATTGGTCTGGTTGTTTATTAATTTCTCATTTATGTTGATGTTTACATGTTAATTAATTAAATGATTGTCTTATGCGTTTAATAAAGTTAGCAAAATACTCGGTCTTGACATGCTTCCCTGTTTCAACTCTTCTTTTATAAATATTTCTAGTATGATGTATTGTTAACTAGATGTTTTAGTTCATATTGCTTATGATCTAGATTGATTGGTAACTTTATGTATTAGGATGCTGGTTTTGTTGGTATCCGAATATTGTAAATGTAATTGACTGAAGCTGCTAATGAAAGTTCTCTTGCTGCTTAAAAACGATGAAGAAGCTTCGTAGAAAAGTGTATGCAATTTATTACTCCTGAAAATGTCATTCTTGAACCATTTGCGACATCTAGTTTATTAAGTTTCTCTAAACTGATATTATTTGGTTTTAGTGTCTTATATGAGACAACTGTGAATGAACAAAAGCAAACTACTTGAAGTGAAGTTAAGGAAACTTTACGACTTTTACAGTTATTGTATTTTCATAATAACCGTAGATAACATTTACGGTCTACGTAATTTAAGATTGTAAGTCATGTAGGCAAAAGGGTATATTATTATTATCATTGTTATTATCGAATCCTTGTACAACTATGTTTACTGGTGTTATGTCAGTGGTCAAATTTAGGTATCAGAGCTACGCTTTTATATTACCAACGCATATTGTAGTGCAGTTATGCATACACCATTAAATATTCGGGAAATGGTCAAATCGAAACATTGAACCAGTCTATAAAATCAGTGAAAATTGTGCTAAACCATGTTTATGCGTGCAAACTCACTGGTTGAGGTCCGTGTGATAATCGCAACAAGTGGTTACAAATTTTGGGTGACATAGGTCAAAATCATTCGCAGTGGCGTAGGTCTACCGCCAAATTATAAGTTTCTGGACTCATCATAAATTTTTTTACTGATATTTAACTTCTTAAATCATTTTTTTGATCCCTAGTCCTCTTCATTAGTATTCGCACTTACTACGTTGACTAATTTGATATTTGGTCTCGAAATTTTGTTTCTATGCTAGTCAGGGCATAACAACTTGGACTAATGTACATATTTACTAGGTTCTGCTTACTAGGCACACTGATTAATCGTGGATTTTGCAATTTGGTAAACGCAAGCTACAAGCACCTAGGTCAATGATAACTGCATAATCGTATCCTATTGAAATTATGCAGTGGATTGTCGCTAAATATCGCAAACTATCATAGTAAATGGTTATCGAAGTCCCTGAAGGGAGATTATAAAATGCTAATCAGGTAATCTATTTTCGTTATGATGAATCAGAACTTTAGATCAAGTTTTAAGAAGTTGTAAACTGCTATAGAGGTTTATAAATGCCATGATGATGCGAACTAAACATTTTGATGTTCTTCAGTTCAATTAAACAATTAGAAACGCACTAAAAATCTTCAAAGCAGTAGAAACCGATTTTACTGACAAGATGGAGAAAGTAAAGCTGTTTAACTGAAGTAATGTGTTTAGTTATATGTTGTTTCAATTGCTTATTACTGAAACTTGTGATTTAAGACGTCCAATAATTTCTGCATAGTTCAATTCTGGATGAAAGTTATTTGGTTTGGATAACAGAAGAAATCGAGCTAATTATGATTGATGCAACTTAATGGTTTTAGTCAACTTCGTAACCAAATCACTATTAAAATTGTCATTGAGTTTCTACTGACTGCAGTCAGTAAACAAAAACATTAGGCCACAAATGCATAACGTTGGGCCAAACAGCATGTAAAACTCTGGACCACACGCAGGGCCTTCCAACGTTTTTCCCTATGTTTGTTCTGACACACTGTTTTATTCTACGTTTTTCTCAACGTGGCTCTGTATTTTACTATGCGTGGCCCTGTGTTTTACCATATGTAGCCCTGCGTTTAACCGTATATGGCCCTGAGTTTAACCGTTTGTGGCCCTGTGTTTTTGTAGTAACATTTGGCTACTGACAATTTTCAAGTAGTATGATTTTTCAAACCTAGAAACGCCGGGCTTCACACCATTTTTTTCTGACAGTGTTTTATTCTACATTTTTCCCAACATAGCCCTGTGTTTATTTGTAGGTAGCCCTGCCTCTTGCCATACGTGGCCCTTTCTTTTTGTGGTAGATATGACTTCTGACAATCCTTATTTAGTATGATTTCTTCAAATTTAAAAACTTTAAATTGTGTAACGCGATTGCCCTGATTAAATCATCAACTTGTCCTTACTCTCCCATTAGGTATCGATCACATTATCCGACAATTTTACATAAGACCATGGTTCATTTAAAGCAAAATTATATTTTTACATTAAAAATGGTTTACAACTTCTATCAATTCGATATTTCCATAACAGCATCAGTAGTTGTGCCCACCAAAGTTGCAACCTCCGTTTTCTTTATACAGACGTTTGTAATCTACGAAGGGTAAATGAAGCAACAAATAAATTGACAAACCTTTGAATCACGCCCCCAAAGGTGTTTATAACGTTGCAGAAGCAGCTGCTAACTGCTTGGCGGTAGGTAACTTCGAAATTTTCAGTTGACAAGTTTTTCGAACGCATGTAATACAGGGTCGCGCCTTTATTTATTAAGTGTTTACGTTGCTATAAAATATACTTACGTTTGATCGTTAATTCGCAACACGAGTTGCGGATACCCATCTTATTGTTTGTGCTAGTCCACGACAAACGTCGTGTAAACATGTCGTCGAAAACCAGTTTTAAGGTCACCTCCCACCACCGAATATACCAGTGAGTACTACAGAAGGTTAGCTAAAAGCTGTTACTAACTATTTCCTTGGCTGATTCGTCGTCTGCAAGCCGAGTTTCGGGCTGCTGAAACTGTTCATTCGAACTTATCGACAGATCGTTGATTAAAGTTGAATCTTTCGATACGATTTTGCTGTAAGTCAATTTTTCCAATAGTTGTATCATCTTCTTCTGATTCTCTGTAATATAGTCTATTTGTATTGCATTTCAAACTTACGAACTAGGTGTCTTATATTCGAACTTCAACTTTGTATCAGATTTTTAAGATTGTTTTGGTCACCACTAAAACGTGTATAACTAAAAGCTGATACATGACTTACGTCTGCGTTTTTGATGACTGACCAGCCGATTCCTTAGTGTGAAGTCTGTAAAGTGTGTTTTACGGGTATCGGTAACTTACGTTAAAGTTGTACTGCATTTACGTGTACTTTCTTGGCTGAGTGAAATGAGATAATTACTGAAAATGAATGTACTTGCACAACTGACGAACAACATCATTGTAGTTGGGTTGATTGAATATAAATAAGCTGTTGTCGATGATGGATGACAGTTAGTCGTTATCTACCTCATCATGGACCAACATTTTCCTGCAAAAAGAAACAAATTAGAGATTACCGTATTAATAATAGACAAACCTCTTCTTCGGTGGTTTTGGCATCGGAATAGTGCTTGTTGACGATTGAGAACTACAAGCCATTGACTTTTGGTATGCCAATCTGTCACTGTTTAAAATAATCTTCGCTTCACCAAAATGTATCTGTAAATGAACATGTTAATTAATGTATGCATGAAATTAATTAGTGACATACCTGCAGCCTCGGCAATATTGAATTTTTCCAATAACCATCCAGCTCCAGGCTTTGTGTTGTCAACTACATGTTCTTCACTTAAACTGTGTTTATAAAGAAGATATTCTCCACAAATCCAGTCGCTTCTGGCCACAATATAAACGCAAACAGACTTAAGAAACGCTACGGCAGATTTTGAGTCAGCCATCTAAAATAATACAGACGTTACAAATGTCTCTCATAATGAGTTATGCATGAAGAAATGAAGCCATAGAAAATACTTATATTTACAATTAAAGTACATTTAATATGACAGCCACTAACTTGATCTCTCTCAGAGGCATGAAGATGACTTTGATCCCATCAACACGTTGGATTGAAAAGCATTTGTATTCAATCTCTTGAAGTTGAATGTATTCCTTTTCTGCACTAACTTACATGCAAATTTACATGTTAATAAGCATTGAATTGAACGGTCTCGTAAACAGTGGCTCCAGATCTTTGAACGACATTGAATCTAGATTCAGCACATTTGGACATGAACTACTAGCCATGTACTGTACTGTACAACATTTTCAACATTCCATCGAAGGCCGAGAATTTACACTATTCACCGACCATAAACCACTGACGTTTTCCATGCAGTCATCTTCAGATAAGTATTCTCCACGACAGTCGCGTCATCTAGACTATTGTAGCGGTAAATAATCCCCAAAATAAATAGCTGCATAGGCTCTCGACATTGATGCAAACCATGTTTGTTTTAGCGGACTCAACTAGTTGAAGGCGAGCAGTCACGCATCACCACCAGATCACGATTCGAACCACCGTGGGTAGCATCTCTCTCTAGTTTGCCAGCCTAGACGTTGCTATCCCATTGAATCTCTGTTTGCAATCAAATATAATTTCGCTTCCATCCATCAGTGCCTTCTGATTTCTCATTCGTAAGAGTGGGGTCCATTCGATAGAAGTGGCTTTGGTAGTACGACAAGCGTAACTTGGTCATATACCCGGGTAGACTTCACTATTATTATTTGAAATATCGGTAATTATACATGGCTCACCATTCACATTTACCGTGCAGTCAGGTTGGGATGTTGATTTCCTGATTCTATGGGATGTGCAGAATTGTTTCCGTTGGGGATGTTAGACCCCAAAACTCACTTGGCAAACCTGTTATTTTTGTGATTTTATTGTGTATATTTGAATTTCCTGTTTTCGCGCCAAAAATTCCCCTTCTCACCTTCAGTTCGTGTTTCCCACTTGGTAAGACACTAAATCTTATTGGTTCGTTGTTTATTTCAGTACGCTATTTATGATATTCTAAGGACGCTCTCTGTTTTGTATATATACGCACGAGTTGTGTGTGATGATATGGTCTGACAGGCTGCCTGTGGAATAAACGCTTCTTGCTGTCTCTGGACTTCTTACTCTAGTTAGCTGGGATGGGGCGCTGCGGAATAACTTAGCTTCCTGTTGCTGTATCGCTGGTCTTACGTTCGTTAGCGGTTATCTAGGTGTCACCATAAACTCGCAAAACCTTAGTAGTTTCTTTTGGTCGTATTTGTCAGTCTGCAATTAAGGATGATTTGACATTGTTGTTGGCAATGCTTCCATATCACAGATGCACGCTGCAGCTGAAATTGCTCCATACCTTGATTCATGTATCAGGCGGCGATGTTGTGACATGAAATTTTCGAATGGAAATGTTAAAAAATGACCCAAAATCTCTTACTGCCTCACATCATCAGCCAAATGTACGACACCATGTACATTTTATACTGCGTGCTGCTTACCCTAGATTGCCGCATAGTTGTTGACAAAATGCACCAGTTAATTGCCAATCACTTCCATAAAAGTTGTGTGTAGCAGTTGACTACATATAACATAGACGGAAAGCGCTAATTCCATGAAATGTTCATACATGAATTTCGGCAATAGTTTGCCCAATATACATGGTTCAATGTATGGAAGAAACTGCCTACATTCTGTGACCTTCCAGTGATTAGGCTCGCCTATCAGTACAGATTTTCTCTGGAAGTCCCTCGGTATGTAGCTCCAACTGGCAGTGGTGTCATCATTAATCGATTTAATGATATTTGGGTGCATCCCGTACCTTCTCTTCGTTGACAGTTCTTTCTAAAGTTGACACATTTTCTTAACCACACCTAGATAAACTAGGTGCATATAATCTAATGGAAATCATTCAACGATATCAATCGACAGCCTCTCGAATGGAGAGCGACCGATGTGGTGATAACTCTCTTGTCGCACTCTGAAAGATAAGTCTGTTCTGTCTTCATGCTTTTCAATGGGGAACACTATCTTGTTGCTCATTCGTCGACGCTGAGCAAAACAATTGTCGCATCTCTTTCTACAAGTATGCCCACAGGTCATTTTCATTGTCGAACTAGCCAAAGTATCACATATCACAGCGGCCAGTGAGCATTCAACACACCTTGAATTATCGATAAACACGCCGTTGTCAATTCATCAACAACATCTGCAAGAAATTGGTCGGCATTCGACGGTTTGGTGGGTCCACCGTACACTCCGACAACGAAGACATCTGCAACGAATGGCTTGGATATTCGGCACAATATTGGCCATAGTTGATGTAAGGAATTCTCGTAAATAGACAGACCGTCAATGTTGATCTGAATTTGCATAGATGTAGCCGTGATAAGTGGGTCCCATTGCAATAAAGTCATCAACTTCTTTTGTAGGCCTATATGCAAATTCATACCTGCACCAATTTGCTTTCGACTGCATTTTGTTGGTGCCCTCCGGAGCGGAGTCCTAGGATCAACAGGCTATTCCGGGAAAACTCTGTGAACTATCTGCAGGATCCTCTTCTTCATTTTCATGGAAATGCCTGGTAGAAGACATATTTCAGCAGCAGCACAATAGACTTCGTTCTGCCAATACTCACTTAGCTGTTGTTGATGAGTCAATTGATTGTAAAACTGACTAGTTGATGGAATGCCAGCTATTGAACGTAATTTAATAATAGTATTTGAATAAACTGAAATAACGACAAGGTTGAAACAAATAGAACACCAGTTAAGTGATATTAAATTCGTGTTGAATATGATGTCTAAACTGTATTTATAGAGAACATTGACAAAGGACAAACGTAAGGATACATAGACAGACTATAAATTCTATTGATAGGTGAATTGTCAAAATATGCATTGACTAATCATACTGAAGGAACATGCATCAATTGTCAAATGATAATTTGGCCTTTATAAAAGTATCATTTTTTCTATTTGATAATCCATGACTGATTGGATAGTGCAGTTATAAATACATATTAAAAAGTGTTTGAAAACATCTTGAATGTTTTGTAAAAAATAAAACAAGAATTACTGTAGTCGTAGATTGTTATTTCTCCCTTTACTTCTTAATGCAAAATAACATTCAGTCACAGATACACAAATTCCTACAGATATGTTAAATGTTGAACTCATTTTAATCTGTTTGAATTGATGAGCAGAAAAATGCATATTTTGCGGAAAATACTATCGTACCATACATTTCAATTAGTTTTCAATTAGGTTAACTACAAAAGTGTGACATTGATATTGTTTAACTGTAGGGGTGGCTGCACATTTCATATGTTATGTATGTTACATAATCATTTTAAAATTATGAATTTACTTTCAATTGATAATATGAAGCATTACTGTCTAGACAATATATCATTTTCGATAAGGCATATATATCTATGCGTATATATTTGGGGTAACTGTTACGTTATACAGGTCATAACCCTTGCGGGAAATTGTACATCTTCTAGACTGAAATATTTGATATTATCACTTGAAAACGCATCTATCACTTGCATTGTAAATCTGTATGCCATATGATGACGCTGATAGTAGACAAATAATCATTTGCGATAAGCTACTGTATTTTCTCTTGGACGTATTTTACAATTTTTCGGTAATCGTAATTTAATGTGAAGCTACCAAAAACAAGTGATAATATAAAGTATTTCAGTCTAGACAATGTATAATTTTCCAAAAGGGTTATGACCTGTATAACGTAACAGTTACCCCAAATATATACGCATAGATATATATGCCTTATCGAAAATGATATATTGTTTAGACAGTAATGTTTCATATTATTAACCACTAGGAGCCGGCTCAATGGTCCAGTGGTAAAGCGCTTGTTGCGGAGCCAGAGGGTCCTGGCTTCGATCCCCAATAGGGTCGTGAATGTGCATTGCTGAGGAGTCCAATATTAGGATGAAACAGCTGTCCAGTGTTTCCAGGTCATTAATGGTTGTCTGGTTAAGATCGATTCGTGATATCAGCATTAATAAATTAACTATCTCCACAACAACCCCCCTTAATTGAAAATAAATTCATAATTTTCATTATAAATCCCGATCAAATGCGTACAAATATACATATGCATGATGATTAGAACATTCAATTCGTTTTTACTGTCATCGCATCTAATTTCTGTTATGTAGTACAGGTCATTAAGTTTCTGCAAAATGGTTTATTGTCTAAAAACGACAATACTTTGCATTATCACTTAAAAATACATTCATCATTTCCATTGTAAATCTGTATAATATACGATGACATTTTGTTAAAACTATTGTATGGTGTAGCTATATACAACTTACAAATCAACTGCCTTCTCATACGAACACCATTCTTAGTAAAATTAACTGAATCAAGAACTCATTATTATTTACAATCCGATAATTTAGTGTTCTGATAACTTCTGACTAGATAGGGATTATGAATTAAATGCTTCTGTCACTTATATTATCCAAAACTATGAAATACATTCATTTAATTACCAGCTTATCTGATAGATTGTTCATTAATCGTCAATCTACCTTGAAATGTAAATTTTTACTTGAAAACAATGTAAACAATTCAAGATTGAAAAAAAAATCTGATGGTAAATTGGTTTTAGGCTTCTTTAACTGTAACCTGTTTTCCTGTTTTACATTTTGCTTGGTTTCTAATGCCAACAAAATTTCATAATCATTGTTTTTGTCTTATAATAACTTTTGTGTAATGAGAATGTTTTCACTAAACATAGAACTGCTTGGTTAATTAAATTTCAGTTATCATGACTCTAAAAATATCTTGTAGTAATTCTGAAATGCTTGTGACTACACTTACTAGGCATACAATTTGTTTTATAAGTTAGATTGTTACCTGTCGACATATTTAGAAGAGTGCGCAGTAATTCTTGTGTTGCTAAACGTGCGGTGAATAAGGCATAAGGAAGGAAGTTATTGATGCAGCATATTTCCGCTATTAATGTTTTTATTGCTAATTTTTTCCCAACTAATGCTAAGATGTTAGTTAGATGTCAAATGTTTCCTGTTACCTAAATATTTGACCATTTCATAAAATTCACTTGTTAGTCATTCATAGGTAACGACATATACTCAGTGGATTTTTAATAACAAGAGTGTTTGCAGTCTATCGGTTTCTGTGTTCATCCTACAACACTTAAATTGATCAGTCAATTGTTCTACACACTATAGTTTTACCAGAAAGTTACCATCAGTGAATTTCATTACCAGCCTTCTTTATACACTCAGATAAGTTACTTATTCTTAATGTAGTCGACTTGATTCCACTCAAATAAAGGAAATTTATCTTTTTGTAATCTAAACATATTCTCATGAAACCATTGTTATCACTGAATTAGTATAACGGAAAAAGCCTATGATGTCATTGGGAAGGAATTAAATACAATTTAGCTGATAAGATTTCCTCTTTATCTGTTTCATATACCAGGGCTATAGTCGTATATAGTAGGATCGTCTTTACAAGCTACTCATCTGTTTTAATATAATAGAAGACTAGATAACAAGGTAGAAGGTAATTTTTTGTTGTATCAAAATAATCACGAAAATGTTGTGTAACAGTTAGATTGATTAAGAGTCGTTTTAAAATACAACTGATTCGCATATTTTGGTGAATCAGCGATAACTGTTCACTTGACTGTGGTAAGAAATAGACACCTGTCGAACATAATATATTCACTATGAACGGATCGAAGATGTTTATTAAACTGATTACACAGTATGAGAAATGAAAGCAAACACCACAACAGATCACTATAACACTTAGTAAATGTAGAAGTGTTAATGCCACCTGTTGTTGCGTTTTCTCATTAAACTGCAGTCACCAAACGATAATTTGACCATGTGTATATTACATGAATGGTAAATTTGTCAATCATATTTCACCTTTACACCAAAAGTATTATACTACTCGCAAACCGTAAGTAGTTACACATTTGCCACAAAGTAATGGCCCAACTGTTCCCTACGTCTGGCCCGGTGTTTACATATGAAACCCCAATGTGGCCCAATGTTTTTGTTTACTTTTGGTACTTTTTAAAAAGTAATGCAATGCAACGTAAGAAATTAATGAGCACAACATTCTGAAACGATAAGTAATTACAGTGAGGTGTTGTAACTGGCAAAACCGAGATTTGATGACAGAATACTAAGTATCTGACGTATGACGATTCAAACTGAAAGAATATTTTCAATTCGTCAACAGGATTAGCAATATCAATGTATCATCTACATCTTTGTATGTTAGTGTTCTGCTAAGAAGAGATAGAACTAGTTATTGTTCATACAAATATTTTTATTTCTGCTATTTTTTATTAATTGTAAAGTAAGCGGTAACCGATACTGCCTTTCATTTCTTCCGCTCTGACCTTGCTAACTGTTATTGGCTGTAGTGTCTTTTTAGTGTGCTAGTTACTCTAATATCTACAATGTCGCTTTTGTAACTATACGTACAGAGTTGGGATATAATGGAATTAAATTTTCCTAGTGATGCGTTTGTGTCTTCTTGATTTCGAGTTTGGTGAGTAGTCAGTTGTCGAATTTGTGGTCATGGTTACGATAATCAGTTTGCATTGACAAATTAGTAGGTTATAGTTGCGGTTAGTTTTTCCACGTATAACAGTAAGAGTTTTTACGATATATCATGTTCCATTTTGTGAAGTTAAACATTGGATACACTTTTATATCATTGTTTTACGATATTTCCTTTTTTTTTACTAATGTTACATTAACTAGCTATTTGCATATTACACATGTTGCTTTTGAAGCTGTTTGGTGTCTTTTTCGATTCAGTTACCTCCAGTCTTTTAGTTTGTCTAAGTACATAAATAAACTGGATCTAATTCACATTTCGCTCTTATATATCTCTAGAGCACTGGATGAGGATCGTATTTACCTAGCTTTAATATTGCTACGAGATAATGATTTTAGTCGGTTTGTGGATTACTATTGTGAAGAAGAACAATCAGGTAAGAATTCCTTACTTGATGAAAACAGAGTAGGTCATAAAATATTACATACATTACTTCCAAGCATCAATTTGCACATCCTCCGCGTTGTCTGGACTGTATCGCTTATCAGCCTGCTTCTCTTGGTTGTTCTCGATTGTCCTCTGTATTTTGATCATGCTTCACTTCTTGCCCTCTCGAAACTCGTCTCATCTGCTGTTTACTGATTCTTCCCAATTTCCTTTGACGCTCTGCTACCTACTACTTATTGATGACTTATAAGTAGTATCCACCACACTATGTTTGGGTCTATGCATCGGTTAGTATACTAAATATTCTAAACATTACAAAGGAAGTTAGGGCATTAATTTTGTGAAACAACTCACTTATGTTAAATGATCCAAATAAGGTTCGTTATGTACTTAATCTCTTGAATCTCCCAGTTGGAAACTGAAAATTGACTGCCTATATATCGTTAGAGGAAAAGTAATGCAGTCAACTTAGAGGTAATCGGTCATCAGAATTAGAATTAAATTGACTCATGCGAACATAAGTAAATCTAGCAAATGTGAGTCGCTTAATTGCAATGTAACAACAGAATTTTGGCCACTTCTCAGTATCGTTTGTAGATTTGGTTCAAACAATCCACCCTATAGCCTTAAGTTGCACTTCATTAGTTGTCAGTACTCTGAGTTGAGACACTACAATTTGTAAACTATAAGTAATACATTGTGATTAGAAAAGTGTAATGTTTTATGTTATTACAAAGTAAAAAACCAACATGACATCCCTTTTAAATTCAATGTCAGTTAGAGCGTATGAGACACAAAGATATCTATATGCCTTTTTCCAAGTTAAGCATCCGGGCTAAGTTTCTATTGATAAGTCATCCCTAATTGTTAACTTACCTTTATGCGTAATACTGTATGTTGACTTTTATACACAATGTGTGAGCTGTTACCATTATTGATAGTCCTTCACCAATTGATAAAGAATAAGCTCCTTAATATTTTAATATGAGTTAGCCTATGTGAAGAAGCATCATCAATCCAAGTAAATTCATTTTATGTGTATTTGGCTAACATTGTGCAGGGTTGTCTTTTATAAGTGATTTCTAGTATATTCTAAGTAAGTATTTGTATCAGCTGTAATGTATTCTCAGATTCCGAAAGTAAACCAGTCTCAATAAGCTACTTAGAATCTATTTCTTACTTAGTAATAATAAGATGAATATAAGGTGATTGTACCACACTTTCAGTATGTGGTATTGGATTCACCTTACAGCAGATATATAAACTGTTTGAACAGAATATGAGAAGTATGTTATTCTTAATGTGACAAAAGTAACTGTAGTAAACACGCAGTAAACCTAAGCACCCAATATCGTTTTAATAGTCTTTATACACAATTCTAGATAATTTGTTGCCATTTAAGGAATTATGCAACGATTTAAGCCTAAGTACTGGAGTATTCGTTCAAACCCATAAAAATGAATTTGTTCATTACTGAATGTAACTAGTGATACATAAGAGACATGATTAACAGACGAAACTGACCATTTATATATATCAAAATATTATAGGAAGAGACATAAAAAACTAAAGTGCCTATAACTACACCAGTCAAGTAACACAGTGCAGTATGTGAAATGAAATCAGAAATGTCATTAGGTTATTTTGTGCCTGCATTTCGAAATACCGAATGATATTTAATAATACTGCAGATATTTATACACCAATTTATCGATGTTAAATCTGCTTTTAAAACTACTTCTCGTATAACACTCTAAAAACTGAAGTATGATTTGATTCGATATGGTCAACTTCAGTAAATCCCTGTAAGAAATTTGGATGGTCATATTATTGAAGTGTTGTTTAGCTGAATTACGATACGAGTGTAATGTATTACGATACTACGAAAGAAGTTGAGTTAATTTCGATTGACAGGAGACTAGTGTTAATAATGTAAGTTGTGTGAAGGTGTTACTGTGACTTAGTGTTATCTGGTTATATGTAAACGAAACGTTAGTCGTTCAGGTTTGAGTTATGTTTCAATAATTATCTCATCTCTAATTAAACCGACTTCCTACTGAATGGTGTTAATTAACTAGTTATTTAATTAATTCATACATCCATCATTTGTGTAACTATTTAAATACACGTTTGCAAATTCGAGATGTTATTGATTTGATTGGTTGTTGGTGAACATGCCTATTAATGGAAGTCCTTATACGGGTAAGTTAGTGATATGTTTGGTAATTAGAGTGGAATAACTATCTTTCAAAACTATGTATTAAAAGACTGTTTTAATTATTTTAGTTGTGTGTAAAGAAAACACTGTGTTTCTACGGTTGTTACGTTTCCCCTACCATATCCTACCATGTAGCATATTTACAGTCAGCATATCATCTTTCAATTATGAAATACACCTAACTTATAGGATACACGGCAGATCTAAGAGGAACAACCAGGCAAACTCATTTGCATTTGTTATTGTGACTCCGTGTGCACGTCACATTAAATAATTGGTCATACTCATCTGCGGTAACAGTCACTTTTGTTGACATCATAACAATTAGTAATATTACTAGTCAGAGACTTTGTCCAGTAGTGGCCGCATTTCTGTATCAAGTAACTAAAATTTGCTGAATGGAGGGTTAGTGTAAATACATTAAACAATAACGATGTTACACTGAACGTGAATAATGATTTTCAGTCATCTACACAGGGTAGCACCTGCTTTCCTTCCAATTATTCAATACGTGATAAACAACGTTAAACTTTCTAGTCGCTTACTCGTTCTCACCCTCCATAATTATTACTTGCCATCACAAATCAACGTAGCGTAGATTAATTGGAGCAGTAAACTCAAATTCATTGCACTTATTAATGAGTGGTTAGTTTGTTAATTAGTTCATCAAATAGTTGATAATTAGTCACATTGAAATAAAGTAATTCAGCCTTACACTATCTTATAAACATACTTTTATACAAAGATGAATACGCAAAACTGCGTTGTCGAAAACACACCACGAAGCAAATCATGACGTTATGTATTCCCATTATACAAAATGAAGTCGCAGCGTGTGCAGATGATGTTTGGAGCCATTAAATGTAACATCGGCCCACAGAAAATTGAGAGGGATGTTTTGTTCCATGTAGGCAGGGGTGTAGTGAGTATTAATTTAAGGTTTGCTGTTTGAAATAATATGCTATATTCGACCATACAGCTGTAGAATTTCTCACTAAGTACGAACGTAAGTACGAGCGTAATTAAATTTTAGTAGCCAGATGGAGCTCGTCTTATGTCCGGCACATACACTTTGTCTGGACACTAGTGCCAGCTACTCAGAGAACAGAATAGAACTTATAATATTCCCCGCCCCGTCCGAAGATATCTAGGTATGTTAGTCAGAGCCGTCTTTGATTATATATTTACAACATTTATAGGGCCTTTGGACTCTTCAATATTTTATGATTGTTTTTATTCGCTATCGTCTTTCTCAGTGTCTATAACCATAAATAAAACTAACATCATACAGGTCATTCATGGTATGCGTTTTCCAGATTCAACTGACTTAACATGTTCTCATTTATCCACCCTTACTTATTTATCAAGTTAGACTTCCTCATAACTTCATATGTCGCCCGTTTACCACCCATAGAAGAAATAGCCACCACCGAATATTCATAATCTTACTAAACTGTCAACTATATATGTTAGGTCTCATTGTCAGGATTTACCACTGCTTGTTAATTTAACTACATCTACTAACAAAAGCGGATACATATATTTGATCATTGCTCAGTCATCACAAGAAGTATGTCTAGTGACAACCTGGTGAGCATCATTCATCTGCTTTAGTCATATGCTAGTGTTTTTCCCCTACAGTTTACTTATTGGCATAAGTGACATGTCGTGTCTTTTGATGCTCATATAATCACTAATGTTTTCCCATTCGTTTCAAGATACCAGTGCTGTTATTTTGTGTTATTTGAGACAGAAGACTTTAGCAGACCTAGCTGATGAGGTGTGAGAGTTACCAATCTAGCAGATAAGTAGTTTCAGTGTGAGCAATGTCCATGTGATTTTACAGGCACCGCGTAAATTTCGGCCGGTTTGACAATAGTAGATACTTTGACGACAAACTTGACTCAGCCATTGGTGCAGTTCTGAAACAATAATTTGTCCAATCTTCGTAAACTTTTTCATTCTTTTCAAATCAGTTAAACGATTCGGAGTCAAGATACAGCAATTTAAGACGTAAGCTATTAGTAATCTACAGTGCTGTACGACATTTTCAATATTCATCATTAAACACTGACATTTTCAATATAAGTCAACTATAGATACGTACTCTCTATAAAAGTCTTGCCATTTAGACCATATTACCAAGATCAATACTGATATATGACATATATCTGTAGTTAACAATGTAGTTACCAATGACTTGTCGCAAATGCATTTCGTAAATCGTATCCAATAAATTGATCTTTCTAAACTAGCTTGATTTCGTAACAGAAATAAAAAAGTCCATCTTCAGTTATCCACAACAACACCCACGCTTCTAACACAAACCATTGCAAAAAATAATAAAATTGTACTTTGTGATTCTTCTACAGGTGCAGTTTGTTTTATCGTCTATGAGAGTTATTGATGCATCATCTTTAACACATTACACAACCTCATCATCGTGGGGTTCGTGCAACACCTAAGCAAATTAATCATAGATTTTGCTGGCTTAAGATGAACAATGATATGAAAGGATGAACACACGCCTGTGTGTTGTGCCAAGAGAACAAGTTGACTCTAGATAATAAATGCTCTCTTGGCACTTTCCTAATCTTCCACTCGTGATTCGACCACGTTCATCTTGATCTTGTATGACCTGTCACCTTTACTCCCTAGGATTATTAAATCGACTAAGGATCAACCTTTAGTTTTCCAGGCTGTCTTAAGACGCCAAAGATAATGTCTGTGAGAAATGATATATTATGTACAATTGTTTTATGCAACGACACATGTCGACTAAATCCCTGACACGCAGTTGTTTTATTGTTCAAATGTTTCACAACATAATGCGTAAGCCGATATACAATAAAAACCGAATTACGAATTTAAGCATTCAATGATATTTTTAAAAACTTTGGTTTCTCATAATTACGTCTTAGCACATTTGATTGCAAGTTATTATCTGTTTATTTATAATCAAACAGCTATGTCATGAAATGCAAAATAAGTAAACACTTTATTTACTGCTTAGTTAAACAAACTATGTATTAGGCAATAAATGAATCACTCTTGAAAAATCATTCATCTTAAACAACCATCAATACATGTCATAGGATGATAGTTTGAACACAGCTTGTGATGTGATATTCAAATATGTCAGGTCTCACTCAAATGCAATAGTTCACTAAAGAAGCTGCAAAAACAAGAAATATACATGGACACGTCCAATCAATCATGTCAACGAATACTGTACTGGCAAATCATGTAGCCAAACAAGGGTGATGTTACAGACAATTATCCGAATGAACAAATAAATGGAAAAATCAAATCTATTCAATTAAGAAAAGTTGACAGTTAAATCGTGACTGTTCTGGTTAATTTGACCGTACGTTATCACACAAAGGCTAGTAATGACACGACATTCTGACTCATGGGATCATACCAAACGACATTGGTCGAGTGAACTTGGACAGCAGTCGTATTTCATCGAAACTATTTCATTCACTGGATCATTTCAATCCACTTTCAGAGAATCTTTATATCTAAATAGTGGCAGTGCTTCTAATAAATGCGCAAACACACACACACCAATCTTTGCCTGATACATATAACGTTGTTGTACGTGGCATGAATATGTAGCTTTAAATATGGTATTTTAGAGAGTAGACAATGTGTACTTTATAGATTTGGTTCATTTCACTTTATTTGGATGGAATGTCGCTGTTTCTACTTTTTTTTTCTACATATAATATCATATCTTTAGGTTATTTAAATATAGATATGACTGACAAGAGCCTCTGTAGTGTATATTATTCTTGTTAGAAGAAATAAACTTTAAGAGATTTCTAAATAATAATTATGCCGATTTGGTGGTGAATCGAATGAATTCATGCTTGTGACTGAAGACTGTGAGCCATCGTCAAAAATGTGCGTGAATACACAAAACCTACTAAAATAATCTCTAATCGTCAATGACTGAATAAGTACAGATGTCAATGTTGGTTACCTATTCGTATCATTGATCCCTTGTACGGTTTGGCTGTATTCATTACCGTTCGTTGTAGAAGTCACAATAGATGTTATTGAATGGTGTGGGCTACAGATCCAGGACATAAAATATCACTAAAATGTTTATTGCTGAGCGACCACGTGTTAATAATTGTGACCATTGTACAAATATGCGTGTATAACGATGTTGGCATTTTTTCTAATAAACGATTTTCCATAGCCACACTATTTAATTGTCATGCTCTTTGACTTACTGATAATTTTCGCTTACTTTTATAAGTCTTTATTATTCATGGATTTTATTTAATTTTTTATTTGAACACTTTGAAACGTACCTTTGCAGGTTCTATTCCTTATCATGAGTATTTACTCTGTTGTTAATATGTAGAATCCGCAAAGAATATTTATATACATATTAGTGAAGACAAATTAGCTATCAGTTTTTACTCTTTATGTTAATGAACGATGGCATGATAGCGTAGTAGTAGAAAATTTCATAAAAGTCTAGTAAATGTTACTTGAACCTATTACGTTTCTGATTCTTGTGGCTGAAGACTGTGGGTCACCATCAAAATTTGAGAAACCTACAAAATGTTATGATCTTGACTAATTTTTTTTATTGGTAGAGTCTAGTTCGTTAGCTTTCTGTTAACAGAGATTGCATTTGGTCACAAATACTCTTGACTTCTTTTAATTTATCCTTCTGTTAAGAAAACCTTTCTGAGCACAAATGAATTATTATGACTGCTGTCGTTTTTACTTTCTATGAGTCTGTTTGTATTGTTCTAATTGATAAATTTCATTGTAAAAACACGGATGCGGATATAAGTGACTTAGTTTTCAATTCAATAAAACCGACTGTGATACTTACAAACGTGAATTCATTTATTAAATACAAAGTAATTTACTGTTGCATATTATATCTGACCCAATTTAGTTATATGGTGATTTTGTGTCGTCAGCCAATACTTGAAATACAACCCGTAATCAATGAGACATGGATATAGTACATCCATGTAGCTGACACTGGTTCACACTACATTTCAATTATTGGATAACTTGCATATGCAAATTAAACTTACCTGCCTAACAATATAGTTGAACAGTGGAAATAAATTTGATCACACGTTAATCCTATGAGTAATACTTGAGTTGAATTGTTACTGGTAAGCGGAGTCAAGGTAGTGAGCGTTTTTCTGTTTGGGACACGTCTACTAGTTGTATTAGCATTCCAGTGCCAGTGTCTGCACCGGAACTCAAATTCCGTTCTGTTTCGAATTCCACCACGTTTTACTGATAGGTTATCAAGTACACACAACCAGACGTGCTCAACGGTTATGTATATACAATTAGAATATATCTAGATCTTCTAATTGATTTATCACGGACTGGGGTCAACTGATGTACTTTCAAACCTGTTCATGGTTGTTATTGTTCCTCTTTGTAGCCATAGAGAACAGCAAGAATCATTATTCTACATGTGATTATACAGTAATTGATGTAACAACAATAACAATAATCACTCACAATTGTTGCATTTTATTTTATATGCTCAATATGACTATGATATAATGAGGTACTATTTAAAATGTCCTCCTCTCCCATCAGGTGTTTAACATGTGTCTATATAGTCTTACATACTAATAAACCCATATAATGCCTGTGTATGTTGTGTAATGCTGTTACTAATTAGATGTGTTTATATTATTGATTGTGGCGTTTTGACAAGCTGAATATTAATGACTCGAAAAATGCTGATTTTTCCTAATTATTGATGGATGAATGAAAGGATTACTTCAGTCAACTGTTACAAAAATAAACTACTCTAAATCGAGAAAGTAAATCGTCACTTTTACTAGGAGAACAATCGATTGTTTAACAAATTTGAATATATCAGTGTGCCAATGACGTGAATGTAAACAGAAAGTAATAATTACAACATAGAGCCTTTGGTAATGACGAAGAAAACTGAGAAGTTTCAATGACAAACAGGCCCGACTTTGCATCCAAAAAAAGGTAATTATGGTCTATTAAAGACAAGTAGACGCTTCATATTTAGTCATCTAATTGGCATCGAGCATAAAATAAACATCAACAATGTTTTCCAAGTTACTTGTTATCTTTCAATTAATTTACCACAGGGTTTGCGTAGACGTCAATTACACACAGAGAAAGCTATCGACATTCACATAAACGTGCCACAATTATGCATCCAATAGAAAGCTGTACAATTACTCGAGTGTATTGAACACACATTGGACTAATGTTCACTTCTGTCGTTGGTAGTTTGTGTTTTCATTAGTAAAATTAATCTTGTTTATTTTATGTGAACTCACATTGACAAATCATAAGTGTTTGTTAATGATATAAATACAGAAGAGCGGAGAGCGGAGATTCAGTGAAAATGCTTTCATTTACTTTGCTGTACTTCAACGTGTTTCTTCTGTTGGTTCATTCATCTCCACAAGATAGTAAGTTGATATCTCACTAAATGTTCATTATGCATAACACCACTCCCATACAATGTTTATACCTACTTGTTTATGAGACTTATCAATATAAACAATATAATGGTTAGTTGCCATCCGGCAATGTAAAGAATGATGTTCCACTGTGTGTTAACAGTTAATGCATATTTGCAATTTACCAAATGCACACATTTGAATCAATCACAGTGTTGTGTTGATCAGTTGAATTTGTTCTGTCTAGTTTAATGAGAATCGTAATTGAATTGCTTTAGTTGCCTATTTCCATTTGGCTTGACTGTCAAATTATCATGAAGGTTTTAGTGTCTAAATTGGAGCATATTGATATGCGTTATCTTGTCATTACACCTCAGTTACTTAAAGTCATATGCCTTCTATTGAGGTGCATTAGTTAAGTCATCAGTTGTAGAAAAGAAACAATGTTGTAACTTCTAATTTGTTTCTTGTCGAGTGTGTGTTCAGTTTATTGTTTACAAATTAGATGTTAGGAGTGAAGAACAATTGTTTTGAAGTATTTGCATATTCACTACCGAGTTGGTTACTAGTGCCATTCATCTAGGAATATCTGTAATGAAATGTTATGCCATTAGTTATCGAAATCCACAAACAGATAATTCATTTACATGTTGCACATTGACAATCATTGACATAACTGATGTATATAATGCCTAGTGAAATATCTTACAACTTCTGTTGTCAATGCAAAAATGGTTACATCTAAACTATGTTTTATTGTTTCAGTAAACACTTTGTTAACAAAGTTAGAAGATAGTTTGAATAAACGCATAAGTAAGCTGTAATTTAGTTAACTAAAATTGTTATGTCACTAACGATTCAAATATTAATTGGTAAATAAATTTAAGTATTTTCTATCACAGTAAACAGATACAGTGACAATAATAGAAACTAATACCGAAAAACCCAGACACTAATTTATATGCCAATTTGTTTAACTTGTGAGTCCTAATAGCCAAAGTAGATACGACATAAAATAAGGAATTCAGAAACGAACTGAACAAATTGAATTTCATTCATTCATTTTTCTATGCAGAAAATCTGACCACACAGCAGACTGATTAAAATAACAACAATATTGACTGTAAACTGAGAAATTAGATACACAGTAGACTAGTTATTGTTATCAAGTAAATAAGTCTAGTGAGATAAAGGAGACAAGACGATAATAACATTGGATAGTCAATCTACATGTTCTCAAAATGAAACAAATAATCCTCTTTAATACAGGTTCGAAAGGAAGTTACTTCTCACAGAGTATCCAATATAACATTAACAGTATTGATTATCTACATTCTGTCTTGAATTGACATTTCATGGAACTCAATGAATTAGACAATCATATGTCAAATTTAGAATCTGCAAATGAATATTTGTATCTACACATTGAAGGATAAATTTAATTATTTTCATTTTACAATTTTTGTTACGATTATGCAGGATTGTTAAAGGAAAGTATACAAGGTTATAACCTTTATGACTATGGAGTAAATGATTTAACAGGTAGGTGAAATACTGATTGAATAACTCGTAAGCTATTTAATTAAATGTCCCACTACAAACGTACAATAATGTAATAAATACTTGATTAAGTAGTAATCTATGCTTGGTTATGTGTAGTATGAAATACTTTTATTTAGTGTCACTGACAATCAACATCCAGCATGTCACAATGTTATTGAAAACTAGTGGATTTGTATTTGGTTATAAATTTAACATTTTTATGAAGAAACACACCCCATGATTCATTTAAACACAAAATGAATGAAGTCAGGACAATACTACCTGTGTTTTACTTTGGTCAGTCAATGAGTGAGAAGACAATATAGCAAGAGTTTTATTAGGATTATTTGTCAATGAGACATGAAACTGAGCATCAGATTAGGTATGTAACCACAGGAATGATGTGCATCTTCTAACAATATTCATTTAGAAGATACGAAGGTATTTGCTGAGACCATGAAAGCAGATGAGAAATGTCTGTATCACTTTGGTGTGAAAAATTATTAAAGCTAAATAATCCAAGTGACTTCCAGCATTCAGGATGAATACGTTGGAGGCCACATCAATCACCATTTTTGTTACACTGTTGATTATGTTTATTATTCTATACGTCGGGCTCATTGAATAGTATAACTCAGTCAACTAGTATCCCATTAACTTGATTACCTTTGTTTTTTACTTCTTGTAGACAGAATGAATAGAAATCTCACAAGTAAGAGAAAAACAATTAATAGATGTATGTGAAACAATACCATTGTAATCTAACAACAATTTTGATTGTAGATGTGTACTGCAAAACTAATGAATTTAATGCCAAATATGGTCTATCTTCAGTAACTTGTATGAAATGCCAGTTTTTAACATTATTTTCAATTTGATAACGTCTTTCGCTATTTAACGGAGTTGCTTGAATGAACTATCATAACAACAATCTCAACTAAACGAAACGTGCATACTGCGTGGTGTAGGAATTCATTGTAACGATTCATTGAAACGATTACGCATTTACTGACGTTGTTCATGAAATGATACAACACATATCATTCAGTAGTCAGCTCAAAATGTTCTCTTCCATATTACGTGTAGTGATAATCACAAATTAATGAGGTGTATCAAACAGCAACTCCTTGTTGATTACATTTCTGATTATTCTCATTTGTATAACGACGTATATAATGAGATATGATTGATACCACCAGAAACATGTAGTATCCATCATTGTATATTCAAAAAAGTTATAATATGAAACTCAGTTGTCAATATGAGAAGGACACAATTCGCTAAATGGGCTTCAATTTCAGAGGACTAATGATTATTTGGTGTTAATTTAAGTTGTGAAAGTAACGACGATAGCTTGAATTTACTTCATGAGTTAAACTGGTATTATGAGTTGTTGTTAACACATTGATAGCAAATGAAAGCTGCGAACTATTCATTGTTGCTCACTAACTAGTGATGTATAAAGGTGGAGTCGCATAACTCACTTAAACAACCATAGTATTATGTACAAAATAATTATCTATATGGCACAAGTGCAAGCAAATATATTTGATTTAGTTAAACTTTCCGACTCTTTCTTTTACCAGATATCGTAAACGAAGTCATTCCTATAATACGCCGTGATTATGGAGGTACGCACCTATGATAAAATCGTTTATATCAACCAGTCAGGTGCAATTAAGCTATTATCATCAATATGTCCATGTTGTAAATTTCTCGGCACATTTGATTGAAAGTTATTAGCTGTTTATTTAAAATCAAACAGTTATGTCATGAAATGCATAATAAGTAACCACTATATACACTGCTAAGTTAATCAGAAAATGTACTAGGCATTAAATGAATCAATCTTACAAAATCATTCATTTTAAACAAACATCAATACATGTCATACGATTATAATTTGAACACAGCTTGTGATGTGATATTCGAATATGTCAGGTCTCAATTAAATGCTAATGTTCACTTAAAATGATGCAAAATCAATACATATTCACGGAAACGTCAAATCAATCATGTCAACGAATACTGTACTGGCAAATCACGTAGCCAAACAAGATTGATATTACTAGCGACTATCTGAATAACACTAGCAAAACTGTATGAAATGGATCAGCAAAAACAAATATATGAAAAAATTAAATCTATCCAATTAAGAAAAGTGGACAGTCAAATCGTCACTGTTCTGGTTAATTTGACCGTACGTTATCACACAAAGGCTAGAAATAACACAACATTCTGACTCATGGAATCATACCAAATGACATTGGTTGAGTGAACTTGGACAGCAGTCGTATTTCATCGAAACTAATTCATTCACTGGATCATTTCAATTCAATTTCAGAGAATGTTTATATCTGAATAGTGGCAGTGCTTCTAATAAATGCGCAAACACACATACACCAATCTTTGCCTGATACATATAACGTTGTTGTACGTGGCATGAACGTGTAGCTTTAAATATGGTATTTTAGAGATTAGACAATGTGTACTTTATAAATTTTGTTTATTTCACCTCATTTGGATGGAATGTCGCTGTTTCTATTTTTTTTACATATAGTGTAATATCTTCAGGTTATTTGAATATAGATATGACTGACAAAGGCCTCTGTAGTGTATATTATTCTTGTTAGAAGTAATAAAATTTAAAAGAGATTTCTAAATAATGATTATGCCGATTTGGTGGTGAATTGAATGAATTCATGCTTGTGACTAGATACTGTAATTCATCGTCAAAAATGTGCGTGAATCCACTGAACCTAATGAAATCATTTTGAATTGTCAATTACTAAATAAATACAGATATCAATGTTGGTTGCCTTTTCGTATAATCGATCCCTAGTTAATAAATGTGATCAATAATCAAATATGCATGTTTTACGATGATTAAGTTAATTTCAAATGCCCAGAGTTTGTGTGAGTAGTCTAATTGTGAATTATTATATTAAAATAATGCACTCAAACAAATAAATAACAACATCTTATTAATCTTCAGCCTTCTACAACTGAATTTCTAGCTTACAGCATTTTACTTCTATTATATAGATTACCTGACTTATGAAGAGGAAAAATGGACAAATCAGATTAAGAAAAAGGAGAAGATATGGAGAAGTTAGATTTTCTACTATATTGTATACAAATCATTCTACATCTTTTCGTCTCTATTGACTGAATTTCATACAGTCAGATAATTTTCTTTAGGCCAACAGGGTTAGTAAAAATGCAAGTTAACCAAAATCGATCCTAGTCATGATCGTCCATCAGAATTTGATTGTCTCCTGAACATGTTGTCGATTACTCAGAATTCGAAAAGTGTTATAGTGGATCAAATTGTGAGACAGTTCAATATCTTTGCGAATTGTTTCCGAGAAATGAAGTAAACAACTGCACATTGATAATGTGATGAAATATTTACGATAAAGCATTAAAATGCACTACAGAAAAATAATAGATATACTCACATCTGATTACTGATATTTAACATAAGCATGTTTAGTGATACGAGTACATCAATTGATATGATGTGTTGAAGTAGGAACCACGTGTTGATGTTTATGTAATTCGAGGAACACATTGTCTCATCACTTCTGATCTAAACAAGGATACTGATCGTGATGTGAATGGTGGTGGTGGTAGTAAAGGAGGTAGGTGGCGGGGGAGGAAATAGCTAGTGTGTCCACTCATTTATTTAAAATGCCCACTATGGCCAAATACAACATAAATATTATTGTATGCATTCGTAATGACAGTACAACATGTTTGTCATATCTAACTATTCAATATCGAACAAATGATCAGTCTGTTTTAAATTATAAGGTCAAATCATTACCAAGATACTTGCTAAAGTCATCTCAACCAGGTGTATTTGACAGCCATTTCCAATTAAATATAGAGGTTACCTTGCAGCTTCTCAATAACTATGACTTCATTGTGTTTCTCCACAACAGTTTCCCTTATCTCTTTTAAACTTATACATAAAGTGAATGAGTTGTAGAAACGTATCTGTGGAGAGTTCTTTATTTATTCCATTTGCATATTTTGTATAGAAAGAGCCTCTAAGTTCACTCCGGAGAAGTGTAGTAAACTTGCCTACGGATATCCTGACGGTAATGCATTTTAATAGCATTGAACATATGTATTGCATTTACTGTACATTTTCATGATTACTTGTCCATATGCGACTGAGTTTTGCATTTACCTACCTAAAGTGTATGTATCTAGGCAATTGTCCGTGTTACGATTCAATGTACTTCGATTGAACGTGTTGGTGCCTGAGTGAAATCATGTAAAGACAGCATTTAATATTAATTTTTGCTTTATATTTATTTTTTAGATATTAAAAACCTTACCAGAGAAATTGATTTTCGAGAATCACACCTTGGCGGTGTTTATATTTACTTATGTATGTAATACAAAAATCTTCATATTATTTAATTAATAGATGTTTAAAACTGCATGTAATCAATAAAACAACAGTAGCCATATTATTTGGAATGGGGGTTGTGCAGTTAGTTAACTTTCACTTTCGATACTGCGAATTGTACAAAATGAGACAATCACTGATAAGCTGAAAGTACTGAACATTTGTTTTGTTAAAGTATGGGACTCTTCAGCAGTACGCATATACGACCCCGTCGCGGATTGAATTCAGGACAATCTGGCTTCGCGATTAACGCTTTACCACTGCGCCATTAAATAGGCTCCCAACGGTTGATGTTTCCAATTCAGTCAATTTGTGATAGGTTTGCGCGATCTTATGCATGCCGTCGGTGGTAACTACCTCACACCTAAAACAGTTGAACTCCACCAGTCACGTCTTCACACTGGAACTTCAAAAACTACCTCAAGAAGCTAGTCATTAGTAAGCTAATATTAGATACAGTTGAGAGTGGGAGTTGTGGAGATAGTTGACTGTCAATTTCGACCTAGAAAAAAGTGCAATGAAATTACAGTTGATAATTAATGTTTATAGTTTTATTTGTGATAAATTTTGTAAATATGCATTGAGTGGTTTGAACGCTTACCACATAATTTTGTAAGATGCTGTTACACAATTCATCACATTAGTTGCAGTGAGTTATGTCTTTTTCTTTTACAGTTGATTTAACCGCGGTATTTGATGTTTATTTGAAAGTGCTAGCACTAAAGAAAACCCGTAAGCAACTATTCCAATAATGAATTTCACTAACTGTCACACTTCATAAATTCTATCAAATCTAATCATCTTGCTGAGCGTTTTACATTCCTGATTAAGATGATGATATAAATTTGTCCATTTTTAGCTGATTCACTACTGTTTTGATTTGATTACAGATGAAGGACATAAGCAGTGAAAACAATGTACAACGTTGATAGTTATCGAGTATTCGGTGATTTCTTATGAATGAATATTTTGGAGATGTAACAAATGACTGATAAACTTATAATTAACATATTTCTTAAGTAGTTTGTAGACATTATTTGGAAATACTCTGTAATAAATAACTGTATAACATTTATTTCATATATAAAAACACTTTCTTTTCAAGCATCTCGACATTTGTTATCAAAACTTCAGTACAACACTGTGTCCGATCATATTTAATAAGTTGTGTAAGCAGCGGGAGTACATATCTCGACAGAAGAACAAACTGCATTCTCTGTGTCAAGTCGATTGTCTTCGCAAAGCCGAGTATAGTGAGAAATGTATCACAGCATATTTTGAATGTATAACGGCTATTGTTCTAAGCACATCCTACAAGTGTTTCCAATTTATATTGTCTCTAAAACGTACATTAATAATTAATGTCTAACTGATGAATCTAAATTAGATACAACAATAAGATTTTGCAAAGTTTCACTTTACACAACATTTACTTGAAAATGTCTTTACAGATGTAGTTGATGTTACCCAACGATTGCTATTAGCCAATCGAACGTAGGAAGTTCTGTCATGAAAAATTTATGTTTCTAAATATTTTACAACATCATAAAACGTTGGTCTAGACCACTTTGTCTTCAAAGTCATTAACAGATTAGTAGGTTACTCTATTCTCAGTTTAAACACTACTATCTAATTACATTATAATGGCTTGTTTATCTTGATCATTATTACAGAGCATTATTAGTACTAACCAGCAAACTGGTCAGATTTCAGAATGAATCAAGTTGTTCTCCTTAATAATAATAATAATAATAATAATAATACATTTTATGATATCAAAGTAAGTCATTTTTACAGACATGATCAAATAAACAAAACAAATTATCAGACTATAAAAGAATTTGGTTGTTAGATGATCGAATAAGACAATAATAACTGAACGTTAGGTGTTACAGTTTATACTAATTTGGTGGGATGTTCAAGTGTGTGAATAGTGTTTAGGAATAAGAAAATTTGTATGCATGTAGGCACAGTAATCGTGTGTTACAAAGTATGAAATTCCCAATTGTAGTAACCAATAAATTTGTACATGCAGACTGTATGAAGTCACAAAGCCGATATTGCGGTTAGATTGTCCAAAAAATATCAAATGTTGGTTAGTGAACGTAGCTTTGACACAATCAGTCCTGTGCAGACTGACATAAACAATGGGTTTGGGAGAAAGAGGTCACTTTCATACACTTCTTTGCGGAGTATACGATTAGGTTCATTCTACTTGCCAGTTATAAGCTTTGATATACTAAAAAACAAAGAAGGGGGGAATTGTGGTCTTTTTCTGCCTCTTTTGCCGAAACTGTTATTGATGACCTGTTTATATCTATCTATATTGTTCTATAACCAAATGAAGCGCCATTCCCTTAGTTTAACGAACAAAACACTTTTATAACTCGATTTATGTCTAACAGCCACCTTGCCTAGGAAACCTCTGGGCCACAAGTACACCTAGCTTGCTGTCGAGTCGCCAACCAGAGACCACTTAACCACGGACCTCGTAACTTGGTATAGTTTCATAGGCCAATATTTCATGAATATTAGATAGAGCGTAATATTTAACTTCAAATGGAAAAGAAATAACTCACTTAAACTAGTGTGATGGATTGTGTGATAGGCTCTATTAGGAGTATGTAGTAAGCATCCAAATTAATAAATACGTATTTACTAATCATGTCACAAATAAAATCCTAATCAATAATAATAAGGACAATGTCGTGCCAGTTTTCCAGATTATTTAGTTATTATCGGTTTATTGTGAACATGCAGTTTTAAGATCCCGTATTAATTAAAATATAAAGTTACACAAGTCTTACGTACATAAGTTAGTGTAGTGAAAATGTTTGCATGTTTTATTTCTATGCGATAATAACAAATATCCATTTGACTATTCTCTGAGTGTAAGCATCAAACTGTTGTCAGAATTTTATGCATTGCTATGTGTTGCATTTCTATTCATACTGAACACATTGATTTTACTGGTTACAATTTTAAACTCTAGATATCACGTTCGATAATTGTTTCATTAATGAATATTCCGTCTACTTTTCGTTCTGATTTCTAATATACATCTACTGTGTGTGCGTACTTTGTTGATGTAAGTCAATGGAATAACGAAGATAGAGTCATTCGAATGTTCTCGAATCATAGTCATCTTTCAATACTGACATTTATGTACTCTTGACCGTCCACGTAACTAATTCGGAATTATAGTCACGAGTATTTTGTTGTAATTTGATTATTGCCCTATTAAGAAAAGGAAAATATGAAAAGTAAAAATCTATAGCAAAATTAATATTAAATGCTGTATTTACATGATTTCACTCAGGCACCAACACGTTCAATCGAAGTACATTGATTCGTAACACGGACAATTGCCTAGATACATACACTTTAGGTAGGCTAATGCAAAACTCAGTCACATATGGACAAGTAATCATGAAAATGTACAGTGAATGCAATACATATGTTCAATGCTATTAAAATGCATTACCGTCAGGATATCCGTAGGCAAGTTTACTACACTTCTCCGGAGTGAACTTAGAGGCTCTTTCTATACAAAATATGCAAATGGAATAAATAAAGAACTCTTTACAAATACGTTTCTACAACTCATTCACTTCATGTATGTGTTTAAAAGAGATAAGGGAAACTGTTGTGGAGAAACACAATGAAGTCATTGTTATTGAGAAGCTGCAAGGTAACCTCTATATTCAATTAGAAATGGTTGTCAAATACACCTGGTTGAGATGACTTTAGCAAGTATCTTGGTAATGATATGACCTTATAATTTAAAACAGACTGATCATTTGTTCGATATTGAATAGTTAGATATGACAAACATGTTGTACTGTCATTACGAATGCATACAATAATATTTATGTTGTATTTGGCCATAGTGGGCATTTTAAATAAATGAGTACACACATTAGTTCTTTTCTCTTTCTACCTACGTCCTTTACCACCACCACCATTCACAACACGATTAGTATGCTCGATGACAATTATATGACTATGTACCAAGCGTCTACTTGTCTCCAATAGAGTCTAATTACCCTATTTAGGATGCAAAGTTGGACCTGTTTGTCATCGTAACTTCTCAGTATTCTCTATCATCACCAAAGGCTCTATGTTGTATTTATTACTTTCTGTTTACATTCACGTCATTGGCACACTGATATATTCAAATTTGTTAAACAATCAATTGTTCTCCTAGTAAAAGTGACGATTTACTTTATCGATTTAGAGTAGTTTATTTTTGTAACAGTCGACTGAAATAATCCTTTCATTCATCCATCAATAATTAGGAAAAATCAGCATTTTTCGAGTCATTAATATTCAGCTTGTCAAAACGCCACATTCAATAATATAAACACATCCAATCAGTAACAGCATTACACAACATACACAGGCATTATATGGGTTTATTAATGTGTAAGACTATGTAGACACGTGTTAGACACCTGATGGGAGAGGAGGACATTTTAAATAGTACCTCATTATATCATAGTCATATTGAGCATATAAAATAAAATGCAACAATTATGAGTAATTATTGTTATTGTTGTTACATCAATCACTGTATAATCACATGTAGAATAATGATTCTTGCTGTTTTTTATGGCTACGACAAAGAACAATAACAACCATGAACAGGTTTGAAAGTACATCAGTTGACCTCAGTCCGTGATAAATCAATTAGAAGATCTAGATATATTCTAATTGTATATACATAACCGTTGAGCACGTCTGGCAGTGTGTACTTGATAACCTATCAGTAAAACGTGGTGGAATTCGGAACAGAACGGAATATGAGTTCCAGTGCAGACACTGACACTGGAATGCTAATGCAACTAGAAGACGTGTTATAAACAGAAAAACGCTCACTACCTTGACTCCACTTGCCAGTAACAATTCAACTCAAGTATTACTCATAGGATTGACGTGTGATCAAATTTATTTCAAATTAATTTTCAACTGTAATGTAAGGCAGGTTAGTTTACTTTGCATATGCAAGTTATTCAATAACTGTAATGTAGTGTGAACCAGTGTCAGCTACATGGATGTACTATATCCATGTCTCATTGATCACGGGTTGAATTGTAAGTATTGGTTGACCACACAAAATCACCATATAACTAAATTGGGTCAGATATAATATGCAACAGTAAATTACTTTGTATTTAATGAATGAATTCACGTTTGTAAGTATCACAGTCGGTTTTATTGAATTGAAAACTAAGTCACTTATATCAGCATCCGTGTTTCTACAGTGAAATTTATCTATTAGAACAATACAAACAGACACATAAAAATTAAAGGCGACAGCGGTAATAATAATTCATTTGTGCTTAGAAAGGTCTACTTAACAAAAGGATAAATTAAATGAAGTCAAGAGTATTTGTGACCAAATGCAATCTCTGTTACCAAGTAGCTAACGAAATAGACTCTACCACTGAAAAAAATTAGTCAAGATCATAACATTTTGTAGGTTTCTCAAATTTTGATGGTTGCCTACAGTCTTCAGCCACAAGAATCAGAAACGAAATAGGTTCAAGTAACATTTAGTAGACTTTTATGAAATTTTCTACTACTACCCTATCATGCCATCGTTCATCGACATAAAGAGTTAAAACTGAAAGCTAATTTGTCTTCGCTAATATGTATATAAATATTCTATATGGTTCTATATATTAACAACACAGTGAATACTCATGATAGAGAAAAGAACTTGCAAAGGTACGTTTCATGTATTCAAAACAATAAAATAAAATCCATGAATAATAAAGACTTATAAAAGTAAGCGAAAATTATCAGTAAGTCAATGAACATGACAATAAAATAATGTGACTATGGAAAATTGTTTATCAGAAACAATGCCAACATCGTAATACACGCATATTTGTACAATGGTCACAATTATTAACACGTCGTCGCTCAGCAATAAACATTTTAGTGATATTTTATGTCCTGGATCTGTCACACACACCGGTCAATAACATCTATTGTGACTTCTACAACGAACGGTAATGAATACAGCCAAACCGTACAAGGGATCAATAATACGAACAGGCAACAAATCTTGACATCTGAACTTATTCATTCATTGACGATTGGAAATGATTTCATTAGGTTCAGTGGATTCACGCACATTTTTGACGATGAATTACAGTATCTAGTCACAAGCATGAATTCATTCAATTCACCACCAAATCGGCATAATCATTATTTAGAAATCTCTTTTAAATTTTATTACTTCTAACAAGAATAATATACACTACAGAGGCCTTTGTCAGTCATATCTATATTCAAATAACCTGAAGATATTACACTATACGTAAAAAGAATAGAAACAGCGACATTCCATCCAAATAAAGTGAAATGAACCAAATCTATAAAGTACACATTGTCTAATCTCTAAAATACCATATTTAAAGCTACACGTTCATGCCACGTACAACAACGTTATATGTATCAAACAAAGATTGGTGTATGTGTGTTTGTGCATTTATTAGAAGCACTGCCACTATTTAGATATAAAGATTCTCTGAAATTGAATTGAAATGATCCAGTGAATGAAATAGTTTCGATGAAATACGACTGCTGTCCAAGTTCACTCAACCAATCTCGTTTGGTATGATTCCATGAGTCAGAATGTTGTGTTATTTCTAGCCTTTGAGTGATAACGTACGGTCAAATTAATCAGAACAGTCACTATTTGACTCTCCACTTTTCTTAATTGGATAGATTTGATTTTTCCATTTATTTGTTCTTTCGGATAATTGTCTGTAACATCACCCTTGTTTGGCTACATGATTTGCCAGTACAGTATTCGTTGACATGATTGATTTGACGTTTCCGTGAATATGTATTGATTTTGCATCATTTTAAGTGAACATTAGCATTTAAGTGAGACCTGACATATTCGAATATCACATCACAAACTGTGTTCAAGTTATTATCTTATGACATGCATTGATGGTTGTTTAAGATGAATGATTTTTGAAGAGTGATTCATTCAATGCCTAGTACATTTTCTGATTAACTTAGCAGTGAATATAGTGGTTACTTATTATGCATTTCATGACATAACTGTTTGATTTTAAATAAACAGCTAATAACTTGCAATCAAATGTGATGAGACGTAATTATGAGAAACCAAAGTCTTTAAAAGAAATTGTTAAATGCTTAAATGCATAATTTGGCTGTTATTGTATATCGGCTTACACAGTATCCTGTGAAACATCAGAACAAACATCAACCAGTGAGTCACGGATTTGGTCAATATGTGTCGTTGCATAAAACAATTGTTCATAATATATCATTTTCACAGATGTTTTCTTTGGCGTCTTTAGGCAGCTTAAAAAACTAAAGGTTGATCCTTAGTCAATTTAATAATGCTAGGGAGTAACGGTGACTTTACAACCCATTTGGCAATAAAATCTTGCTTGTACTGTCGGTTGTAGGTTGTTTTCCGTGAGCGTGCAGTGCAAAAGTCTCTGGTCAGAGATTAAAACAATTCACATTTTAAGTGACATACACAATCTTCTTTTATTCGAAATTAACAACTATAGTTTTGTGTGCACAGCTTGGCGAAAACGCGATCGATTGTTTCTATATATATGTGTTTGTGTAGAAGTTTTTCGACTGGTGTGTGATTCGGTCAACGCATGTTAGAAGATAAGGGAATTCGTTAAATTCCGATACAGGTGATACGCGATCAAGATGGACGTGGTCGAATCATGAGTGGAAGATTGGGACAGTTCCAAGAGAGCATTTATTATGTGGTGTCAACTTGTTTTCTTGGCACAACACACAGGCGTGTGTTCATCCTTTCATATCATTGTTCATCTTAAGCCAGCAAAATCTCTGATTAATTAGCTTAGGTGTTGCACGAACCCCATGATGATGAGGTTGTGTAACGTGTTAAAGATCACGCATCAATAACTCTCATAGACGATAAAACGAACTGCACTTGCTGAAGAATCACAAAGTACAATTTTATTATTTTTTGCAATGGTTTGTGTTTGAAGTTTGGGTGTTGTTGTGGATAACTGAAGACGGACTCTTTATTTCTATTCAGATGTCAGGCTAGTTCAGAAAGATCAATTTCTTGGATACGATTTACGAAATGCATTTGCGACAAGTCAATGGTAACTACATTGTTAACTCCAGATATATGTCGTATATCAGTGTTGATCTTAGAAATGTGGTCTAAATGGCGAGACTTTTGTAGAGAGTACGTATCTATAGTTGACTTATACTGAGAATGTCAGTGGTTAATGATGAATATTGAAAATGTCGTACAGCACTGTAGATTACTAGTGGCTTACATCTTAAATTTTTAAAAATTCACCTAGTAAAGGCGTACAATCAAATACCGATGGCCGAATATGACATGCCCAAAACAGCTATTGTAACCCCATTCGGTCTTTATGAATTCCTCCGAGTGCCCTTCGGTTTGAGGAATGCAGCACAAACATTTCGGCGTTTCATCGACGATGTGATCCGCGGGCTTGACTATGTCCATGCATATGTTGACGACTGCTTGATAGCAAGCCCACACGAGGAAACACATATTAAACATCGAGACACAGCTTTTTGAATACTGCGGCAGTACAGAGTTACCATTAATATACAGAAATGATGAATCGGAACAACCTCGTTGGACTTCCTGGGGCATACTATTGATGCTAATGGTATACAGTCCCAAAATCACAAGGTGGCGGCTATTCTGGAGTATCCGGAACCGACCTCTATTAAGCAATTACGAGCCATCAACGGGTTGGTAAGTTTTTACAGACGACTTATTCCAACTGTGCATCTATTGCGCTTTTAATAGAGTTGTTGATGACTTAAATATCGTATGTCGAATAAAATTCATGAATTTTGTCCATGATCTCCAAGTGAAAGTATGCACAAATTCCTATAAAACCCTTACGAAGACTCTGGTTAAAGAAAAGCTATGTGAAAGCTTTCCAGAAAACCTAGAAAATTTCGTACATAATTTGTCTGATGTTGAACTGAATCCTACAGAATACGAAGCTTTATCACTGAGATTGAAATTTCATCTTCCGAAGAGAAATATTGACAGAATAAATACTAAGGCACAATTTGAAAACATGTTTGATCAACTGAAAGAATTATATCCAACGAATGAAGATAACAAATGTTGGTTCAAATTCAAATTAGTTGACATTGCAAACTAATACCTCACATCACCGACCATGGAGTCGAGAACCACGTCCAAAGTACATCAGAACGCTTTGCAGAATTTAGAGAAGAATGACAAATTAATTATATTACGCCCAGATAAAGGCGCTGTTGTTTTTTCTGATAAACACACCTGACTACGTTGCCAAGATAAGAACTATCTTAAGTGACCAAGCAAGATTCAATGCTGATAAATTAAACAAAGACTTGACGGATTCCACAGAGAAATGAATTATCAAACTACTGAGGGAACTTCTAAAGAAGAAACTAATTGATAACAAGACGGTTAATAATTTGAAACCTAAAGGATTTCGGTTGCCTTATATGTATGGTCTACCAAAAGTGCGTAAACAAAACGCCCCACTTAGGCCTCTAATCTCAGTGATAAATTCATCTCATCATAAGGTGGCTCGATGGTTAGCAGAGAAGCTTGAGCCTATCCGTTAACGTCTGTCTATGTTTTCCCTGGAAGACTCCTTTCATTATGTTAAAATATTGGATAAAGTTGACATTTCCGGCAAGTCATTGGTTTCCTTCGATGTAACATCTTTATTAACCAATATACCACTCCTTGAAACCATTGATAGTATGTGCCAACATTGTAACCTACTTCCTCTACCAGTGGTTGAAATGACTATTACTTTTGTGCACAAAGGACATCCAGTTCCGGTTCAATAATAAGATATATCGTCAAGTTGATGGTGTTCCAATGGGTATTCCATTAAGTCCTATCCTAGCAGACATTTTTATGGCCAATCTTGAAAACACAAAGCTTAATAAGGTGATTGAGGAAATGACGCACTATTCAAGGTAAGTAGATGATACCTTCATCGTATGCAATAATGAACAACATGCTAACTACTTATTGAAAATTTTCAATAAAGCACATAAAGATATTCAATTCACCATGGAGTTAGAAAAAGATAATTAATTTCATTTCCTGGATATTGCCATGCAACGTCGAGGAGATGGTTTAGTGCAACGGTCGATCTACAGAAAACCGACGTGAAACGGATTGTTCTTGAATTTTAACAGCTTCTGTCCAATCCATCACGACATAGCATTAGTAAAAACATTGTTTCTCAGAGCCAAAATGATTTGTACTTCAGATATGATAGATTAAGAATCCGCTAACATTGAATAGTAGCCTAAAACAAATGGCTATCCGGAGAAATTCATTGACAAATACAGTGAACAAAAGCCTGATAAACCAAACGAAACTACAGTCCACAAGAAGTCTATTTTCATTCAACTCAATTTTAAAGGTGATGATATTGCCGAAACAATCAGAAGAAGACTTAACTCAGCTTTAAATAGAACTTATTATGCTGAACAACTGTTTATATCATACATAACAACATGTTCACCAAAACAATCAAAAATCGACAGGTATCCCTCTCATGTTACAGCCAACTGTCTATATAAATTTACGTGTACCTGCAGTAGCAGTTACATTCGCCGAAAAGAAAGAAGGGCCTACCTAAGATTTAATAAACATGTCCCAAAAAATCTACGAATCACAGGAACAAAGACATTTAACAGCGCAATCGCTAAGCATGTGATTGACACAGGACACCAGAATGATATCAATGAATCATTCAAAGTGTTCAATAGACAAAAAACTTTAAATCTTCTAAAATGTGCCGAAGCAATTGCCATTAAGCGATTGAAACTAAACTTATGTGTTCAAAAAGAAACTGTTATAAGCCTTTCTTTACCCTGGTAACTTGACTTTTGCGTTATTGTTTTCATCGTTATTATTTTCTCTTTTGATCAGACTTAACAATTCCTTTCTTGGTTACATCATCGTTTTCTAGATAGTTAAGTTCACTTTTCGTGTTTAATTAGGCCATTTGAAGTTTCATAATTGAGTTTTATTCACTTTATTCTCAAATATTTCCAATCACCTCTTATTTTGTAATCATTTGACCTCTGATCTCTATTTTGCCTTCTGGTACCTCCTCTTGGATCGTATATATATTCACAGCATTTTCTCCAACATTTTAAGGCATGTTCACATGTTTATGTAATCTCGATTTCAACTAAATCCATCCGTTCTCAGAAGTATGTTAAAACTTGTTCCAAATATTAATCTTGTAAAATATTATTCTAGGTTGTATGCAGCTGATGAGAAACCAACGAAATAAAATGAATTCATCTTATTCTACACAAATATTTATTCTTGCTCTCATGAAAACAATGGATTGGTCAAGCTTGACAACCTCTAGCACTTTTCTTAAGACAATTAAACCACACTGAATCGAGATACAGCACGTTTAAACGTGAACTACTAGCCATGTACTGTGATATACGACATTTCCGACATTCCATCAAAAGCCGGAAATTTACAATATTCACTGACCATAGACTACTGTCGTTTTTGATGAAGTCATCTTCAAATAAGTTTTCTTCACGAGAGTTGCGTCATCTAGACTATATTTCCAAATTGTCTACTGATATACGACATCTATCTGGAGTTAACAATGCAGTTGCCGATGCCTTATCACGGATACATTCCTTGAATCGTAGCCGAGGAATCGACCTTGTTGAACCAGCTCGGCTTCAAATTGAAGACATTGATTTTCATCACAATTTAGGCACAACAACGCTCCAACTCCAAACTAAGGCGATTGGGAAAGGTAAAAAAACACTATAATTTTTGATTCTTCTACAAGTACAGCCTGTCCAGTCGTCTTCAAGAGTTATCGACGAATCATCTTCGACACATTGCACAAGATGAATAAGGATATCGAAGAATGGGGGCGCACTTGCATGGTCTGCCAAAAGAAAAAAATAATTCAGCATAATAAATGCCATTTAGGCAATTGCTCAGCCTCTGACGATCGATTCAATCACGTCCACCTTGATTTGGTAAGATCTTTGCCAGAATCAAATAGATTTCCTTATCTTTTGACATGCGAGTACGGATTCACGCACTAGCCAGAAACCCTTGCGAAACCATTGCTCGCGCTTTCGTCGAACGATGGGTAGCAAGCTATGGTTGTCCAACGACATTTATGAATCACTTCCAATCATGGGGTCCGCGGAGAGTCGAAGTGCATAAGAAACATTACGTTGATCGGTCAACAGAAGTTCAAGCCAACAATATCGAATCAATGTAAAGCCGAGTTCGGTGTCATTTGCAACGGTATTTCGGATCACAAGGAAGGATGCTATGGAGTCATCTTGATGAATATTTATATGAAATGTATCGTAACATTAAGTCTGGAGTCTTCGAGAATAACTGACATACACTTTTTGATGGTATAAAAATAGTATATCCTGTTTTACTTTTCGATTTCAATTATACGGAATTCATTAGATATCACATTTCGGGTAATGGTTAAGCCATTATATTATCTGCATGTAGCTTAAAACAATGAATTTTTTGTCGTTTACTGAAGATTTACGTGGGTGAGGCATGCAAAAATGAGTCTTATTTAAAAATTCTCCAATAAATCACTAGGATTTAGTGAAAAATCCTTGGTTCTAATATAGAGGGCCGTAATTGGTTCATTACGATTAAGGCTTCCTAGGTCATTTTACAGTCGTTCAAGTTCGGGCTTAAAAATCATTTCTACCCTTAGCTTGACTGACTCTATTCATTAGGCTCTGTGCAGTCCAAATCCTAGCTAACTGTTAAACAACCCTACTAGCAGCTTAAGCACTCATCATAACTACCAACAAACTTGTTTTCTCAAAGAATTGCAAATATGGAGGTGAGCGTTTAATAACTAATATCTTAGTGACCAGCCAGTTCAGTTGATTTCCCTTCAGTTTTGCTTCAAGCGTAAGGTGTGATTTCGGATCTCTAGTAGTTGCGGTTAATCGTATCTTACCCAAACAACTGCAAAATACCTAGTGGATCCAGATGTTTGGTCTTCCGTAATAAGAATAGTATCTATGTAATGAGCTAGTTCAAATCGTTTTCAGTATTTGATATGTGTTGCGATATTATATGAACAGATTGATCTTTTCTCATCTAAATTTCAAATATCATGGTTTGGGTTGCACTTCTTTGGTTTTTTCCAATAATGTGTATCAAGTTATACAACCATACTAATCCTAGTAATTTCAACTAATCCCTGTTTTTAATTTTTTTATTTCTCCTAATTCTATTTTCCTTTAACAGTTTCTTTGTTTTCAACCTTCTTTTTTTTCTTTTATTTAGTGTACTTATTTTGCACTCTCTCTGGCTCTCTCTTTATGTATATATGTGTGACCATATTTATCTACTAGCATTCCTTAAGATACAGGTTTATTAGTGAGGTTTTGTTGGTCAGTTGGTTTGCATTGGCGAGCACAGCGTAATCTAGGCACGATCATAACTGGGAATTTGTCCATGTTTATAAACAATTATTCGAGCATGTTGTGATGCTGTGCAGATTCTGGGCGTCTATGCTCACCTAATGGTGATGTTGCATGAAAAAATCGAGCAAAATATATGATTTTTCACAGACCTTTTCTTTATTGATTTTAGACAACCTAGATCACTAAAGGCAGATCTTTGATCAACCTAATAGGGTTTGATTGTTGCACAAACTTATTATACTGTGATATTTGGAAAGAGTATAATAATAAACGCCATTTTAAATCGGTATTTGAGTAGGGTCCATTACGAATAAGACCTAAAAATAACCTTGAAACGCAAAGAGTAGCAGGATAAACTGATGTTACCATATTGAAGGGTTATATCATAACAGAGGATGTAGATATTCAATGTTTTGCTTTTCATTAAGCAATTTCTAAGAGCTGAGAAAAGAAGGAAAAAAGCATAAAAATAGAACAGCAGTATTATGAGAGCCATACTTTAGAGTGTCATAATATTGCCATAATATTGTAATAATAAGGAATTCCTTATTATCCCAGTCATCAGAAAAATATAACTGGATTAAACTAAATTTTAACAGCCAACACGTACAACTACAAGTGATCATAAAACGCCTTTTAAATAACGAAACGAATTTGTAGATAAATCACAATCTACAGTAAGCTATTCGGATCGGCCTGATCATACCAAACGACATTGGTTGAGTGAACTTGGACAGCAGTCGTATTTCATCGAAACTATTTCATTCACTGGATCATTTCAATTCAATTTCAGAGAATCTTTATATCTAAATAGTGGCAGTGTTTCTAATAAATGAACAAACACACATACACCAATCTTCACCTGATACATATAGCGTTGTTGTACGTGTAGCTACAAAAATGATATTTTAGAGAGTAGACAATGTGTACTTGATAGATTTTGTTTATTTCACCTCATTTGAATGGAATGTCAGTTTTTTTTTTGTTTACTTATAATATCATATCTTTAGAATATTTGAATATAGATATGACTGACAAAGGCCTCTGTAGTGTATATTAGTCTTGTTAGAAGAAATAAACTTTAAGAGATTTCTAAATAACAATTATGCCTATTTGGGAGGGAATTGAATGAATTCATGCTTGTGACTAGAGAATATAAGCCATCGTCAGAAATGTGCGTGAATACACAAAACCTACTGAAATCAATACTAATCGTCAATGACTGAATAAGTACAGTTGTCAATATTGGTTGCCTATTTGTATCATTGATTCCGTGTACGGTTTGGCTGTATTCATTTCCGTTCAATTTGGAATTCTTAATAGATTTTATTGACCGTTGAGCGCGACAAATCCTGGACAAACATAATCCTTATAATGTTTGTTGCTGAGGAAAAATATGTTATAATAATTAGGATCATTGGAAAATTATGAATATATAATGACAATTGTGTGAATATTGAAGACAAAGCGGTAGTGTGAGCAGTCTAATTGAGACTTACAATTAAAAACTAATTCACAAATTAGAATAAATTACACCACACACCGCATGTTAAGACATCTATATCAGAATTTCTAGCTTATTCAATTTTATTTCCATTATATAGATCACCTGACTAATGATAAGGAAAAATGGACAAATCAAATTCAGAAACTCGAGAAGATATGGAGAAGTTAGATTTTCTACTATATTGTATATAAATCATTCTACATCTTTTCGTCTCTTTTGACTGAATTTCATACAGTCAGATAATTTTCTTTAGACCAACAGAGTAAGTCAAAATGCAGGTAAACCAAAATCGATCCTAGATCTGATTGTCCATCAGAATTCGATTGTCTCCTGGACATGTTGTCGAATACTCAGAATTCTCAGAGTGTTATAGTGGATCAAATTGTGAGACAGTCCAATATCTCTTCGAAATGTTTCCAAAAAACGAAGTAAACAACTGCACATTGATAACATGATGAAATATTTACTATAATGCATTATAATGCACTACAGAAAAATAATAGATATACTCACATCTGATTACTAATATTTATCATAAGCATGTTTAGTGATACGAGTACATCAATTGATGTGACGTATTGAAGTAGTAACCACGTGTTGATATTTATGTAATTCAAAGAACATATAGTCTCATCACTTCTGATCTAAACAAAGATACTGATTGTAATGTGATTGGTGGTGGTGGTGGTGGTGGTGTAGGACGAAGGTGATGGCGGTAGAACAAGTGTGTGTACTCAAATATTTAAAGTGCCGACATCGGCCAAATAAAACATAAATATTATTGTATGTATTCGTGATGAAGTAAATGGGTTGTAGAAATGTATTTGTAAAGAGTTCTTTATTTATTCCATTTGCATATTTTGTATAGAAAGAGCCTCTAAGTTCACTTCGGAGAAGTGCAGTAAACTTGCCTACGGATATCCTGACGGTAATGCATTTTAATAGCATTGAACATATGTATTGCATTTACTGTACATTTTCATGATTACTTGTCCATATGCGACTGAGTTTTGCATTAGCCTACCTAAAGTGTATGTATCTAGGCAATTGTCCGTGTTACGATTCAATGTACTCCCATAGAACATGTTGGTGCCTTAGTGAAAGCATGTATAAGACATCATATAATAAAAATATTGCTATATATTTTTACTTTTCATATATTCCTTTTCTTAATAGGGCAATAATCAAATTACAACAAAATACTCGTGACTATAATTCCGAATTAGTTATATGGACGGTCAAGAGTACATGAATGTCAGTATTGAAAAATGTCTGTGATTCGAGAATATTATAATGACTCTATCTTCGTTATTCCATTGACTAACATCGACAAAGTACGCACACAGTAAATGTATATTAGAAGTCAAAACGAAAAGTAGACAGAATATTCATAAATGCAACAATTATCGAACGTCATATCTAGAGTTTAAAATTGTAACCAGTAAAATCAATGTGTTCAATGTGAATAGGAATGCAACAACTAGCAATGCATAAAATTCTGACAACAGTTTGATGCTTACACTCAGAGAATAGTCAAATGGATATTTGTTATTATCGCATAGAAATAAAACATGCAAACATTTTCACTACACTAACTTATGTACGTAAGACTTGAGCAACTTTATATTTTAATTAATACGGGATCTTAAAACTGCATGTTAATAACTTAATAAGCTGAAAAACTGGCACGACATTGTCCTTATTTTTATTGATTAGGATTTTATTTGTGACACGATTAGTAAATACGTATTTATTTATTTGGATGCTTACTACATACTCCTAATAGACCGTATCACACAATCCATCACATTAGTTTAAGTGAGTTATTTCTTTTCCATTTGAAGTTAAATATTACGCTCTATCTAATATTCATGAAATATTGGCCTATGAAACTATACCAAGTTACGAGGTCCGTGGTTAAGTGGTCTCTGGTTGGCGACTCGACAGCAAGCTAGGTGTACTTGTGGCCCAGAGGTTTCCTAGGCAAGGTGGCTGTTAGACATAAATCGAGTTATAAAAGTGTTTTGTTCGTTAAACTAAGGGAATGGCGCTTCATTTGGTTATAGAACAATATAGATAGATATAAACAGGTCATCAATAACAGTTTCGGCAAAAGAGGCAGAAAAAGACCACAATTCCCCCCTTCTTTGTTTTTTAGTATATCAAAGCTTATAACTGGCAAGTAGAATGAACCTAATCGTATACTCCGCAAAGAAGTGTATGAAAGTGACCTCTTTCTCCCAAACCCATTGTTTATGTCAGTCTGCACAGGACTGATTGTGTCAAAGCTACGTTCACTAACCAACATTTGATATTTTTTGGACAATCTAACCGCAATATCGGCTTTGTGACTTCATACAGTCTGCATGTACAAATTTATTGGTTACTACAATTGGGAATTTCATACTTTGTAACACACGATTACTGTGCCTACATGCATACAAATTTTCTTATTCCTAAACACTATTCACACACTTGAACATCCCACCAAATTAGTATAAACTGTAACACCTAACGTTCAGTTATTATTGTCTTATTCGATCATCTAACAACCAAATTCTTTTATAGTCTGATAATTTGTTTTGTTTATTTGATCATGTCTGTAAAAATGACTTACTTTGATATCATAAAATGTATTATTATTATTATTATTATTATTATTAAGGAGAACAACTTGATTCATTCTGAAATCTGACCAGTTTGCTGGTTAGTACTAATAATGCTCTGTAATAATGATCAAGATAAACAAGCCATTATAATGTAATTAGATAGTAGTGTTTAAACTGAGAATAGAGTAACCTACTAATCTGTTAATGACTTTGAAGACAAAGTGGTCTAGACCAACGTTTTATGATGTTGTAAAATATTTAGAAACATAAATTTTTCATGACAGAACTTCCTACGTTCGATTGGCTAATAGCAATCGTTGGGTAACATCAACTACATCTGTAAAGACATTTTCAAGTAAATGTTGTGTAAAGTGAAACTTTGCAAAATCTTATTGTTGTATCTAATTTAGATTCATCAGTTAGACATTAATTATTAATGTACGTTTTAGAGACAATATAAATTGGAAACACTTGTAGGATGTGCTTAGAACAATAGCCGTTATACATTCAAAATATGCTGTGATACATTTCTCACTATACTCGGCTTTGCGAAGACAATCGACTTGACACAGAGAATGCAGTTTGTTCTTCTGTCGAGATATGTACTCCCGCTGCTTACACAACTTATTAAATATGATCGGACACAGTGTTGTACTGAAGTTTTGATAACAAATGTCGAGATGCTTGAAAAGAAAGTGTTTTTATATATGAAATAAATGTTATACAGTTATTTATTACAGAGTATTTCCAAATAATGTCTACAAACTACTTAAGAAATATGTTAATTATAAGTTTATCAGTCATTTGTTACATCTCCAAAATATTCATTCATAAGAAATCACCGAATACTCGATAACTATCAACGTTGTACATTGTTTTCACTGCCAGTGTCCTTCATCTGTAATCAAATCAAAACAGTAGTGAATCAGCTAAAAATTGACAAAACTATATCATCATCTGAATCAGGAATGCATATCGGTCAGCAAGATGATTAGATTTGCTAGAATTTATGAAGTGTGACAGTTTGTGAAATTCATTATTGGAATAGTTGCTTACGTGTTTGATTTAGTACAAGCGCATTCAAATAAATATCAAATACCGCGGTAAAATCAACTGCAAAAGATAAAAAGACATAACTCACTGCAACTAATGTGATGAATTGTGTAACAGCATCTAACAAGATTATGTGGTAAGCGTTCAAACCATTCAATGCATATTTGCAACACTTATCACAAATAAAACTATGAACATTAATTATCAACTTTAATTTCATTACAGTATTTTCTAGGTCTAAATTGACAGTCAACTATCTCCACAACCCCTACTCTCAATTGTAGCTAATATCAGCTCACTAATGACCAGCTTCTTGAGGTAGTTCCTGAAGTTCCAGTGCGAAGACATGACTGGTGGAGTTCAACTGTGTAAGTATGAGGTAGTTACCACTAACGGCGTGCATAAGATCGCGCAAACCTACCACAAATTGACTGAATTAAAAACATCAACCGTCAGAAAACTACTTAGTGACGCAGTATTAATGCATTCATTGCAAAGCCAGAGTGTCCTGAATTCAATCCTCGATAGGATCGTTGATGTGCACAGGTGTAGAGTCTCATACTTGAACAAAACAAATGTCCAGTGCATTTAGCTGATCAGTGGTTGTCTTATTCCTTTCAATTCGTGATATCGAAATCAAAATTCAACTATCTGCACAACTTCCTTTCCAAATAATATGGTTACTATCGTTTTATTGATTACATGCAGTTTTTGAACATCTACTACTAATAAAATATAATGAAGTTTTTGTATTACTTACATAAGTGAATATAAACATCGCCAAGTTGTGCTTGTCGATGATCTATTTTTCTTGTATGGTATTTAATAACTGAAAAATAAATATGAAGCAAAACTAATATTAAATGCTGTCTTTACATGCTTTCACTAAGGCACCAACATGTTCTATGGGAGTACATTGAATCGTAACACGGACAATTGCCTAGATACATACACTTTAGGTAGGTAAATGCAAAACTCAGTCGCATATGGACAAGTAATCATGAAAATGTACAGTAAATGCAATACATATGTTCAATGCTATTAAAATGCATTACCGTCAGGACATCCGTAGGCAAGTTTACTGCACTTCTCCGAAGTGAACTTAGAGGCCCTTTCTATACAAAATATGCAAATGGAATAAATAAAGAACTCTTTACAAATACATTTCTACAACCCATTTACTTCATCACGAATACATACAATAATATTTATGTTTTATTTGGCCGATGTCGGCACTTTAAATATTTGAGTACATACACTTGTTCTACCGCCATCACCTTCGTCCTTTACCACCACCGCCACCACCACCACCACCGCCACCACCAATCACATCACGATCAGTATCTTTGTTTAGATCAGAAGTGATGAGATATTGCATTATTCAAATTACATAAATATCAACACGTGGTTACTACTTCAATACGTCACATCAATTGATGTACTCGTATCACTAAACATGCTTATGATAAATATTAGTAATCAGATGTGAGTATATCTATTATTTTTCTGTAGTGCATTATAATGCATTATAGTAAATATTTCATTATGTTATCAATGTGCAGTTGTTTACTTCGTTTTTTGGAAACATTTCGAAGAGATATTGGACTGTCTCACAATTTGATCCACTACAACATTTTTAGAATTCTGAGTATTCGACAACATGTTCAGGAGACAATCAAATTCTGATGGACGATCTGGACTTGGATCGATTTTTATTTACTTGTATTTCGACTAACTCTGTTGGTCTAAAGAAAATTATCTGTGTGTGTGAAATTCAGTCAATAGAGACGAAAACATGTATAAAAATTTATACGCAATGTAGTAGAAAATCTAACTTCTCCATTTCTTCTGGAGTTTCTGAATTTGATTTGTCCATTTTTCCTCTTCATTAGTCAGGTGATCTATATAATGGAAGTAAAATTGAATAAGCTAGAAATTCAGTTGTGGATGGCTGAAGAATGATGAGTTATTGTAAATTTTTTTAATGTGTACATTGGTATCATGCTACAACCACTGCTTCATTCTCTAGTTGAAACAACTTACAACATTTACATTGTAATGAAAATAGCTTAATAGCACTTGAACGGTTGATGTATGCGATTTTGTCAGAGGTACGTACCTCCGTATTCACTGCGTATTGCTGGAATGACTTTATTCACGATATCTAGAAAAAAAACCAAATCAAATATATTTGCTAGTTTCAGCATGGTGAAAATATATTGGTAAATAATATCATGGTTGTTCAAGAAAATATTTCGAACCCACCTTCATACTCCAGTAGTTAGGTAGCGATAATGCCTAATTTGCAGCTTTAATTTGCTATCAGTATGTTAACAACAACTCATAATACCAGTTTAACTCATGAAGTAAATTCAAGCTATCGTCGTTACTTTCACAACTTAAATTGACACCAAATAATCATTAGTCCTCTAAAATTGAAGCCTATTTTAGCGAATTGTGTCCTTCTCATATTGACAACTGAGTTTCATATTATAACTCTTTTGAATATACAATGATGGATACTACATGTTTCTGGTGGTATCAATCATATCTCATTATACACTTCGTTATACAAATGAAAATAATCAGAAATGTAATCAACGAGGAGTTGCTGTTTGATACACCTCATTAATTTGTGATTATCACTACACGTAATATGGAAGAGAACATTTTGAGCTGACTACTGAATGATATGTGTTGTATCATTTCATGAACAACGTCAGTAAATGCGTAATCGTTTCATATGTACAATGAATTCCTACACCACGCAGTATGCACGTTTCGTTTAGTTGAGATTGTTGTTATGATAGTTCATTCAAGCAACTCTGTTAAATAGCGAAAGACGTTATCAAATTGAAAAAAATGTTAAAAACTGGCATTTCATACAAGTTACTGAAGATAGACCATATTTGGCATTAAATTCATTAGTTTTGCAGTCCACATCTACAATCAAAATTGTTGTTAGATTACAATGGTATTGTTTCACATACATCTATTAATTGATTTTCCATGACTTTTAAGAATTGTATTTATTCTGTCTAGAAGAAGTAAAATAACAAAGATAATCAAGCTTATGGGATACTAGTTGACTGGGTGATACTCTTCAATGAGCCCAATGTATAGAATAATAAATGATATGGCTTCCAACGTATTCACCCTGAATGCTGGGAGTCACTTGGATTATTTAGCTTTAACAGTTTTTCACACCAATTTGATACAAACATTTCGCATCTGCTTTCATGGTCTCAGCAAATACCTTCGTATCTTCTAAATGAATATTGTTAGAAGATGCACATAATTCATGTGGTTACATACCTAATCTGATGCTCAGCTTCTTGTCTCATTGACAAATAATCCTAATAAAACTCTTGCTATATTGTCTTGTCACTCATTGACTGACCAAAGTAAAACACAGGTAGTATTGTCCTGACTTCATTCATTTTGTGTTTCAATGAATCATGGGGTGTGTTTCTTCATGAAAATGATCAATTTATAACCAAATACAAATCCACTAGTTTTCAACAACATTGCAACATGTCGGATGTTCATTGTAAGTTACACTAAATAAAATTGTTTTAAACTACACATAACCAAGCATAGATTACTACTTAATCAAGTATTTATTACATTATTGTACGCTTGTAGTGGGACATTTAATTAAATAGCTTAAAAGTTATTCATTCAGTAATTCACCTACCTGTCAAACACTTTAGTCTATAGTCAAAACGACTATACCTTTGTATACTTTCATTTAACAATCCTGCACAGTCGTTACAAAAATTGTAAAATGAGAATGATTAAATTTATCCTTCAATGTGTAGATACAAATATTCATTTGCAGATTTTACATTTGACATATGATTGTCTAATTTATTGAGTTCCATGAAATGTTAATTCAAGACAGAATGTAGATAATGGATACTGTTAATGTTATATTGGATACTCTGTGAGAAGTAACTCCTTTTTAAATTTGTATTAAAGAGGATTATTTGCTTTATTTTGAGAACATGTAAGTTGACTATTCAGTGTTATTATCGTCATGTCTCCCTTATCTCACTAGACACATTGACTCGATAACAATAACTAGTCTACTATGTATCTGATTTCTCAGTTCTCAGTCAGTATTGTTGTTTTTTTAATCAGTCTGCTGTGTGGTCAGATTTTCTGCATAGAAAAATGAATGAATGAAATTTAATTTGTTCATTTCGTTGCTGAATTCCTTATTTTATGTCGTTGTATCTACTTTGGCGATTACGACTCACAAATTAAACAAATTGGCATATAAATTGGTGTCTGAGCTTTTCAGTATTAGTTTCTGTTATTGTTACTGTGTCTGTTTACTGTGATAGAAAGTACTCAAATTTATTTACCAATTGATATTTGAATCATTAGTGACATAAAATATTTAGTTAACAAAATTACAACTTACTTTTGCGTATATTCAAACCATCTTCTAACTTCGTTAACAAAGTGTTTACTGAAACATTAAAACATAGTTTAGATGTAACCATTTTTGCATTGACAACAGAATTTGTAAGATATTTCACTAGGCATTATATACATCAGTTATGTTAATAATTGTCAATGTACAGACAGATACAACGTAGGACCAGGCACATAAGTGCATTGGTCCAAGTTGCCACACCTCAACAGCATAGCAAGATGATCACCGAATTCATAGAATCAGTTACTTTAATGGTAGTAATATATAAAAGGAAGATTGCATATAAGGATATAATATGTAGAGAGAGAGAGAGAAAAAAATTAGTTTGTAGAAAGAAAGGTAGAGTAATTTTAGTCTCAAGGTGTACGTGAAGACAAAGAATGTATACACCTACGCCATTGTGATCGATTCTGAGCCATGTCACCAAGAGTCTCCAACCACTGGGTACGGCAGTCACGCGGACCCCAACCAGGTAGTCGACATCTACCAATGTGGCTCAGACCAGAAGTTAGTGACTTCAACGACTGATGCCACGTTTTGGTTTGGCCGCCCCTAACCCTTTTCCAACCCACCCCAATACAAGTCATCATTGAGCGACGTGGTAACCGGTGTTCGGACATAGGTAACACATGCCCCAACCATCTCAGTCGATGAAGTTTCATAACACCATCAACAGATTTACCATTATTCCCTAATACCCTTCGTCTAACCTCATTATTAGTTACCCGGATATCCCAGCAGGTACGAGATATATCCCAGCAGGTACATGTAAATGAATTATCTATTTGTGGATTTCGATAACTAATGGCATAACATTTGATTACAGATATTCCTAGATGAATAGCACTAGTAAATAACTAGGTAGTGAATATGTAAATACTTCAAAACAATTGTTCTTCACTTCTAACATCTAATTTGTAAACAATCAAATGAACAACCACTCGACAAGGAACAAATTAGAAGTTACAAAATGTTTCTTTTCTACAACTGATGACTTAACTAATGCACCTCAATAGAAGGTATATGACTTTTAGTAACTGAGGTGTAATGACAAGATAAAGCATATCAATATGCTCCAATTTAGCCACTAAAACCTTCACGATAATTTGACAGTCAAGCCAAATGTAAATAGACAACTAAAGCAATTCAATTACGTTTCTCATTAAACTAGACAGAACAAGTTCAATTGACCAACACAACACTGTGATTGATTCAAATGTGTGCATTTGGTAAATTGCAAATATGCATTAACTGTTAACACACAGTGGAACATCATTCTTTACATTGCCGGATGGCAACTAACCATTATATTGTTTATATTAATAAGTCTCATAAACAAGTAGGTATAAACATTGTATGGGAGTGGTATTATGCATAATGAACATTTAGTGAGATATTAACTTACTATCTTGTGGAGATGAATTAACCAACATAAGAAACACGTTGAAGTACAGCAAAGTAGATGAAAGCATTTGCAATGAATCTCCGCTCTCCGCTTTTCTGTATTTATATCATCAACAAACACTTATGATTTGTCAATGTGAGTTCACATAAAATAAACAAGATTAATTTTACTAATGAAAACACAAACTACCAACGACAGAAGTGAAAAACAGTCCAATGTGTGTTCAATACACTCGAGTAATTGTACAGCTTTCTATTGGATGCATAATTGTGGTACGGTTTATGTGAATGTCCAATAGCTTTCTCTGTGTGTAATTGACGTCTACGTAAACCCTGTGGTAAATTAATTGAAAGATAACAAGTAACTTGGAAAAACATTGTTGATGTTTATTTTATGCTCGATGCCAATTAGATGATTAAGTTATGAAGTGTCTGCTTGTCTTTAATAGACCCTAACTACCCTATTTAGAATGCAAAGTCGGACCTGTTTGTCATCGTAACTTCTCAGTACTCTCTATCATTACCAAAGGACTCTATGTTGTAATTATTACTTTCTGTTTACATTTACGTAATTGCTACACAGATATATTCAAATTTGTTAAACAATCAATTGTTTCTCCTAGTTAAAGTGACAAGTCACTTCATAGATTTTGAGTAATTCATTATTGTAACAGTTGACTGAAGTAATTCCTTTCATTCACCCATCAATAATTAGGAAAAATCAGCATCTTTCGAGGCATCAATATTCAGCTTGTCAAAACGCCACATTCAATAATATAAACACATCTAATCAGTAACAGCATTACACAACATACACAGGCATTATATGGGTTTATTAATGTGTAAGACTATGTAGACACGTGTTAGACACCTGATGGGCGAGGAGGACATTTTAAATAGTACCTCATTATATCATAGTCATATTGAGCATATAAAATAAAATGCAACAATTGTGAGTGATTATTGTTATTGTTGTTACATCAATTACTGTATAATCACATGTAGAATAATGATTCTTGCTGTTCTTTATGGCTACGAAAAGGAACAATAACAACCATGAACAGTTTTGAAAGTACATCAGTTGACACTAGTCTGTGATAAATCAATTAGAAGATCTAGATATATTCTAATTGTATATACATAACCGTTGAGCACGTCTGGCTATGTGTACTTGATAACCTATCAGTAAAACGTGGTGGCATTTTAAGCAGAACGGAATTTGAGTTCCGGTGCAGACACTGACACTGGAATGCTAATACAACTAGTAGACGTGTAATAAACAGAAAAACGCTCACTACCTTGACTCCGCTTACCAGTGACAATTCCACTCAAGTATTATTTATTGGATTAACGTGTGATCAAATTTCTTTCCACTGTTCAACTATATTGTAAGGCAGGTTAGTTCACTTTGCATATGCAAGTTATCCAATAATTGTAATGTAGTGTGAACCAGTGTCAGCTACATGGATGTACTATATCCATGTCTCATTGATTACGGGTTGAATTGTAAGTATTGGTTGACGACACAAAATCACCATATAACTAAATTGGGTCAGATATAATATGCAACAGTGAAGTTACTTTGTATTTAATGAATGAAATTCACGTGTGTAAGTATCACAGTCGGTTTTATTGAATTGAAAACTAAGTCACTTATATCAGCATCCGTGTTTCTACAGTGAAATTTATCTATTAGAACAATACAAACAGACACATAAAAAGTAAAGGCGACATCGGTAATAATAATTCATTTGTGCTTAGAAAGGTTTTCTTAACAGGAGATTAAATTAAATGAAGTCAAGAGTATTTGTGACCAAACGCAATCTCTGTTACCTAACGAATACCTAACAAAATAGACTCTACCACTGAAAAAAATTAGTCAAGATCATCACATTTTGTAGGTTTCTCAAATTTTGATGGTTGCCTACAGTCTTCAGCCACAAGAATCAGAAACGAAATAGGTTCAAGTAACATTTAGTAGACTTTTATGAAATTTTCTACTACTACGCTATCACGCCATCGTTCATCGACATAAAGAGTTAAAACTAAAAGCTAATTTGTCTTCGCAAATATGTATATAAATATTCTATGTGGTTCTATATATTAACAACACAGTGAATACTCATGATAGGGAAAAGAACTTGCAAAGGTACGTTTCATGTTTTCAAAACAATTAAATAAAATTTGTAAATAATAAAGACTTATAAAAGTAAGCAAAAATTATCAGTAAGTCAAAGAGCATGATAATAAAATTGTGTGACTATGGAAAATTGTTTATCAGAAACAATGCCAACATCATAATACACGCATATTTGTACAATTGTCACAATTATTAACACGTCGTCGCTCAGCAATAAACATTTTAGTGATATTTTATGTCCTGGATCTGTCACACACACCGGTCAATAACATCTATTGTGACTTCTACAACGAACGGAAATGAATACAGCTAAACCGTACAAGGGATCAATTATACGCATAGGCAACCAATATTGACAACTGTACTTATTCAATCATTGACGATTGAAAATGATTTCAGTAGGTTTAATGGATTCATGTACACTTTTGACGATGGCTTACAGTCTCTAGTCACAAGCATGAATTCATTGAATTCACCACCAAATCGGCATAATCATTATTTAGAAATCTGTTAAAGTTAATTACTTCTAACAAGAATAATATACACTACAGAGGCTCTTGTCAGTCATATGTATATTCAAATATCCTAAAGATATGATATTATATGTAGAAAAAAATAAAAACAGCGACATTCCATCCAAATGAGGTGAAATAAACAAAATCTATCAAGTACACATTGTCTACTCTCTAAAATATCATTTTCGTAGCTACACGTACAACAACGCTATATGTATCAGGTGAAGATTTGTGTGTATGTGTGTGTGTGCATTTATTAGAAGCACTGCCACTATTTAGTTACCAAGATTCTCTGAAAGTGAATTGAAATGATCCAGTGAATGAAATAGTTTTGATGAAATACGACTGTTGTCCAAGTTCACTCAACCAATCTCGTTTGGTATGATCCCATGAGTCAGAATGTTGTGTTATTACTAGCCTTTGTGTGATTAATCAGAACAGTCACGATTTGACTGTCCACTTTTCTTAATTGGATAGAATTAATTTTTTCATATATTTGTTTTTGCTGATCCATTTCATACAGTTTTGCTAGTGTTATTCGGATAATCGCTAGTAATATCAATCTTGTTTGGCTACGTGATTTGCCAGTACAGTATTCGTTGACATGTTTGATTTGACGTTTCCATGAATATGTATTGATTTTGCATCATTTTAAGTGAACATTAGCATTTAAGTGAGACCTGACATATTCGAATATCACATTACAAGCTGTGTTCAAATTATAATCGTATGACATGTGTTGATGGTTGTTTAAGATGAATGATTTTTGAAGAGTGATTCATTCAATGCCTAGTACATTTTCTGATTAACTTAGCAGTGAATATAGTGGTTACTTATTTTGCATTTCATGACATAACTGTGTGAGTATAAATAAACAGCTAATAACTTGCAATCAAATGTGAGGAGACGTAATTATGAGAAACCAAAGTCTTTAAAAGAAATTGTCAGATGCCTCAAAGTATAATTTGGCTGTTATTTTATATCGGCTTACACAGTATCCTGTGAAACATCAAAACAAACATCAACCAGCGGGTCAGGGATTTGGTCAATATGTGTCGTTGCATAAAACAATTGTTCATAATATATCATTTCTCACAGACCTTATCTTTAGCGTCTTCAGACAGCCTGGAAAACTAATAATGCTAGGGAGTGTCGGTGACTTAACACCACTACCACCCATTTGTCAATGAAATCTCCCTCACAAGTTATTGTACTGTAGGTTATAGGTTGTTTACCTTGAGGGCGCATTGCAAACGTCTTTGATCAGAGATTACAACAATCCACATTTTAAGTGACATACACAATCTTCTGTTATTGCAAATTGACAACTGTGGATTTCTATACTCAGTTAGGCGAAAACGCGATTGATTGTTTCTCTATATATGTGTTTGTGTGGAAGTGCTTTGACTGGTGTGTGAATCGGTCAACGCATGTTAGAAGATAAGGGAATTCGTTAAATTCCGATACAAGTCATACTAGATCAAGATGGACGTGGTCGAATCACGAGAGGAAAATTGAGATAGTGCCAAGAGAGCATTTATTATGTGGTGTCAACTTGTTTTCTTGGCATGAAACACAGGCGTGTGTTCATCCTTTCATATCATTGTTCATCTTAAGCCAGCAAAATCTCTGATTAATTAGCACAGATGTTGCACGAACCCCATGATGATGAGGTTGTGTAACGTGTTAAAGATGACGCATCAATAACTCTCATAGACGATAAAACAAACTACACCTGTAGAAGAATCACAAAGTACAATTTTATCCTTTCTTGCAATGGTTGGTATTTGAAGCTTGGGTGTTGTTGTGGATAACTGAAGATAAACTTTTTTATATCTATTTAGAAATCAAGCTAGTTTAGAAAGATCAATTTCTTGGATACGATTTACGAAATGCATTTGCGACAAGTCGTCGGTAACTACATTGTTAACTCCAGATATATGTCGTATACCAGTATCGATCTTAGAAATATGGTCTAAATGGCAAGACTTTTGTAGAGAGTACGTATCTATAGTTGACTTATATTGAGAATGTCAGTGGTTAATGATGAATATTGGAAATGTCGTACAACACATTAGATTACTAATGGCATATTTTTTAAAGTGCTGTATCTTGACTCCATATCGTTTAATCGACTTGAGAATAATGTTAAAGGTTACGAAGTTTGGCCAATCCATTGTTGCAGAACTGCACCAATGGCTGAGTCAGGTTTGTCAATCACGATGCTGACAAAAGCTTCAGTATTGTGATGTGCCAGCATAGTCATACTGAACAAGTCAGTAGGATGCCTCTGATTGAACTGCAAGGACTTTGATACCAGTTTCTAGTCTAACAGACTATGGAGGGACAGAACATATGCATGGCTTTCATTAAATAAAGTGCCTTTATATACAACTGATAAATATATAAAAAAGAGCAAGGGACCTGGAACACTTCGTTGCACTGCCTTATTGGTTATAAATCATGTTATTGACGTAGTAGTGCCTACTTTATATTAGATGCGAATATGTTAGAAATGATTCAAACCACCCTGAGATAGGATTGGCTATTACGGCAAACTACATTTCTCTAATTATTAGACAGTGTGGAATTACGTTAAATGCTATTTCAATGTTACAGCATATTCGTTGACTTCTTCTTAATTCTTCTTTTTTGAGACGTAGGTCGTGGTCGACGAATAATTATGCTGGAAACAGCAATCTGAATCACACCAAGGCTAGTCGTCAAAGTATCTACTGTTGTCAAACCGGCCGAAATTTCCGCGGTGCCTGTAAAATCACATGAACATTTTCTGCCCTGAAACTACTTACCTGCTTGAACGATACTTCTATCAACTTATCAGCTAGGTCTGCTAGGATCTTTTCTCTCAAATAACACAAAATAACAGCACTGGTATCTTGAAACGAATGGGGAAACATTAGTGTTTATATGAACATCAAAAGACACGACATGTCACTTACGCCTATAAGTGAACTGAAGGGAAAAACACCAGCATATGACTAAAGCAGATGAATGATGCTTACCAGGTTGTCACTAGACATACTTTTTATGATGACTGAGCAATGATCAAATGTATGTATTCGCTTTTGTTAGCAGATGTAGTTAAATTAACAAGCAGTGTTCAATCTTGATAGTGATACCTAACATACATAGTTGACAGTTCAGTAAGATTATGAATATCCGGTGTTGGATATTTCTTTTATGGGTTTGTACTTAGTGAGTAACTCTGTAGCTGTATGGTCGAATATAACATATTATTTCAAACAGTAAACCTTAAATTAATAATCTATTCTTCCTCTGCCTACATGGAACAAAATATCCCTCTCAATTATCTGTGGGTTGATGTCACACTTTATGGCTCCAAGCATTATCTGCACAGGCTGCAACTTCATTTTGTATAATGGGAAAACATAAGGTCATGATTCGCTTTGTGGTGTGTATTCGACAACGCCGTTCCGCGTATTCATCTTTGTATAAATATATCTTTATAAGATAGTTTTACGTGTCGGGTAGTATTGATTTTGCAAATGTCACGAGAAAGGCTACCGTGCAGAGTGTCCTATGTTGAACCGCATCGAGAGCGTCCCTTTGTTATGAAGCGTTGTGTTTACTGGTGTATTCTGAGTACCGCATGTTGTCTAGGTAATCCATTGATGTAAGGCCTTAGTTATCCATTATTTACATATGCGGCAATCACATTTCTCTACATAAGGTGAGTTAACATTTCTGATGTGATCTAGTATTGTCGTCTACAAACCCTTTTAATACTTCTACCAGAATTGTGATGGTGTTTTTTGTTTGTGGTAGCTTGGATTCTTCTTTTTCATCTCTGAAGATCAGAGAGAAAAAAGAAACTTTTCTATTGTGTCAAAGATCGCCCAGATTGCATAGAGCCTAAGAAAAGACCACTGATATGATGTTAACTAATTTGGGCACATTGACTAATAGTGATTGCAAGTGTGCACGATCAGGGACCATAATTCATAGTCATTTGTGTGGCTGACCATAAACTACAAGCACCACTGTCATTATCACTGAACACTGTAGATATAATCAACTAGATCGAAAATATCGGAAATGAGATTAAATTACGTGGATTTTATACACAACACTTTCATTCAACTTCCCATACATAAGTCAGAGAATAAACAAATTTTCTTTGATTTCGTCAATTCTCATTCAAAACCACTAACTTTACTGCATCGTGAATAGCTCTAAATAAATGTATCAAAACTCTATGACGTGTGTCCTCACCTGAGAAGTCAGAACGTAGTTTTGACGGAATATTGATTATCATAAGACATGACAAGCAGTAAGCTACGCGTGGACAATATCGTATTCTCATAGCAAAGCAGATAATCAACAGAAAAGATAGTGTAATATGCATCAACCATCAATTCAGACTACCATCTACACATATCTAACCTCCACAGAACTTTTATAGCATCACTGACGTTATTTTAGGATGAAACTGAAAAATACCTCTGTTACTAAGCGATTTCAAGAACAACTGGGATGTTTTAGTTTATGTTGATGATTTTACAATTGCAGTACGCTTAAAAGGTCAAGGCGAAAAATTTCAACATACTATTGACAGATTTTTCATAAAAGCGACGAGCTGATGGGCAGTTTAGCGATGCCATCAGCTGAAGGAGGTGTTACAAACAAATCAGTGACAATCAAAAGTAACTCAACTGCTGGACAGCATTGAGGTCGGATTACCATCCGTCGAGTAAACAACATCTAATAGAAAACGTCCGAGTGCAACCTCCACCAGGAAATAATAACCTTACATGGATTGTTTTCGAATTAGTCAACAGAGAATCATTGTGATTAGAAGAAATCATCGCATTCTTTGTTATGACAAAGCAAACCATGCTATTATTAACAAGCAACCTGAACACGTTACTTGAGAACAAGAGTGATGACACTTGTTCATTAACTACTGTTGGAAATTAACTCAAGCAACCGTTCTGATTTAGTCAAACGCCGTCATAATGCACTACGTATGACGCTAACCGTTTATACATGGTGGCGAATAGCATCTGAACAATACTAACATGATGCTACAAACCATCTTCTGTATTTAATAGGAACACTTTTCGTTGGACAAGTAACTGATTTGTTATCTCTTTACTACCTATTATAGAATAATTGTACAATTGCTTGAATTGCTTTGGCTGTATAGGGAAGAGAACTGTTGAGGTTTGTGTGCTAAATTTGTGTTTATTGTTAAATATAGTACCACATTTTGCACCAATAAATTGTATTATTGGATTTCCTATCATGAATTCGTGCGTAAATCAAGAGTCGGCTGGCCCTGTACAAAACGACGTTAACCTTTAACGTTATCGGCAGTTTGCTCTATACACTACTCAACAGTCCATTTGGAGGATTTTTCGCGTTTCATGAGTTTTCTGGTATGTAGTTGGGATGTCAAACACAAGATCGGAGTCTTCGATTATTAATATGCTGAACGGTAAGGAAAACATTATTGTGGATGGAATTCTTGTATCACGGCAAGTACCTTTTGACTCTTGTCTGTACCATTTTTTATTTTTGATGAGCATAACTTACTTTGTGATTTGTCTAGTTCAGACTTAGCCAATGTAAGTAGTGATCACGTCACTGTTTATAGAGAAGAGGTTTGACGATTGTTAGAATGCCCGATAAAACGAGTACAAAAGTTAGAATAAGAGTTATTTAAATTGAGGAAAGGATTAAATTCAGTTCCAGGTGAAACTAAGGTAGATTATGTTGGTCAAATGAGTTCTGTTTCAGTACCACATGATGTTACTTTACAACAACTAGACCAGCTATCCAGGGATGATGGTTCCGTTGGTGTGGTTGCGAATAATTTATTAATGCCTGTAGTGTTGGATCCTCAGCTCGCAAAGGTAGAACTATGTTATTTCGATGGCTAGCTCTCGTCGTATTTGAACTTTCTTCAAACATTTGAGGTTTATATAGAGTCTAATTATACTTTAAATTTGAATTGCTAATAAACGTTAGAAAGGATAGTAAAACTTTTTCTGTAGTCGTTGCAATTGAAGTTGGCCGAGTCAGTTGATAAAATAAATGAAAGTCAAAGGGAAGCAACCTTCACCGAACTTACTGAATTTATTTTCTCTAGGTCGAGAATAGCCTAGACAGACTACTAAAACAGAAAAAATAGAAAAGGTAAAAACAGAGTATAGTTAAAATTGCGAGTATTGGAGTAGTTGTATAACTCAATACACATTATCGGAAAAAACCAAAGAACTGAAACCGAGATATTCGGAATTTATATGCAACAAAATCAATTTGTTTATACAATATAGCAAAACAGATATAAGATACTGAAATTGATTTGAACCAGCTCATAACATATATACTATTCTTATTACCGAAGACCAAACATCTAGATCCACTAGGCATTTTGCAGTCATTTGGGTGAGGTACGACCAACTGAAACTACTACAGATCCGAAATCACGCTCTACACTTAAAGCAAAACTGAGAGGAAATCAACTGACCTATACTGGCTGGTCACAAAGATATTAGTTATTGAACGCTCACCTCCGTATAAACAATTCTTTAATTGAGCAAGTTTGTTGGTAGTTATGATGAGTGCTGAAGCTGCTAGTAGGGTTGTTTAACAGTTAGCCAGGATTCGGACTGCTCAGAGCTTAATGGATAGAATCATTCAAGCTAAGGGTAAACATGACTTTTACGCACAAACTTGAACGACTATATAATGACTTTGAAAACCTTATTCGTAATGAACCAATTACGGCTCTCTATATGAAAACCAATGTTTTTTCGCTGAATTCTAGTGATTCATTAGAGAATTTTTTAAATAAGACTCATTTTTGCATGCCTCACCCACGTAAATCTCCAGTAAACGAAGAAAAATTGATCGTTTCAAGCTACGTACAGATTATTCAATGGCCTAACCATAACCTGAATTGTGATATCTAATGAATTCCGTATAATTGAAATCGAAAAGTAAAACAGGATATACTATTTTTATACCATCAAAAAACTTATGTCAGTTATTCTCGAAGACTCCGGACTTAATGTCACGATACATTTCATATAAATATTCATCTAGAATACTCCATAGGATCCTTCCTTGTGATCCGAAATACCGTTGCAAATGACACCGAACCCGGCTCTACATAGATTCGATATTGTTGGTATGAACTCCCGTTGACGGATCAGTGAAGTGTTTTTAATGAACTTCGACTCTGCACGTATCCCATGTTTAAAAGTGATTCATAGGGTTCTCAGTTGTTACTATATATTATTGTCCGAGATAAAATGTGATTTTCTACTAGCCCACGGAGTGTAGGGGCTGATCCGTCAAAAATATTCCCACAATGTCCTTTGTTTAATGCTCTGTCTCATATACCAAAAAGCTACAAACACTAGAATACGGAGCCACTTATTCAATCTTCTTTAATCTGTCATCCCCCATTGTACTTTCGTTTAGAAATTAATGCTTCGTCGATTTCGACTATCTTATCTTGTACCCCATGTTAAATTTGTAAGGAGACTAACATGTCAAAACATATTTTGCAGCAATATTCATTCTACTGAATTGCCGCCTTGTCAGAAACATTTACAAGTAGAAGCGGCTGTTGTCAATATTTATCCGCAAATATTCAAAATATTTAAGTGAGAAGATTGCTTCATATAGAGCTATGACATGCTTTCCGTAAGGTAAAATGAGGGTAGGTAGTGTTTTAGCTAATTTAGGCTTCTAATTATATGTATTGATGCAAAGTCGATAAAGAACAAGTTCTATTTCATGTAATTATTCTTAGTTTTGATATTTTTTAGTATTTGTAAAGTGGGCTGTAAACGGTATTGCCTTTTATTACCTGCACACTAAGCGTGCTAATTGTGATTGATTGTACTGTCTTTTTAGTGTTTTGAATACTCTAATTGCCACAATGTCGCTTAAGTAACTATATATAAAGAGTTGTGATATGGAGGAATTGAATCTTCCTAGTGCTGTGTTTATGTCATTTTGATTTTGGCTTGGGGTGAGTAGTCAGTTGTCGAGATACTGGTCACGGTTGCGATTATCAGTTTGCGTAGACAAATTAGCAGATTAGAGTGGCAGTTAGTTCGCGTATAACGGTAAGCATTTTTATCTCGATATAACAATTAGTGATATGTGATGGTGACTGTGAATCCTACCAAAATGGATTTGTTGTTGGATGAACAACTGAAACTAATGAAGCTTGTCAAAAGCCTGAAATCAGATTCTGAAACATCCTCGACTGTTCCTGTTCCCGACTTTACACTTTCAGTTGATGGAATCATTAATAGTGTTGCTGAATTTAATTATGATCCAGAAGCTAATGTTACTTTCGATACATGGTTTCGGAAGTATGTTCATGTATGATTTAGCTTCTCAGGATGATGCATGAAAAGTTCTCCTACTACTCAGAAAGCTCGGTGTAACAGAATTCGACAAGTGTTGCAACCTATTTTTTCCCCGAAATCCTCGTGACAGAACATTTTCTAAAACCTGCTCAACTCTCAGCCAACATTTTGGTGATAATTCTTCTTTATTCAATATTAGAAATCGTTACCTAAAGTTAAAAATAAATGAATCAGATGATTTTTAAACGCATGTTGGAGTTGTAAACAGAGAATGCGAACTGTTTAAATTAAAAGACCTATCAGAAAACCAATTTAAATCGTTAATACTCATCTGCAGCCTACAGTCAGAAAAATTTGCTGATATTCGAACGCGATTGCTTCACCGTCTTGACCAAAAGCCAACATTGTCTCTAAATGACATTGCTGCAGAATATCGACGACTGACCAATTTAAAGCATGATACTACACTTGTCCAGTCTGAATGTAATGGTGACATTGAAGTTCATGCTGTTCGTCGAAAACCTATTTCTCATCAAATCACTCCGGCAACCGCCCCAACTTATTGTGATAAATCAGCCGAAAAGATGAATATTACTCCCCCCATCCAGATGCTGGAACTGTGATGCATGGCATTTTGCCAAGTTCTGTCCATTTAAGAACTATTGCTGCAGAAAGTGTAACAGGCTGGGACACAAAGAAACTTTGTGCAGACAGAAAGACACACGCACTCGATCACGTTCCAGAAGAAGATTCCGTTCACCGAGTAAGCCGACTGAGTCACTTCCAGTATCCACCGCGAATCACGCTCACCAGTGATTAGCCAAAAACTATGTTTCTGTTCAGACAAATGGTCATGCAGTTAGCCTTCAACTTGACACAGCCTCTGACATTACTATTCCAGGAAAACATGTGTTAAGATTGGAAAACCTGAACTATGCTTCACAGAACAGCTCACCATAAGTGCAACAGGCGATCGTCTGGAGATTATCGGCAAAATTGTTTGCTCAGTGACATTCAATGATATAACCATGGATGTAGTATGTTATGTGGTTGATAATAATCTAAATTTGTTGGGTTTAGATTGGTTTGCTGATCTGAAACTAGGTGATGTTCCACTGAGCACCGTATGCAACTGCATCGTAAAGATGAGAGACAAAAAAGATTTCACGAAGATTCTAAAGGAATTCGACAAAGTATTTACAAACGGTTTAGGATGCTGTATCACAATGAAAGTCTCACTACGCTTGACACCGAATGCTTCTTCAGTATTCCGTCCCAAAAGACCAGTCCTATATGCTTCGCTACCAGAAGTCGACGCACAACTTCAACGCTTAGAGAAGCAAGGTGTTCTTATGCCGGAATCATTCTCGGCCTGGGCAGCCCCAATTGTCGTTGTGAAGAAACCTAACAATACAAGAAGAGTGAGGATTTCGGTCAGACAGATGCCCTATCTCGACTCATATGCACCAATCCTACGATGAGTGAGGAGTCGGTGATTGTTATGTTGGACCACCAAAGAAGAGTAACGAACCCTCAGAACTGTGTTTTGAGTGCACTATTTTAATTATTCCAACCGTGTGTAATGTAAACATTTTGTTTCTATGGTTGTTAGGTTCCTCTTACCCTATTCTCCCGTTTAGCATATTTGTTGTTATTATATTGTCTCTTATTACGAACTACAGTTAATTAGTTGTGTGCAAGTTGTTCCTATTCACTACCACTATTTTCCTCGTTCTGTATTCATGTTAGTTTCCTAATTGGTTCGCTGTGCGGTCTGATTGTATGTATATATAAGCGAATGCTTGAAATATAATAGGATTCTGTCTGGTTGGTCTATCGGTTCGTGTTCTTCGTTATTTCGGCTTGGGACTAAGTGGGCATAGGGCAGACGCACAATTACCGGTTAGGCACAAGTGATTGGCACTCGGCCATCCAACCACCAAATTTTCTGCTTCATAACTGTGATCGCCGCCATCGATACGAGAGATTATGCTAAAGAAATTTTCATTCATGCTGTGAGAGCACTTCCTATTAGCACTCAGAAAGTTGTTGAATTCACAAGAAAAGACAAAACGATTCAATAAGCAATCTCGGATGTGATGGAAGTGAATCTTCCTAGTGCTGTGTTTGTGTCATTTTGATTTTGGCTTGGGTGAGTAGTCAGTTGTCGAGATACTGATCACGGTTGCGATTATCAGTTTGCGTAGACAAATTGGCACTTAAGAATCGCAAATTGTTTTTTGCGTATATTAGTAGACATTTTTTCAGTTATATCAATTGTATTATCAAACATCTTGCGTTACACTTTATATTTAAGTGCGTCTTGAGTTTAGCCATGAGTATTCTGAGTGAAATTGAGTCTTTGGATGTTTAAAATTCAGCGTTTAATCCACGGGTTCAAAATGTTGTCATTGTCTTTGTCCATGGCTTTACTATTAATTGACACTAATTACTGGGAATAATATATATATGCTCATAAACCTAATATTCATGAAGTTCTCTGTGGACTTACAATTTTTCTTAGGAAGTTTGTCTGTTTCTTGTTTATAAACCCGAAATTTCTTGCCATACTGAAGTTTGAAATAGACCAGGAAGGAAAATATGATTATTAAGAGAGATCAAATAAAGGTCTTAAATAAGTCGACAGGCATTCTAGTGTAACTTTGTCATGATTGAAGACATAATGTAGATTAATTATTGTCTTCACTAGTTCTCATGTACTTTGTTAGTCCTAGACTCAATTAATCTTATAGTTTTGCAAATATAACCTAGGGAAATTATTAGTGCATTTACCGTATTGTGATATTTCTGTGTATAAGGAGTATTACGGAAACATCTGAAATAGAATGAACATTTTGACTTGTTTTTACACACTATACGACTCACCAAGATTCTGTGTTGTTGTAAATATGCGTCACCTGTGATACAAGAACTGTGTATTTATTATCAGTTATTGCATGACAAACATGCAATTTTGTCGGTTGGTATTTCCATACCTTTTTACATCACTAGTTACGTCACCAGCTTCGGCCTTGTTTTACTGTCGTTCTTTCTCTGGTGATTTGAACACCTGGAGCTAGGACAGTAATTACGAGCGTTTACGTGGTATATTTACTAAGATATGCACCAAAACGCTTGTTGTGCAAACTTCTTAGTCTATGATTAACGAAATAAAACAAAATTTGAGACTAAGAAATATGCATGAATTACTAGATCAATCTGCAAATGAACTAATCGAGTGTAGGTGTGGTGCATGTGTGAAACAGTAGAGTATTACACATTTTATTTACATGCTGATTGAATTGTAAGAATACACATTACCTTCAGCTGTGTTCTGTGTCTTCCTGATTTGTACCTAATCTTATCTGCTAGTTGCTATTCAAAATTTTAAGAGTTAATTACGGATAGTCCAACGATATGAACTCCGACGGACACTCATAATCACTGGATACCAAGAAAGTCGGAATGCCATTAGAAACCAGTTATCAATCTGCAAGTGAACCTAAAGAAGGAGTCTTATTTTTTAAAAAAAGGAAGCTGTTGGGTAGAACCAGAAAATTCCTTACTACTGTTGCATTTAGTAGGATACAGAAATCTCTAGAAGCCCAAGGGACATTTATGATACTATAAATACCCTAGTTTTCTGTACATAATTGAACCTCGCATTAAAGTGTCATTTTGCCGTACTTCCTATCTTTGCTTTTGCGTTCACGTTGAAGTGTAGTTTTAGCCTGCGGGTCATTTCAAAGCTTAGGAGCCGAATGAAGCGGTCAACCAAGACGAGATAATAATTGACGACAGAGAATTGGCGGTCGATAAGAGAATCAAAACCATGCGTCACAACAGCTAACTTGGTTAAGACATTATAAGTTACATTTCTGAGATACACAGAATAGTCAATATATGGAAAAAACAACAGAAAACATCGATTTCATGTCGAGGTTAGCATATCAAAAAACACTGCAATCGATAGTGGAATATAACGATTAGGAGGACATCGATAAATCGCTTAAACAATATACGGTTATTGGATAGGTCAACTTACTGATAAGTCGGTGAATATTATAATTGGCAGCAAATTATATCATTTTGATGAAAATAAACTTACAAAACACAATATATGAGGATAGTTGTAGATATAAATTGATAATAGAGAGAATGAAAAGAAAATCAAATATGTATATTTTCATTTTAAACGAACTAAACAATCAGAATTATCAGGAATAAACCATCTTTTGTATATTATTCAGCAATGACAATATTGACACACTGATAGTAACAAGTTTAGTGGACTAATCCCAGTGAGCATATTTATAAAAATGAATAAACAAAGTGGATGATTGTCATCAATGGATAGTTAGATCAATCACCGCAAACATATTGTTCATTACTTCACAAAGCCAATAGGAAAATTTAACAATTCCTTGTCATAATGGAATATGTTGTTTTTTAAACCGACTGATGTTAAGATAGATAGATTCTTAGCGAAATATAACAATTAGAACAAACGATAAAATAATATTTCCTGTTTTACTAATGATCAATATCGAGTTATAATGACTGCTGGAGAAACGGTAAACCAGCGAGTTCATATAGCTCAAGATCTATGAGTCAACAGCTAAATATAACAACTAGTAAAACTTGACAAAACGGTATGAATTGGTAAGCTGACAGACTTATCGAAACATAAATGTGAGGAAAATATCGTCAGATGTTGTATACAAAATTTGTTACAATATATCACAATAGACTGGGTTATAGGTGGATTGATAAATAGGATTACATATCAGTAGACTGATAGTAAGTAAGAAGATAGATTTTTGAAAATTCAGATATAAGGGATGATAGATAAACAAATCAAATAGATAACACATCGATAAACAGATGAAGTAGAGTGAATGTCATATACGGGAACAGAGTGATCGTATTTTCTTAGAAAATTGCAGGTATGTCAAAATGATAGACATAGAGACAAATTGAGAAAAAAGACATTCTGCTACAACTACCACAGCTACTTCTATTTTATTCATTGTTGCTATACGTTTGATTGATTGCTGCCTCGCCATATTCACTCCACTGGTCTACCAATCTATATTTAAGACAATGATATTCGCATATGCCTTTGTATCTGTTTGTCTTTCTAGCTATTTTTGATCAAAAACCTAATAGATTTTCTGTATTTCTAGAAGGTTTTACTGTGACTACTTAATTCCTGACTGTTGGTTGAATCACTTCTCAATTTGGATGATATATTTGTTTTTGCAAGCAGGATTACTATTGGCATGATGATTGCAATGAGTAGACAGGGTATCTCCATTAATCATAACAATCGATGTTGAACAATATACTACTAATGCAACTACTACAAGTGTACGCCCTCATGAACTACAGCTGTAAGTGGTATGATTAAAATTTAAGTTTCGTGATTTTGATAACGAGGATTTACGAAATGAGGAGTGATGGTGAATTGAGAATATTTCATAATGCGTGAGATGTGTCCTAATGGATAGGTGTTGTTCACAAGCAGTTGAGATCATCTAATATCTGTTATTCCAACAATTTCAGTAGAATGGAGTGGTCATCCATTCACATGATCGCATTATCAGCCTTTGCGAAATTCACTCTCTTCGTCAGCATATCAATGCATATAGGATAAAAGCGTTTATTCATTGCCTGCATGCAAATCAACTCTTATTTTCTTCCCATAACCCCATTGTCTTCAGTAATTATGTCGAATTTTGTGCAAGTCTAATTGTTATACAACGTCCACGCCTTATTACACCCACATTCAACAATTGACTGACATCATGTAACATTCCCATTTTGCGTATTATCATTATAAATATATGGCTATCATACATACACATATGTAATCATTTATGCCCATATATTCTGTTTAGTTTAATCGTGCACATTGAGACTGATTACTAAAGTGTATGTCTGAATCCTCAATCTGATTAAACGTGTTATCGACACCCTCATGGAATCGTGGATGTGCACTGTGAAAGAGTTTTAGTGAAATATTTGCATTGTTATTGCTTATTTCTACAGAATCGCGTTCTAACTCTGTTCCGTAATAACATAATTCCAAATTATCTATAAACTACCGTATATCTAATTGACTAATACACATTCACCAACAATCAGATAAGTGTATATATCAGAAATTAGCAATGATGAATTTGTAAGAATTATATCGGAACAAATTGTAAATCCAACAAACACTAAATCGAGACAAGCGTCAGTAGAAAAGTGTAACCTACAAGTTGAGATTGGTCTCACATTGAGCATGCAGATAACAGTAAAGAGTACAATCGACAAAATGTTGTGTTTAGAGATACATCGGCTGTCCTGGAATTCTATTCCGGTTTTATTGGTTATTAGTTCGGTTCACAGCAGTTCAGTTTTGGCATATAAAGGCATCTACTTGGTACAAAAATTAAAAAAAATACTTAATAGCTCCTTTTTAAATGATAAAGTCAACGTTAGTAGACATAGTTTTACGATTAGAACGTATTTGAGTTAATACAGGGTTTCAGATATTGTAAGACTCGCAAAATCAACTCAATCACTACAATAACACACATGGTCTGATTAACATTTACCGGCCTACACCTATAAAGTCAAAATTGATTTCTGCACATAAAGAATAAGGAAATCGCTGAAAAGTGCATCGTTGTTCGAAATTCGCGTATTCATAGTTCATAAGATTTTCATCATCCACTAAAATGTGATTGTTTATAATTTCCAAAACATCGACGGAACACTTATCGACGTTCTCAAAAAGATACGTAAACAATTTACAGCTTACACACATATACTGAATATACTGATTGATGATATATTGGAAACTAGCATATTATCAGAGAATTTTTGATTTCAAAAAGGATAAACAATCAGAATTATCAAGAATAAGCCTTCTATAGTATGTTACCAATCAAAATATCGACACAGTGGTAGTTACAAAGTTAATGAACTGATCGTAGTGGACATAAATATGTATATATATAAATTTCAAATTAAGTTTGGTCTCACATTGAGCATGCAAAAAAACAGTATGTAGCATAATTTATGAAATGTTGTGTCTAGAAATACATCGGCTGCTACTCAGTCGCAAACGAGGATGAAACAGGGCTTCGGTGCCAGCTCCTAGTCTCTAAGACAATCGTTTTGACAAGAACGTTTGGAAAGACGCTTCAATCCAGAAGAAACTCAATATTCGTGTTAACATAGATCAATGAATAATGAATAAAGATGACAAATCGTATTGCAATCATTACAAATAGAACATGTAATTGCACTCTGAGAACACTAGGATAGTCAACTTTATGTCAATTTATTAGGAATAGTATGATACTAGTTTATGTAATTTGAAATAATTAGTAGGAGGAATAACTAAACTTTGGTTATTCATTCTCCTTATACAAGCAAGTTGTGTAAATGACTATGATATGACTGAGGATTTAAACTGGCTTACTTAGTATTAATAAAGAAGTAACAGTCGAAATGATAACAATAATGATACTGATGGTGAAAACGCTAACTATTTTATTATTACTATTGTTATTACTGATGATGGCAATAATAATAATAATCTCATTAATAATACTAGTTCGATAAGGAGGGAAGTCAGGCGTTTCATGCTGTGCTGATTTTATTTTCATTTGCTATCTTTGTAGAGCATTTGGCGAGGAAATTCTATACAAATGTAAAATGATAAACGAATAGATTAGTTATTGTAAGTAAATGTTTATTCATCGAAATGGAAACATTGTTAATTATTAGGTAGTAAATATCCACTTACCAGTAATAATGTAGGTTCAGTGTATCTGCTAGGATTACGCTTTATGATGCACATATCCACTCAAACGGGTTGATATAATGAAACCGAATGATTACATACATAGGTATCAACGTGGAATCAATGTGGAAACAATTTAAGAAACTCTTCGATGAAGGAAATTCAACGTTGGACGTGGTTTATGTTGCAGACTAAATTATATGATAGTATCCACTAATCTCGATAAACATACATGAACAGAATGAATAGGAAATGTCCATTCGAACAGCCGAATGTACAGAGAACGCAAATCTCTGTTATTCATATAAATACCGAAAATCATTCATTCAATAATTCTGTTGACGTATAATATTGGTTAATCATTTGATGAATACGTTGAATTTATTGCTTTATTTTGCATAGCGTCAAGTACTCATTCTTAGCTAATCAGGCTAACCATCTTTTGGCAATTATCACATAGTTGTTTCCACACAAACTTTCAAATATTATCATTAATCGATGCATTAGAAAAGTCCATGGCTTATTATCAGGTACTGTGTAATAAACAAGCCTCAATGTGCATGGGTTATTGTTATTGAATTGCTTAGTGATCACTTCTCTATGAGTGACATTCATCAATAGGAAGACGGTGATCATGAAAAATGTGACATTAAACCTTGTTTCCATTTTGTTGAACTTCTAATCATGTTTGTGCGAAATGTTTCAAATGCCAATTCAGTATTATTCTAATTGACTTGAATTTTCTCATGAGTTGTATGAGAGAGAATAGAGAGAGTCCACCAAATGAAATATTTTGTTGTTTCGAAGATTTTGCAGCATGATATGCAACAAATGAGAGGGTGAAGGAGAAGAATAAATGCACATTTTATATTAATAGTTTGACTAATTTATAAATCATATTCTTTAACAGAAACAGTACTTGTGATATACCGCTATATCAAGGCAATCCGTTAAGCATGCACATATAACAACAGAGACTGTCCAGTTTCGGTCCATGACAAGTCAACGGGAATATACAGAAACATTCTAATGAAAAGATATGTGGTTGAATATTTTGTTCCTAGTATCATTTTGGAAAATTGCAAACTGACGATGGTGATATTTTATAATTCCGAAATTCTACTACTAATCAGTCTGCGATCGAAATAAATTCTGGAAATTATTCTAATATAACTTCTAATTCTAATGACATCTCTAAGAAGATTGATCTACATCATGTTAATTATCCCGTTCCTAATTCCATCGAGAATTCCACTGATATTTATTACGAGATGAGGAGGGAATGCGATGGCTGCATGTTAGACAATAGTGTTATTCTCATTATACCAAGTTCAGTCATTCCTAACAAAAAAATAATTCTCATACTGAAGACATATTTTCTATGAAGAATATTGACGTGATCAGTGAAAGCATACAATTTTCTAATAATGAGACTAATTCGAATGCTCATCATGATGCCGATGTTGATAATACAACGTTAGATTGTCATGCACATGATTATGATAAATTGTCAATTGAAGTTACAGATCCTAAGAACAACCTTACTCCGATCAAAGAAAATACAGAATGCTGTGGCTATAATTAATCTGCCTAGATTCAGTTCATTTGACAAATCATGTTCTCACGATCTCATTGAATATTATTGATTGCTTAAATTAAATAATTTTGTAATTTCCATGTTATTTACTCTCATATTTATCCAGCATTATGCTGCTTGTTTGTAAGTGAACTTCAATCAGTCGTACCAAGTAGATATTAAGTGATAATAGTACTACATCTTCACAAATCTATCATCATATACGTCCGGTAAGACTGAAGTATTCATACGAGGACTAAGGCTAGAAGTGAGGAGAGATGATGTGGTGGCCATGTTATGCAATAAGTATAAGCTATCTCATACATTCCTATATTGCATTCGTATTGCTATTCTCATGAGCATTACGTGATATCACCCATGTTGATGTGTTTATACGAGTGATTGATCAGGTAGCAACCAGTCAATCAATCAATTAACCTGCTGATCTATTTACCTATCATTCTATCATCTATTATCTACCTATCATTCTATCATCGATCATCTACCTACCAATCTATCTATTTACCTATCTGTCTATCAATCTACACATTTCTCCAATTTCGATGGTCTCGTGTACTTATATATTGATTAAACGTTCAAATGTATCTGGTGATTTGGTGAGTTTACTACCTATTCTTGTCACAATGAGAATGTTCTGAAAGTGATTTGATACATCGCATCGAATTCATTGTGGTTTCAATATTATGGAATAGGGTAAGCAAGCTAGTTTCCCACTCCTTTGTCCTCAGTTTATAGCATCGACAGACACTAGTGACATACTGTGAGTGTTGAATAGAATTGCTTTAACCTAATAGAAACGGTGATTCTTGTGGTTATTGTAAACTGTGTTTTTGTAGAGCGAACTGATACGCTTTCACAACTTCAGACGAAATGAAATCGAGGAAGGTTTTGTAAAGGAAGTTGATATATGGAGGCTTATTCATATTAGAAACATTTAATCCTGCTCTGCGTTGATTCGATATGGTCAACTTCAGTAAGTTAGTGTAAGACATTTGGCTGGTCATATTGTTGAAGTGTTGTTTAGTTGAATTACGATACGAGTGTAATGTATTATGATACTACGAAAGAAGTTGAGTTAATTTCGATTGACAGGAGACTAGTGTTCATAATATATGTTATGTAAATGTGTTATTGTAACTTAGTGGTATCTGGTTATATGTAAACGAATCGATAGTCGTTCAGGTTCGAGTTATGTTCCACTAATTATTTTATCTTTAATTAAACTGAATTCCTACTGAATGGTGTTAATTAACTAGTTAGTTAATTAATTCATGCATCCATCATTTGTGTAACTATTTAAATAGACGTTTGCAAATCTGAGATGTTATTGATTTGATTGGTTGTTGGTGAACATGCCTATTAATGGAAGTCCTTATATGGGTTATTCAATGCTATGTTTGGTAATTAGAGTGAAATAACTATCTTTCAAAACTCTGTTTTAAAACACTATTTTAATTATTTTAGTTGTGTGTAAAGAAAACATTGTGTTTCTACGGTTGTTACGTTCCCCCTACCATATCCTACTGTGTAGCACATTTACAGTCAGCATATCATCTTTCAATTATGAAATACACCTAACTGATAGGATACACGGCAGATCTAAGAGGACTAACCAGGACCAACTCATTTGCATTTGTTATTGTGACTCCGTGTGCACGTCACATTAAATAATTGGTCATACTCGTCTGCGGTAACAGTCACTTTTGTTGACATTATAACAGTTAGTAATATTACTAGTCAGAAACGTTGTCCAGTAGTGGCCGCATTTCTGTATCAAGTAACTAAAACTTGCTGAATGGAGGGTTAGTGTAAATACATTAAACAATAACGATGTTACACTGAACATAAAATACGACTTATAGTCATCTACACAGGGTAGCACTTGCTTTCCTTTCAACTACTCACTGCGTGATAAAAAGCGTCAATCTTTCCAGTCGCTTAATCGTTCTCATCCTCCGTAATTATTACTCGCCATCACAAATCAACGTAATGTAGATTAATTAGAGCAGCATGTGTCCATGCTATAAATTATTTTAAGTGAAGCACAAAACAGTGATTGTTACATGATAATACTGTACACATAAAAATAAATAACGACATCTTATCATCAATGTTCAGCCTTCTAAAACGGAATTTATAGCTCATTCAATTTTACTTCTATTATATAGATTACCTGACTAATGATAAGGAAAAATGGGTTTATCGGATCAGGAAACAGGAGGAGATATGGAGAAGTTAGATTTTCTACTATATTGTATATAAATCATTCTACATCTTTTCGTCTCTATTGACTGAATTTCATACAGTCAGATAATTTTCTTTAGGCCAACAGGGTTAGTAAAAATGCAAGTTAACCAAAATCGATACTAGTCATGATCGCCCATCAGAATTCGATCGTCTCCTGAACATGTTGTCGAATACTCAGAATTCTAAAAATGTTATAGTGGATCAAATTGTGAGACAGTCCAATATCTCTTCGAATTGTTTCCGAGAAATGAAATAAACAACTGCACATTGATAATGTGATGAAATATTTACGATAAAGCATCAAAATGCACTACAGAAAAATAATAGATATACTTACCACTGATTACTGATATTCATCATAAGCATGTTTAGTGATACGAGTACATCAATTGATGTGATGTGTTGAGGTAGGAACCACGTGTTGATATTTATGTAATTCGAAGAACACATTGTCTCATCACTTTTGATCTAAACAAAGATACTGATCGTAATGTGGTTGGTTGTGGTGGTGGTGGTAAAGGACGTAGGTGATGGCGGTAGAACAAGTGTGTGTACTCAAACATTTAAAGTGCCGACATTGGCCAAATAAAACATAAATTTTATTGTATGTATTCGTAATAAAGTAAATGAGTTGTAGAAACGTATCTGTGAAGAGTTCTTTATTTATTCCATTTGCATATTTTGTATAGAAAGAGCCTCTAAGTTCACTCCGGAGAAGTGTAGTAAACTTGCCTACGGATATCCTGACGGTAATGCATTTTAATAGCATTGAACATATGTATTGCATTTACTGTACATTTTCATGATTACTTGTGCATATGCGACTGAGTTTTGCATTTGCCTACCTGACGTGTATGTATCTAGGCAATTGTCCGTGTTAAGAATCAATGTACTTCCATTGTATAAGTTGTCTTCTGAGTGAAAGCATATATAAGACATCATTTCATATAAATATTGCTATATATTTTTATTTTTCATATACTCCTTCTCTCAATAGGACAATAATCAATTTACAACAGAAGACTCGTGACTATAATTCCGATTTTGTTAAGTGGACGATCAGAACTACAAGAATGTCTCTATTGTAAGATGTCTGTGATTCGAGAATATTCGAATGACTCTATCTTCGTTATTTCATTGACTAACATCAACAAAGTTTGCACACAGTAGATGTATATCAGAAGTCAGAACGAAAAGTAGACATAATATTTATTATTGCAACAATTATCCAACTTCATATCTAGAGTTTAAAATTGTAACCAGCAAAATCAATGTGTTCCGTATGAATAGAAATTCAACAACTAGCAATGCATAAAATTCTGACAACAGTTTGATGCTTACACTCAGAGAATAGTCAAATGGATATTTGTTATTATCGCATAGAAATAAAACATGCAAACATTTTCACTACACTAACTTATGTAGGTAAGACTTGAGTAACTTTATATTTTAATTAATACGGGATCTTAAAACTGCATGTTCACAATAAAACCGATAATAACTAAATAATCTGGAAAACTGGCACGACATTGTCCTTATTTTTATTGATTAAGATTTTATTTGTGACACGATTAGTGAATACGTATTCATTAGGTTGGATGCTTACTACATACTCCTAATAGACCGTATCACACAATCCATCACACTAGTTTAAGTGAGTTATTTCTTTTCTATTTGAAGTTAAATATTACGCGCTATCTAATATTCATGAAATATTGGCCTATGAAACTATACCAAGTTACGAGGTCCGTGGTTAAATGGTCTCTGGTTGGCGACTCGACAGCAGGCGAGTTGTACTTGTGGCCCTGAGGTTTCCTAGACAAGGTGGCTGTTAGACATAAATCGAGTTATAAAAGTGTTTTGTTTGTTGAACTAAGGAAATGGCGCTTCATTTGGTTATAGAACAATACAGATAAATATAAACAGGTCATCACTAGCAGTTTCGGCAAAAGAGGCAGAGAAAGACTACGATTTCCCCCTTCTTTGTTTTTAAGTACATCAAAGCTTATAACTGGCAAGTAGACTGAGCGTAATTCTATATTTCACAAGGAACTGTATGAAAGTGACCTCTTTCTCCCAAACCCATTGTTTATATCAATGTGCACAGGACTGATTATGTAAAAACCACATTCACTAACCAACGTTTAATTATATTTAAAAAATCTGACAGTAATATTAGCTTTGTGACTTCATACAGTCTGCATGTACAAATTTACTGGTTTCTATAATTGGGAATTTCATACTTTGTAACACGCAATTACTGGGCCTACATGCATACAAATTTTCTTAGTCCTAAACACTATTCACACACTTGAACATCCCACCAAATTAGTATAAACTGTAACACCTAACGTTCAGTTATTATTGTCTTATTCGTTCATCTAACAACTAAATTCTTTTATAGTCTGATAATTTGTTTTGTTTATTTGATCATGTCTGTAAAAATGACTTACTCTTGATATCATAAAATATATTATTATTATTATTATTATTATTATTATTATTATTATTATTAAGAACAACTCGATTCATTCTGAAATCTGACTAGTTTGCTGGTTAGTACTAATACCGCTCTGTAATAATGATCAAGACAAATAAGCCATTATAATGTAGTTAGATAGTAGTGTTTAAACTGAGAATAGAGTAACCTACTAATCTGTTAATGACTTTGAAGACAAAATGGGCTAAACCAACGGTTTATGATCTTGTAAAATATTTATAAACATAAATTTTTCGTGACAGAACTTCCTACGTTCAATTGGCTAATAGCAATCATTGGGTAACATCAACTACATCTGTGAAGACGTTTTCAAGTAAATGTTGTGTAAAGTGAAACTTCGCAAAATCGTTTTGTTGTATCTGATTTAGATTCATCAGTTAGACATTAATTATTAATGTACGTTTTAGAGACAATGTAAATTGGAAACACTTGTAGGATGTGCTTAGAACAACAGTAGTTATACATTCAAAATATGCTTGATACATTTCTCGCTATACTCGGCTTTGCGAAGACAATCGACTTGACACAGAGAATGCAGTTTGTTCTTCTGTCGTAACGTGTACTGATGTTTTGATAACAAAAGTCGTAATGCTTAGTCAGTTACAACGTAGAATTTGATACATGCGTACATCAGTTCAAGTTGCCATGCCTCAATCACCTGAAAGGTATTTAATTGTCTCACCAAATCCCAGAGTAGGGGAGGTAGTAACAGAGTTAGTATTATTAGTAAGGCACAGAGATCAGAGATGAGATTTGAGATAAAAAGTGATTCAGTAAAGAGAAAATTATAATAAGCTCAAAAATTAGAATTTGGAGGAAGACAAGGAGTGGATGCACCTGCGCCATTGCAATCGATTTTGAGCCATATCACCTAAAGTCTCTAACCACTTGTTACGATCATCGTGTGGGCCCCAACCAGGTAGTCTGCACCTATTAATATGGCTCAGCCCAATTGTCAATGTCTTCATGGATTGGTGCCATGTTTTTGTTTGGCCACCCCTAGCTTTCTTCCAGCCTACTCCCACACCGGACAACATTGCTCGTCGAGGTAGACGGTGGTCAGGCATACGCAACACATGCTTGGAAGAGCATGACAAGAATAATTCACGAAATTATATAATCCTTGAGTTTACCGCAACACTCCCCACCAAAAGAACCCTAGTTCTTTTCACAAGCGACCGAACCAATTACGCCAACAAACAAATACAAATAAAAATCAAACAAACCACTTTCATACAAACAGTTAAAAATGGTGAGTCTTAGGTCTTACAACGGTACGCCTAAGACCACGCTTAACTATGACGATCCCTAGGTCTTACAGCAGTACGCCTAGGGACCATTACATCTATCTACGGCCTCTAAAAGACACACCTTCCTAATGTCCCTCACAAAGATACCGTTCCCGGTCCTTAACTCTACTTGCCTCACCTGTCCATCTTTACCTAGTGTTGCACGCTGTACCAAACCTAGTGGCCATTTATCTTTCTCTCTGAAATCAGAACAAATCACAACCAAGTCACCCTCCCATAAATTCCTCTTTGTCCACTTGTGACGCTGTTGTAACAGGGAAACATATTCTCGAGACCAACGCTTCCAAAAGACTTTCGCCAAATAGCTAGCTTGCTGCCATCGTCTAGAATATTTGTTGCTCAGAGGTAAGTCGCTGAAGTTGGTGACATTTTCTCTTAGGAGTAATAATTTTTCGGGGGTTAGCACCTCAAGATCTTCCGAGTCAGCTGTGATAGGTATTAGGGGTCGATTGTTGACAATACGCTCAGCTTCGATCATAAAGGCCATAAGACTTTCACCTGTCAATGTCTGTTCGTGTACAAGAGCATTTAACACTCTACGGACCGTTCGAATCATACGTTCCCAAACTCCACCCCAATGACTGGCAGCAGGAGGTCTAAAGTGCCAATCAATGCCCTTTACAAGTAGTTTCTCGTGGATACGATCTTGTTTCCAATCCCGGAGACAATTTTCTATTTCACGTCTAGCTCCAACCAAGTTAGTTCCATGGTCACTGAATATCTCTCTCGGGTATCCCCTCCTCCCTATAATCCACATCAGCGCCATGATAAACGAATCTGTAGTGAGGTTAGTCGTTACTTCTAAATGTATAGCTCTCATTCTCAAACATGTGAATACACATCCGTACCGTTTCTGAAAACTTCTACCTTGCTTCACTGTGAAAGGCCCAAAATAGTCGACACCCACTGACAAAAATGGAAATTCACCATCTCCTACTCTGACCAGTGGCAAGGGCGCCATTATTTGTTGTGCCGGTCTAGCGTTCCTTCTTCGACATTGGATGCAATTCCCAACTATTCTTCTCACAGCTGTACCACCTCTTAACACCCAAAACCTTTCGCGAACAGTTGCCATCACCTGGGTGGAACCCACATGTCTCTCTGTTCTATGGTAGTGTTGCGAAATCAAATCTGTAACTGGATGTCTTGACGGGAGTATACTAGGATGTTTCCTAGTCTCACACCATGTAGATCCCTGTAGCCGACCACCTACACACAATAACCCGTCTATTAATATAGGATTCAATTTGCGTAAAGGAGATCCGATGGCTTTCATTTTTGACTTACTCCCGGACAAGTGTAGCATTCTGACCTCTTTCTCGAACATTCTGCTCTGAACAAAACGAATCAAATCCATGCAAGCTAAGTCCATTTCTCCTACAGTAAGAAAACCTAAACGTAAGGTTATGTCTGTCCTTCTACAGTAGGTAACACTTGTACCTGGATAACCACGCCAGAGCTTTAAGTAGTCTTTTCCAGTCTGAATAATAACTTACAAGTTGATGCATGCCATGTTCATCAACTACCAAATGCACACCAATCGATTCCTTTAATTCTAATTGGGTTGTAATACACTCGATTTTAGTAGTTGGTCAAAACTCCTTAGATCTTTTCAAGAAACCGGGATCTTCACTCCAAATTTTAATGTCATCTTCACTGAATCGTATGCCTCTGGATACATAGTCAGCAACATTCTGCTTTGAAGGTACATACAGCCACTGATTCACCTTAGTAAGGCTGTGGATCGACGAGACTCGATTAGCTACGAAGGTCTTAAACTGACTGCTCTCATTTCTGATGTAATTTAGCACAATCATAGAGTCCGTCCAGAAAACTACATCCACAAACTCCCTGTCCAATTCAGTCTGAAGCTGTGAACCGATGCGAGCAGCCAAGACTGCTGCTGTTAGTTCCAAACGTAGTATGGTCTGAACCTTCAGAGGCGCCACCCTTGCTTTCGCTAAAATTAATCGACAGCACGCCTCACCAGCAACATAACGTCGAGAATATGCTACCACTCCATACCCAACTTCTGAAGCATCGCTAAAAATACGAAGTTCTAATAGCGAGTGGTCCATGTCAGGTGCTAGCATACAACGTGGGAAGGAAATATTCTCTACTTGCTGCATGTCATTCAGAAACTCAAACCAACGAGTTCTCTCGTCCTCCGGAATCTCCATATCCCATCCTAAACCTTATTTAAATAGACGTTGAAGTAACTGTTTCGCAGGTAGTATTACAAGAGCCAACAAACTTAGAGGGTCGTAGAGAGATGCGATACTTGAAAGGATACTCCGTCTAGTGACAGTTCAGTCAGTCAGTTACAACGTAGAACTTTGTACATGCGTACATCAGTTCAAGTTGCCATGCCTCAATTAGCAGATAAAGATTAAATTGTCAGACCAAATCCCAGAGTAGGGGAGGTAGTAACAGAGTTAGTATTATTAGTAAGGCACAGAGATCAGAGATGAGATTTGAGATAAAAAGTGATTCAGTAAAGAGAAAATTATAATAAGCTCAAAAATTAGAATTTGGAGGAAGACAAGGAGTGGATGCACCTGCGCCATTGCAATCGATTTTGAGCCATATCACCTAAAGTCTCTAACCACTTGTTACGATCATCGTGTGGGCCCCAACCAGGTAGTCTGCACCTATTAATATGGCTCAGCCCAATTGTCAATGTCTTCATGGATTGGTGCCATGTTTTTGTTTGGCCACCCCTAGCTTTCTTCCAGCCTACTCCCACACCGGACAACATTGCTCGTCGAGGTAGACGGTGGTCAGGCATACGCAACACATGCCCTAACCACCTCAGCCGGTGAAGATTCACTACTTCATCAATAGCCTTACCGTGTTTACCTAGTACTCTATTCCTAACCCACGCATTGCTTACTCGGTTGTCCCAGCAAACACGAGCAATATTTCGGAGACATCTATGATCGAATACTAGGAGCCTACGGATATCCTCTATCCTTAAAGGCCATGTTTCACATCCATAAAGTAAAACAGATCTGACTGCTGCACAGTAAACGCGTCCTTTTGTGATTAAACGAATGTCTCGCCTGCGCCACAAGTGACGCAGGTTGGCGAAAGCCGATCGGGCCTTATGTATACGTGCCGAGATTTCATCGGACACTAGACCGTTAGGACTGATGAGGCTCCCTAGATAAGTAAAACGGTAAACGCATTCAATAGTTTCACCCCCTATCACTAACTTTGGTGCCGAATTAAGCCAGTCCTGAAGTAACATTTTACATTTGGATGGGGAGAATCGCATCCCAAACATGCTTACGTTCAAGTTTAAGGTAGTCAAAAAAGTCTGCATTTTATCAGCATCTTCACTCAGTAGAACTATATCATCGGCATATTCTAAGTCAGTAAGTTTATCTCCTGGAAAGAGGTCAACCCCAGAGAAATCAGACGATGACAATGTTAACTCTAAAAGTATGTCCATGATAAAATTAAATAAAAATGGAGATAGCGGACAACCTTGACGAACACCACTAGAAGTGGTCAATTCCGAAGACAATCTGCCATAAGCTCTAACACGACATGTGGTGTTCGAGTAGAGAGCTTGTATAAGGTTAATGTACTTCTCCGGTACGCCTTTCAATGACAGACATTGCCACATAACCTTACGATCAATAGAGTCAAACGCCGTCTTAAGGTCAAGGAATACAGCTATTGTTGGGCGTCTGAAAGTGTGCCTATGTTCCAGAACCTGCCTAAGTGTGAATATTTGGTCTATACAACCACGTCCGGGTCTGAAGCCACCTTGGTTTTCTCGAGTTTGCTCTTCACGAGCTTTAGTTAGACCTCGAAGTATTATTGAAGCTAGTATTTTAGACACTATATTCGTTAAACTGATACCTCGGTAATTGTCACACGAGGACTTCTGTCCTTTCTTAAAGACCGGAATGGTTAGTGTTCGAGACCAGTCACATGGGATTACGTCTAGTTCCCAAATTCTAGTTAAGATCTCAGTTAATCTGGCTGCTAAGACTGGACCACCTTCCTTAAATATCTCAGGAGTCAATCCATCTGGTCCTGCTGCTCTACGTCGCTTTAAGTTTTCAATAGCCTTCACAACCTCATTGAGACTTGCGGGACCAATGTTAATTTGCATTTCAGATTGTTTGGGGATGGTGGGCGGCAGGGATGATGCCGTGGGCCAGTTGAACTGTTCCCTAAAGTGTTCTGCTCATCGGTCTAATCTTCTGGATTGACAGTAAATAATGGAACCATCTTTTTCGCAGATAGTTTCACTTACAGTTGGGTTCCTGATACCCGTTTCCTTGATAAGTCTGAACAGTTGCCTACTGTTACCTATTGCCGCTGCCTTTTCCATCTCTTTAGCTTTCGCCACCCACCACTGCTCGCGATCATTGTGTAAGCTGTTAATCAGTTTGTGTTTAAGTTGCCTACGTTGCTCATCATGTTCAGAACCAGATGGGACGTGTTGCCGAGTATCTATCAGTTCAGCAGATGCAGCTGAAATCCACTGAGTTTTCCTAACCTTTTGGTCTAGTTTGTTAATAGATATTACTGCTCTTTCAACAGCTTTTTGGATATCATTCCAGCATAGCTCAGGTTGAGAACAGTTTACGCCGTTTACTAATTGGTTTTTTAGTTGTTCCTGGAATGTATTTTTGACTTTTTCATCATTAAGTTGAACCCTGGGGAGGATCCTTGTCGTGGATCTTTTACGTCCAGTGAGTCTCAGACTAATACGCGCTCGCACTAAGGCATGATCTGAGTCTAAACATGTGCTCCAAAACGAGCGGCAGTCTTCTATCGAGCCTCTCCAACGATGGCTAATAGCAATGTGGTCTATTTGAGTCCAGCGTTGGGTTGATTTTGGAGGCCGCCATGTCAACCGATGTCTTTCCTTATGCTTAAAGTTGGTGTTTGCGAGAAATAAACGCTTGTCTGAACAAAGTTGTAGTAACCGGTCACCATTGTCTGTTCGTTGAGCCTCAACACCAAATGATCCACCTAGGTGCCTTTCGGTTTCACCTAGTCTACCTACTTGGGCATTAAAATCACCAGCCACTATTACTACATCAGTGCGCTTAGCTTTACACAGAAGGTCATAAAGCTTTCTGTAAAATTCATCTTTGACTTTATCTGAGCTGCAGTCAGTGGGAGCATAGGCAAAGACAACAAAGAGACAACGGCGTGTGTCCCTATCTTTACGAGTCCTTACCGTTCCATTTAGACGGACTGCGCACAAGCGACTGTCTATTGGAATCCAGTCGAGGAGAGCCTGTTCAGCTTTTAAACTTAGTGCTATACCTACACCAGCAAGGCCTCGAGTGGTAGCAGTGGGGTCCCCGGAAACACGAAGAGTGAACCGAGCAGATTCCTTATTTTCACAAGGTGTGGTCAAGCGAATGACTGTGCTTGGATCCTGTATACGCGTTTCAGAGATGCAGCAGATATCGATGGAGCGGGATTCTAGAGTCATGGCTAAGGATGCCTGTTGTCCTATTTGACATAACGTTCGAACGTTGAAAGCTCCAATATATAACTTAGTGCGCGGTTTTAGGAGACCAGGGATAACGTTTCGTGAACTCAAACCAATAGCATTAGAGACGCAAGGCGATAAAATTATGTTAGAAGGATTAGGCATGGTGATAAGAGAGTTATTAAGAGTTGAAGGTGGGATTTGGCTGCGAACAAGATGATCTTGTGTGCTGTTAGAGGTATGAGGGCGGTTTTCACTTCCTGGCTGCCCACACCTTGGAAAGATACTGCTTCTTGAAGTACCTGAAAAAGAAACTGGGTTAGCGTTGCGGTAAACTCAAGGATTATATAATTTCGTGAATTATTCTTGTCATGCTCTTCCAAGCTTGAGTTATTTGTTGTTTTCACTTTGTGTCTGGCTTGTTTATCTTCACTTCCGCCACTTTTGGCTCGCACCTTTGTTTTGGTCTGTTAACCATTTGTTTTCAGACTGGGTGCCTACAATATTGAAGGTTTGTAATAATACGTTTATAATTTATTGCATAGAACAATATTACTCGACAGGTCAATAAATACATTATTTGGAATTCGTTTCTTTTGATTTGGCTCAATTGGTTCTTATTTAGAAGCCTGTCTAGTTGTATCTTCAGCGCCCGGCGTCTGGACGTTTGGTTACCGTTACAGTTCTTCAATAAGGTTTCCGTTGTACTTGGCTTGGCGTCCAACGTTCGGGAGTTTGAAGTTCTGGTTTCGTTTAATTTGGCGACTAATTAGTCATTACCGCACATTTGGCTTTAGTGAATTTTACTCTGGCTTACGACGACATCATGGAGTCAAGATATTCAATGGAAACGCGAAGCAAGAAAAGGATGCCGCCTGTTACAGAGAATGATGTTGGTAACACTGGTTGTGGTGTGATTGATGTGAGTAATGTTGATAAAGTTGATAATGCTAGTGATAGTGGTTCATGTTCTAGTAATTCTAGTGTTGCTAAGATTAAGTTAGATAAAGCCTTGATTAAGAAAAGACAGATAGAAAGGAGACTAGATTTATAAAGGAAATTAAAGTTATTAGATGTGCAGGAAAAAATCGAACTCGCTAATTTAGAGTGTATTGGTTGTGAATCAAATAACGAACTACTTATTTGTGATCGTGAAGTGAAATCTAATGTCGAAGACTGTTTAGAAGCTAATACTTACAAAGAGTGTTCGGTGGGAAGGGCTGGTCATCTGGAAATTGCTTCGATTCGCAACGTAAACGACGCCCTAAGCCTTGATAATAATATTGGCTTGCCTCGAATTGATATTAAGTATTTCGAAGGGCAACCAAGTCAGTATCATGGTTTTATTAATCAGTTCCAAAGTGTGATAGAGACTAAGCTAACTAGTAAAGATCAGATGTTGTCTTATCTAATATATTATTTTAATGGAAGAGCGAGGTCAGCCATTAAAACTTTTGTCACTTCCTTCTGAACTTGGATATGATAGAGCTAGACAAATATTGCATGATTTATTTGGTCAGAAGCATTTGGTTGCACGTGCTCTGATAGGTGACTTGCTCAACCACAGGACAGTGCGATACTGTTCTGAAGATTTGACAGAATTCCCCGATTAAATTACGTAGCACCCACATTACATTGTCGCAAATCGGATATGAGTCTGATGTAAATTCAACATCAAGCCTGGAATCCATTGTAATGCTCTTACCGATAGAATTACAAGAACGTTGGGCGGATATGGCTGATAGAATCATAGTTGGAGGTAGAGAACCAAGCTTGGGCGATTTGGTGTTGTTTGTAGAAGAGAGCGAGTTTCACGAACGCGTTATGGAATGTTGGTTCATGATAATGCGAGGGCGAGTAGTTCTAGAGGAAATGAGAGACATCTTAACAAAAAGGTTTACTTCAATACGGTTAAAGGCGGAGCCTGTCGACAAAATTATTTGAAATCATTAACCTGTACCATTTGCACAAGGCAACACTTTGTATTTGATTACCCAGAGTTCTTGGAGATGGACGTTAATGACAGGAGGTTAGAAGCACGAAAACGTGGTTTGTGTTATTTACGCCTAACATCTGGTCATGTTGCTCGTAAGTGTGGCTCAGGTTTGAAGTGTTCAGTAAAGGGTTGCATAGTTAAGCACCATTCGCTTCTGCACGTTGATGGTAGTGGTAGTTCTGTTCATCTTGCTCGGGAGATCAATTTTACGCACGTTCATTTCGGCACTATACCTGTTAGAGTATGTGGTCCTTACGGAAGTATGGAAACGTATGCCTTTCTAGATAGTGGTTCTGATACATCCCTTATATGTGAAAAAATTGTCAATCACTTATGTTTGGGAGGTAAGGCTTCGATAAATGTGACTACTATAAACGGAACTTCTGTTCACAAGTGTCTAGAAGTGAGTGTAGAATTGTTCTCTTTAGACGGCAAAGAGTCTGTCCAAATTAGTAAGGCTCATACCATCAAGAAACTACCACTAGGTCATGCAGAGTCCCTTACCCAACAACAGCTGGAAAAACGGAAACACCTAAGGGATATATCTTTTCCCCAGTTGCGAAACAAGGCAATAGGTTTTCTTGTTAGATGTGATGTTCCGGATGCTCACTGGGTTTTGGAGCAAAGATTGGGAGATAGAAAATGCCAGTTTGGAATACTAACACCTGGGTTGGATGGTACTTAGTCCGAAGAATTCAGGCAGGTTAGTTAGTAGAGTTGAGTGGTGTCGGTGTACGTGTAGTTCAGACATTTCAGATGACTTGAAAAGGTTGTATAATCATGAGTTCAGTGATTTGGACGATCTGCATAAACAGCATTCTGTTGAAGATAAGAAAGCTCTAAAAATGGTTGAAGGCTCAACCAGCTTAGTAGATGGTCACTCCCAGGTTGGGTTACTTTGGAAACGTGGGTGACCCAAATTGCCGAATAACTATGAGATGGCTAACCGTAGATTAGAATGCTTGCGTAGACGGTTTGCTAGGGATTGCCATCTCTTAGAAAGATACAGGCTTGTTATGAATGAACATTTGAGCAAAGGTTATATTGTTGTTGAGTTTTAACTCAGGAGGAGTTTGTTGGTATATTCCGCATCACCCTGTTATTAATCCTAAGAAGCCAGAAAAGTTAAGAATTGTATTTGATTGTGCTGCGAAGTATCAAGATTTGTCCCTGAATGATCAGCTTTTGCATGGTCCGAATACAGTTAACAGTTTGATAGGAGTGCTCCTACGGTTCAGACTAGGTAGGATAGCGTTAGCAGCTGACATTGAAGAAATGTTTCTGCAAGTGAGAATTCCAGAAGGTGATAGAGGAGCGTTTCGATTGTTGTGGTGGAAGGACGGCGACACCGAACAGGAAGTAATTGAGTATTGTCTGACTGTTCGTCCGTTTGGTGCAGTGTCGTCTCCATTCTGTGCTAACTTTGCCCTCAGGAAGACAGTAGACATGTTTTGTGAGGATACGATGGGAGATATTCGGAGAGTTGTAGATAAAAACTTCTATGTTGACGACTACTTGGCTTCTACGGATAGTATACATGATGCAGTGACATTGGCTGAACAACTAGGATCTATCCTCAAGAAGGGTGGTAATAGACTCACTAAGTGGTTTAGTAACTGTCTTCAAGTCATTGAATCCATTCCACTGGTAGAGCGGGCTGATGCTGTGAAGTCTATTGATTTTGAAAAGCTTCCCATCGAGCGTACATTGGGGTTATTCTGGAATACCATGAACGATTCCTTTACTTTCAGGGTCAACATACCAGAACGAACTGTCACCCGACCGTAGCTGCTACTTTGACGTGGTGGTCGGGCTTGCCTATCGTGATGACCCAACCGAGCTATATTGGCTGGAACATATGTTCCTGTAGATTCTACCATGCCAGACAGGTCGATTGGAGAACGATGAGACTTAAAGCAGCTACTCAAGGTCTGAGGGCGAAGTCGTACTGCTGACTGCAGAGGGGTGTGACACCAGTAAGGTGTTTCCCTCGGACAACCAGCATCTGCAGCGATGCTGCCTTCTCACAAGGAAGGAGGGGTTAGAAAAGGTCGACCCTAAAAATGTCACACCTCACCCTACCTCACGGATTTCTGTCTCCGGCGGTATGGGTGCCCACTAAGGGCTTTTAAGTGCGGAGCTAATACTCAAAATACTTTTCATAAAACGGCCGTGCGTGACAGGCCTCAAGCAGTTGTCCCTTGGGCTCTGCGGTCACGCTCTCAGGTCTCTAAGACCAACACTAATCTACCTTCTTTTTCAGGTTTCTCAAGAAACACCCTTCCATGGTGTGGGCAGCCAGGAAGTGAAAACCGCCCTCATACCTCTAACAGCACACAAGATCATCTTGTTCGCAGCCAAATCCCACCTTCAACTCTTAATAACTCTCTTATCACCATGCCTAATCCTTCTAACATAATTTTATCGCCTTGCGTCTCTAATGCTATTGGTTTGAGTTCACGAAACGTTATCCCTGGTCTCCTAAAACCGCGCACTAAGTTATATATTGGAGCTTTCAACGTTCGAACGTTATGTCAAATAGGACAACAGGCATCCTTAGCCATGACTCTAGAATCCCGCTCCATCGATATCTGCTGCATCTCTGAAACGCGTATACAGGATCCAAGCACAGTCATTCGCTTGACCACACCTTGTGAAAATAAGGAATCTGCTCGGTTCACTCTTCGTGTTTCCGGGGACCCCACTGCTACCACTCGAGGCCTTGCTGGTGTAGGTATAGCACTAAGTTTAAAAGCTGAACAGGCTCTCCTCGACTGGATTCCAATAGACAGTCGCTTGTGCGCAGTCCGTCTAAATGGAACGGTAAGGACTCGTAAAGATAGGGACACACGCCGTTGTCTCTTTGTTGTCTTTGCCTATGCTCCCACTGACTGCAGCTCAGATAAAGTCAAAGATGAATTTTACAGAAAGCTTTATGACCTTCTGTGTAAAGCTAAGCGCACTGATGTAGTAATAGTGGCTGGTGATTTTAATGCCCAAGTAGGTAGACTAGGTGAAACCGAAAGGCACCTAGGTGGATCATTTGGTGTTGAGGCTCAACGAACAGACAATGGTGACCGGTTACTACAACTTTGTTCAGACAAGCGTTTATTTCTCGCAAACACCAACTTTAAGCATAAGGAAAGACATCGGTTGACATGGCGGCCTCCAAAATCAACCCAACGCTGGACTCAAATAGACCACATTGCTATTAGCCATCGTTGGAGAGGCTCGATAGAAGACTGCCGCTCGTTTTGGAGCACATGTTTAGACTCAGATCATGCCTTAGTGCGAGCGCGTATTAGTCTGAGACTCACTGGACGTAAAAGATCCACGACAAGGATCCTCCCCAGGGTTCAACTTAATGATGAAAAAGTCAAAAATACATTCCAGGAACAACTAAAAAACCAATTAGTAAACGGCGTAAACTGTTCTCAACCTGAGCTATGCTGGAATGATATCCAAAAAGCTGTTGAAAGAGCAGTAATATCTATTAACAAACTAGACCAAAAGGTTAGGAAAACTCAGTGGATTTCAGCTGCATCTGCTGAACTGATAGATACTCGGCAACACGTCCCATCTGGTTCTGAACATGATGAGCAACGTAGGCAACTTAAACACAAACTGATTAACAGCTTACACAATGATCGCGAGCAGTGGTGGGTGGCGAAAGCTAAAGAGATGGAAAAGGCAGCGGCAATAGGTAACAGTAGGCAACTGTTCAGACTTATCAAGGAAACGGGTATCAGGAACCCAACTGTAAGTGAAACTATCTGCGAAAAAGATGGTTCCATTATTTACTGTCAATCCAGAAGATTAGACCGATGAGCAGAACACTTTAGGGAACAGTTCAACTGGCCCACGGCATCATCCCTGCCGCCCACCATCCCCAAACAATCTGAAATGCAAATTAACATTGGTCCCGCAAGTCTCAATGAGGTTGTGAAGGCTATTGAAAACTTAAAGCGACGTAGAGCAGCAGGACCAGATGGATTGACTCCTGAGATATTTAAGGAAGGTGGTCCAGTCTTAGCAGCCAGATTAACTGAGATCTTAACTAGAATTTGGGAACTAGACGTAATCCCATGTGACTGGTCTCGAACACTAACCATTCCGGTCTTTAAGAAAGGACAGAAGTCCTCGTGTGACAATTACCGAGGTATCAGTTTAACGAATATAGTGTCTAAAATACTAGCTTCAATAATACTTCGAGGTCTAACTAAAGCTCGTGAAGAGCAAACTCGAGAAAACCAAGGTGGCTTCAGACCCGGACGTGGTTGTATAGACCAAATATTCACACTTAGGCAGGTTCTGGAACATAGGCACACTTTCAGACGCCCAACAATAGCTGTATTCCTTGACCTTAAGACGGCGTTTGACTCTATTGATCGTAAGGTTATGTGGCAATGTCTGTCATTGAAAGGCGTACCGGAGAAGTACATTAACCTTATACAAGCTCTCTACTCGAACACCACATGTCGTGTTAGAGCTTATGGCAGATTGTCTTCGGAATTGACCACTTCTAGTGGTGTTCGTCAAGGTTGTCCGCTATCTCCATTTTTATTTAATTTTATCATGGACATACTTTTAGAGTTAACATTGTCATCGTCTGATTTCTCTGGGGTTGACCTCTTTCCAGGAGATAAACTTACTGACTTAGAATATGCCGATGATATAGTTCTACTGAGTGAAGATGCTGATAAAATGCAGACTTTTTTGACTACCTTAAACTTGAACGTAAGCATGTTTGGGATGCGATTCTCCCCATCCAAATGTAAAATGTTACTTCAGGACTGGCTTAATTCGGCACCAAAGTTAGTGATAGGGGGTGAAACTATTGAATGCGTTTACCGTTTTACTTATCTAGGGAGCCTCATCAGTCCTAACGGTCTAGTGTCCGATGAAATCTCGGCACGTATACATAAGGCCCGATCGGCTTTCGCCAACCTGCGTCACTTGTGGCGCAGGCGAGACATTCGTTTAATCACAAAAGGACGCGTTTACTGTGCAGCAGTCAGATCTGTTTTACTTTATGGATGTGAAACATGGCCTTTAAGGATAGAGGATATCCGTAGGCTCCTAGTATTCGATCATAGATGTCTCCGAAATATTGCTCGTGTTTGCTGGGACAACCGAGTAAGCAATGCGTGGGTTAGGAATAGAGTACTAGGTAAACACGGTAAGGCTATTGATGAAGTAGTGAATCTTCACCGGCTGAGGTGGTTAGGGCATGTGTTGCGTATGCCTGACCACCGTCTACCTCGACGAGCAATGTTGTCCGGTGTGGGAGTAGGCTGGAAGAAAGCTAGGGGTGGCCAAACAAAAACATGGCACCAATCCATGAAGACATTGACAATTGGGCTGAGCCATATTAATAGGTGCAGACTACCTGGTTGGGGCCCACACGATGATCGTAACAAGTGGTTAGAGACTTTAGGTGATATGGCTCAAAATCGATTGCAATGGCGCAGGTGCATCCACTCCTTGTCTTCCTCCAAATTCTAATTTTTGAGCTTATTATAATTTTCTCTTTACTGAATCACTTTTTATCTCAAATCTCATCTCTGATCTCTGTGCCTTACTAATAATACTAACTCTGTTACTACCTCCCCTACTCTGGGATTTGGTCTGACAATTTAATCTTTATCTGCTAATTGAGGCATGGCAACTTGAACTGATGTACGCATGTACAAAGTTCTACGTTGTAACTGACTGACTGAACTGTCACTAGACGGAGTATCCTTTCAAGTATCGCATCTCTCTACGACCCTCTAAGTTTGTTGGCTCTTGTAATACTACCTGCGAAACAGTTACTTCAACGTCTATTTAAATAAGGTTTAGGATGGGATATGGAGATTCCGGAGGACGAGAGAACTCGTTGGTTTGAGTTTCTGAATGACATGCAGCAAGTAGAGAATATTTCCTTCCCACGTTGTATGCTAGCACCTGACATGGACCACTCGCTATTAGAACTTCGTATTTTTAGCGATGCTTCAGAAGTTGGGTATGGAGTGGTAGCATATTCTCGATGTTATGTTGCTGGTGAGGCGTGCTGTCGATTAATTTTAGCGAAAGCAAGGGTGGCGCCTCTGAAGGTTCAGACCATACTACGTTTGGAACTAACAGCAGCAGTCTTGGCTGCTCGCATCGGTTCACAGCTTCAGACTGAATTGGACAGGGAGTTTGTGGATGTAGTTTTCTGGACGGACTCTATGATTGTGCTAAATTACATCAGAAATGAGAGCAGTCAGTTTAAGACCTTCGTAGCTAATCGAGTCTCGTCGATCCACAGCCTTACTAAGGTGAATCAGTGGCTGTATGTACCTTCAAAGCAGAATGTTGCTGACTATGTATCCAGAGGCATACGATTCAGTGAAGATGACATTAAAATTTGGAGTGAAGATCCCGGTTTCTTGAAAAGATCTAAGGAGTTTTGACCAACTACTAAAATCGAGTGTATTACAACCCAATTAGAATTAAAGGAATCGATTGGTGTGCATTTGGTAGTTGATGAACATGGCATGCATCAACTTGTAAGTTATTATTCAGACTGGAAAAGACTACTTAAAGCTCTGGCGTGGTTATCCAGGTACAAGTGTTACCTACTGTAGAAGGACAGACATAACCTTACGTTTAGGTTTTCTTACTGTAGGAGAAATGGACTTAGCTTGCATGGATTTGATTCGTTTTGTTCAGAGCAGAATGTTCGAGAAAGAGGTCAGAATGCTACACTTGTCCGGGAGTAAGTCAAAAATGAAAGCCATCGGATCTCCTTTACGCAAATTGAATCCTATATTAATAGACGGGTTATTGTGTGTAGGTGGTCGGCTACAGGGATCTACATGGTGTGAGACTAGGAAACATCCTAGTATACTCCCGTCAAGACATCCAGTTACAGATTTGATTTCGCAACACTACCATAGAACAGAGAGACATGTGGGTTCCACCCAGGTGATGGCAACTGTTCGCGAAAGGTTTTGGGTGTTAAGAGGTGGTACAGCTGTGAGAAGAATAGTTGGGAATTGCATCCAATGTCGAAGAAGGAACGCTAGACCGGCACAACAAATAATGGCGCCCTTGCCACTGGTCAGAGTAGGAGATGGTGAATTTCCATTTTTGTCAGTGGGTGTCGACTATTTTGGGCCTTTCACAGTGAAGCAAGGTAGAAGTTTTCAGAAACGGTACGGATGTGTATTCACATGTTTGAGAATGAGAGCTATACATTTAGAAGTAACGACTAACCTCACTACAGATTCGTTTATCATGGCGCTGATGTGGATTATAGGGAGGAGGGGATACCCGAGAGAGATATTCAGTGACCATGGAACTAACTTGGTTGGAGCTAGACGTGAAATAGAAAATTGTCTCCGGGATTGGAAACAAGATCGTATCCACGAGAAACTACTTGTAAAGGGCATTGATTGGCACTTTAGACCTCCTGCTGCCAGTCATTGGGGTGGAGTTTGGGAACGTATGATTCGAACGGTCCGTAGAGTGTTAAATGCTCTTGTACACGAACAGACATTGACAGGTGAAAGTCTTATGGCCTTTATGATCGAAGCTGAGCGTATTGTCAACAATCGACCCCTAATACCTATCACAGCTGACTCGGAAGATCTTGAGGTGCTAACCCCCGAAAAATTATTACTCCTAGAGAAAATGTCACCAACTTCAGCGACTTACCTCTGAGCAACAAATATTCTAGACGATGGCAGCAAGCTAGCTATTTGGCGAAAGTCTTTTGGAAGCGTTGGTCTCGAGAATATGTTCCCTGTTACAACAGCGTCACAAGTGGACAAAGAGGAATTTATGGGAGGGTGACTTGGTTGTGATTTGTTCTGATTTCAGAGAGAAAGATAAATGGCCACTAGGTTTGGTACAGCGTGCAACACTAGGTAAAGATGGACAGTGAGGCAAGTAGAGTTAAGGACCGGGAACGGTATCTTTGTGAGGGACATTAGGAAGGTGTGTCTTTTAGAGG